>JAHLKC010000009.1:0-465921 GCA_025449115.1 Chytridium lagenaria | reverse complement strand
CCCTAACCCTAACCCTAACCCTAACCCTAACCTAACCTAACCCTAACCCCCTAAACCCTGAGAGATCCCTAACCCTAACCCTAACCCTAACCCTAACCCTAACCCTAACCCTAACCCTAACCCTAACCCTAACCCTAACCCTAACCCTAACCCTAACCCTAACCCTAACCCTAACCCTAACCCTAACCCTAACCCTAACCCTAACCTAACCCTAACCCTAACCCTAACCCTAACCCTAACCCTAACCCTAACCCTAACCCTAACCTTAACCCTAACCCAACCCTAACCCTAACCCTAACCCTAACCCTAACCCTAACCCTACCCGTAACCTTAACCCTAACCCTAACCCTAACCCTAACCCTACCCTAACCCTAACCCTAAACCTGTTTTTTTGAAATCAACCCACAAGTCTCCGACTGATATACAATACACCCTTCGGGAGGCCAAAGACATTGAAATGGTAATTAATAAGGTGGTACAGACAGTTACCAATACGCTCTCAAATGCTGTTATCTGTAGCTGTGCAAAATCTGAGCATAATTTATCCCGCCGTTCTTTTGGAATTTACGTTCAAGTCACCGACTGATATAGGAGTAACCCTTCGGGAGGTCAAAGTCATTGAAAACATAATTAATAAAGTGGTACAGGGGGTTACCGAAACGCTTACAAATCCTGTTATCTGTAGCTGCTCTTAATCTGAACATGATTTATCGGGCCGTTTTTTCAGAATTTACGTTCAAGTCACCGACTGATATACAATTAACCCTTCGGGAGGTCAAAGTCATTGAAAACATGATTAATAAGGTGGTACAGGGGGTTACCGAAACGCTCCAAAATGCTGTTATCTATAGCTGTGCAAAATCTGAGCATGATTTATCCGGCCGTTTTTTCGGAATTTACGTTCAAGTTACCGACTGATATAGGATTCACCCTTCGGAAGGCCAATGTCATTGAAAACATAATTAATAAGGTGGTACAACAGGTTATCGAAACGCTCAGAACTGATGTTATCTATAGCTGCTCTTAATCTGAGCATGATTTATCCGGCCGTTTTTTCAGAATTTACGTTCAAGTCACCGACTGATATACAATTAACCCTTCGGGAGGTCAAAGTAATTGAAAACATGATTAATAAGGTGGTACAGGGGGTTACCCAAACGCTCAGAAATGCTGTTATCTATAGCTGTGCAAAATTTGAGCATGATTTATCCGGCCGTTTTTTCGGAATTTACGTTCAAGTTACCGACTGATATAGGATTCACCCTTCGGAAGGCCAATGTCATTGAAAACATAATTAATAAGGTGGTACAACAGGTTATCGAAACGCTCAGAACTGATGTTATCTATAGCTGTGCAACATTTGAACAGGATTTATCCGGCCGTCTTTGCGCTACATTGGATTAAAGTCGACTAATTAATAATTAATATTTTGAACTTTGAATACTCATACGGCAGTCAATTTTGCGAATTTCGACCGGGTAAAAAGCATTCCAGCATCGTGACGGTATGTACGACGTTTCTTACTAAGTCACCAAAAAAAAACCCCTCGGGGACCCCTATGTACCCCTTTTAACCTAACCTTAACCCTAACCCTAACCCTACCCCTGACCCTAACTTCAATGTTCTGCAAAAATACAATGTTCTTTTGAACAATACTTTCTGACGTGATGCATGTTTATAGGGTCTTTATATCAATTGTTCTGCAGACCGGTTAAGTATGTGGGTAGGTTCACAGCACGTTCTGTCTTGTTGAGTATTAAGTTTTTCATCATGTGAGTTTGCCAACTTGGAGACTGAAAGTGAGAGCGGTTTCCACATTCATATGTGGGTGTAGGTTCACAGAAAGTCCAGTCTTGTTGAGCATTGAGTTTTTAATCATTTGCATTTAAGCATTAGCAACGATTTGCGAAATAAGGATGAAGAATAAGACAAGGCTTAAGATATTTTTAAGCCTCATAACGACATCCACCCCAAGGCTCTTAATAAGTTTGCAGTCTGCAGAGAGGGCAAGGAGGAGAGATATTCTTAAGAGTATGGTAGGCCTGTATTCAACAAGTTCAATAGAGAATATTTTCACACCGCTCCTCTTGTTACTTGGAGACGATATCAGGTTTGCCGCTTTACGCTTTGCCGCTTTACCTTTATCTTATTTTGCAGCAAATTTGCTACTGCCTTTTTCTTTTTCCATCTTCAACTCCACACATCAATAGAACTATGCTCCGAGGATGGCTGTGGGTTACTCTAGAAGATTAGGGTTATTGTTCAAGCTTGTGTCCAATACTGTGAGGAAACAGTTTCCCAACTTTGCTCAAATACAAGATATCCTTTGCCGTGAGCTTAAATTAGCGGATAAGAAGGATTTTGCAGTGCCAGTGCAATGCTTTTGGGTGTTTCAGTGAAGGGTTACTTACAAGGATACCAATAACGCATAGAAGTGAATGCACCAGTTTCAAATTTCAAACTTCCCAGAGACGCCATCACAATCTCCAAATATCACGTCAAAGAAGAGTGAAAGTTTGATTTCCATTTCCACAAACCTTTGCAACGTGACTGTACTTAGGCTTTGTTTGGATAGGGTTCCAAGGAATCCTTGTCACTCCAACCACTCAATGATAAATGTACCTTTCATAGGAGGTTGTGATCTTCTCTTGATCCCCCCTCCTTACTTTAGCTTCAACCTGGGGGAAGGGGAGAAGATTATAAGGTTTCCTCTGATCCCACCAGCTGACGTGGGCAAGTTTGTATGCAATGTTGGCTTTCAGGAAAGGGAGTGGCTTTGTAAACGTTTCTGTAAAATGAATGTAGTCGTAGACTGAGGTGATCTCCTTGATGATACCAAAAAGTACCTCCCGGATGTTATAATATGGGATGTGAGTTGAACATCATTGTTAGGATACATTCAAAAATTCTTTCCAATTTTCATGAAAGTACTTTTAATTTAAAAAGTAAATGTTCTAAAGATAAAGAAATAAAACACATGTCCATTACAATAAATACCCTTTATTTACAGACACAATAATTAAACAACACAAGCACATACTACTATAATATTACACCATCCCTTTTCTGAGAGAAGTTATACTAGTAGGGTTGATCATATGTATTCAAAAAAGATAATAAAACATACAAGGGGACATCCTCGTTTTTTTACGCGAACAGTGCGTCTTTCCATTTTCCCTCCACCCTTTCATTAGTCGTGCACTCTTCCTAACCCCTTCCCTATCCTCTTCCATCGACCCTTCTGCTTCTGCTCTGTTGAGGCTATTCAAGTCAATAGTCCTTGGCCCCATTAGACAAAAATATAATAGTTAAGTAAGCAAATGTATAAAGAACTTCCAGAATATCTTCTCGTTGGTGCCCTTTTCCCTTTGTCAAATCAGGTCACGCGGGGAAGTACACACCGAACAGGGAAGATAAAGTGGTAAGACAAACTGAATTCAAACAAATAATAGAACTGTCAAAACACAAAAGGTAAACAAATAACAAATGAACTTCAACGTTGAACAATAACAGGTTCGAACTGTTAAAAATTTGTCTTCCTCCCACCTAACCCAAGCTTGGACCAAAACAACTAACAACTAAACTAACAATTTTTAGTTGTTAACCCACCCATCCAAATTCTACCTCCCCATAGTATGCTATATATGGCTCTCAAGCATAGTGAATTTGAACTTTGGTTCCTCTGCCAAAAAATTAATAAGGCAAAAAAATATATCACTAAAATCAACCAAAACCAACAAAAACTCTCACACTTAAAATATGAAAACCCCCAAAATGAATCAAAAAAAAAAGACGTAATAAGCCAAAAATAAAAAACAATACCATTCAACATTAACAAAGTCTTAATCCAAGTTTATTATGATTCAACATAATTAATACGCAAAAGCCCAAGACGAGAAGCTCTACAGCGTGATCCCATTAAAGTCTTTCAACTTTCCAATATAACTAGTGGAAAAACGGGATCCCAAACCAATTGTGTTGCACTGTCACCGTCAACTCCCTAGGGTCTGTAATCCATTTGCTTTGCCTAGCAGAGAAGCTCCCGTAGGCAGCCGCCTCTTGCTATCCTTAACTTTGCCCTTATTGGTGATGATCAATGCGCCTCATAAGCCGTCAGTTGGGGACTTTCACCCTCGCTAACTCTTGCAGAAGAGCTTTGCCAGCCTCAATTTCTTGATTACAAGAAAGAAAAACATGTAGATGCATCTCTTTGACTGCACGGCTTGCATGTTGATGAGTGACAGCATGGATGAATGAATGCAGACATTATTCCATACTTCCGTATTTAGATTATGTGTAAAGGCCGCCAAACTCCAATATTCAACCAAAACTTACAACAACAGCTCTCAACGTCACCCAGAGTACAACCATCACTTCAAGATAAAACGTTTATGACCTTCATCACCAAAAACTTGCAAACAAGTGATGGACAAAGACAAAACGTCCCATTTAAAAGCTTATCATAGTGGCCGTAAAAGGTCTCGTCTTTGGCTTTTTTCAACTTTTTTGGTCATAAATAAAGATATAATGCAAAAATTGTATATCAGAGACTTTCCTGTACTCATTTGAATTTGTATTGACTCAACTTCAAGTCAAGGAGATGGAAGAAACACAGCAAAGGGACGATAATACAAAAGATCGGATACATGATAATCATAACAGGTAAAACTACCTGGCAACTCAAAAACAGCCAAATAAAAATAAAAACAAACATGTAATGAATGAATGCGTGGGGTTTAACAAATTACGAGACCGAAATAGAATATGAAAAAAAAAAGGGCCTCAAGAATCCGAAGCGCTTCCATTCGGATTAAAAAATCCAATGACCTTTCTTCTGCTACTCCCACTCCTCCCCACTTGCGCCAAATGCTGCTGCTGCTGAATATAAGGATCATCCACTGACGAACTGCTCGTGTTTCCCGTCTCATCATCAGCATCCCCATATCTTCCAAAATACCTTAACGACCCATTTGACGTCATCTTCCTCGACCCGTTTCTTTCCATGGCAGGAGGGCCATGCTGGCTCTCGAGGTACGATGGAGGTTCCGGAGTTGCAGGGAGTGTGACGGTTTTAGAGGAAGCCGTGGAGGACACAGAGATACTTCTCCGTAGTTTTAATGGCAGGGTTTTGGGATGCTGCCTTTTTCAAAAGTTTTGCAACACTGATGCGACCCGGGAAGGAGACGCCACGGATGGTGTTGTTGTCAAGAGTGGAGGAGGAAGAGGTGGAGACGATGCGACCACGACCGAGGTCGAGGATGTTGTCGATTTCAAGTTCCGAGATCCAGGGGACTGTGCGGATGCGGGAGGAGGAGGATAGACCGGGGAGCGGGGGAAGGGAGGAGTTGAGTTCTTGAGAGCTGCCACCTGGGGTGACGGCTTGGGCGTCTGACCATATTTCGGAATGTTCGGAAAGCAGGCCGAGGACGCCGGGGAAGACGACTTTGTCGATGCCTCTGCCCCAAAGGAATGAGAGATGTTCGTACTCTATGTAAAATAAAAGAGATATCAGGATTTAACACACGGTGGAAGCCTTTGGGATACAGGTCTAAGGAAAATAAACTATATACATACCCTCCACTTGCAAACAAAACACAGGGTTTGGCGTTTCCCTCAAAATGTACCCCATATCCGGCAACGTATCTTTCCCCCCATAAAACAACGCAAACGGCGTAGTGATCTGCTCGGTCGGGAACTTTGGCACAAGATGTCCTCCAGCCGCATTCGGAATCACCGTCGGGTTCTCATCGTACATTTGAAATTTCCCTGTCCGGATAATCTGGAACCAATGCACCACCATCTTCACGGACGTGTATGAATACAAATGGCGATAGACAACCGCTTTATGCGCGATCCATTCAGACGTCCATGAGAAAAGACCCCATGTGGCGAGATCAATGACCCAGGCAAAGGTGAGGGGGCTGAGGATGCTTTGCCAGAAGAGAGTGGAAGAGAGGACAGATTTACGGCCAAAAAGGAGATAGATGATTTCGGGAGAGGTGTTGACGAGAGCATTGACCATTTTGTTGTCAATTCCTGCATGGGTTTTGGACCGTCAGTGAGCAAAAAAAAAAAAAGGTCGAAGTAAATATAAAAAAGTCACTGACCGTGGGGTTTTTGTCGCTGGTGCCAATGCGATGAAAAGATTGATTTGTTTGTTAAGTCTTCGACTCATTGATAACGCAGAAAAGCCTTGGGCGGATCCTGTTTTCAAGTACTTGGTGAGTCCCAATGATGATAAGATGCTTTCGCGCAAAAAAAAAACTAAAAATAAAACGAATATCACCTTGCGAGAATCCAATGTAGGAGAGCGATGGCGCGCCAGTCACTTTCAAAATATAAGAAACAGCATCCGGAAGATCATGCAACGCCAAATGATCGATAGAGAAATCCCAGAACGCTTCTTCGGTAGGCTTCAATACTCTATGCTTGCAGGAATACTTGTTTCCCCGGGTATTCCCAAGCCAAACATCATACCCCGCATCGGCAAGAGCAAAGGCCAAGTTTTGCGATGGACTTGGTGTACCTACACATAAACATTAACCCATGCAGTTTAATGATGTCTTGTTGTAACTTACAAACCCAAACTTCCGAGCACATCATGAATCCATGCCAAAGCAGAACCACAGGCCGTTGAGAAGTGGACGAAGGCGAGGAAGAGGAGGAAGAGGATGGGTTTCCGTTTCCAATGACTGTGGCATGGTGGGAGCTTAAAAGTGACGAGAGGGATGAGATGGAAGCGTTCGAGTTGGCTCTTGGACGGGTTCGACGATCACCGCCAACAGGTGTGCGGTTCAAGAGCTCCTGCTCTGCTGATCGGGAATGCGGGATTCGATGGAGGGCGAGAATGTAGCCATCCTTTGTCGTTGCGTAGTGAGGTTCGAAAGGGAAACCCCTATTCAGAACAACAAGGATATCTCCATCAGCGATCATGCAGCTCAGAAGTATAACCATTTCTTGTCAATGCAGTAGCCATGACAATGAGGGATAACAGCACTAGTGAATAAATGAGGATGACTCCACACCCACCATATACGAACAAAGTCCTCGGTTGTGTGTAAATGCTGAATCTGCTTATCCGTCTTGTCCTCAGCATCCGAGATGAGGCTGGATACACCAACAGACGCACTCTGAGTCGTTCCTGCAATACCCTTCTTGTTTGAACTAAAGATCTGATGGAATCCTCGCCGAATGACATCAGCAAGAAAGCGCAAGGGTAGGATCGCAAAGACCAAACGGAGGATAGGCTCTGCAATGAGAAAGGCGAATGCAAACAGCAGCCTGGTGTAGTCTGTGATGGACAGACGTCCGAGGACAGGGATGTAGAACATTGGATCAGAGCCTCTCACAATGCAACAAACTGCAGTAAACAAGCAACGTAAAAACTGCGTAACTTTTTTCTGCAAAATTCCTTACGTCACTGAGAGATGAATGAATATCGTATGTTTGGAGCATTGCGCCAATAATTGAAAAATTATCAACTGCAAAATTGTCCTTTCTTGCATATGAGAGTGATTTGTATATTTTATACGATTTTTCGATAACGAGAGAAAAGAAAGAGACACATTTTATCTAGAAAATCATAAAACAAAGAGTTTAAAGGAGCATGGCAGCAACAGCAACGGCACCGACAGCAACAGAGAGCTGGACGGTGGATGCGCCAGAGGTCTTGCACTGAGCGGGTTGATCGGCCTTGAATGCGGCAGAGAAGTCAGGGCAGTAAGCGACGACACAGTTTCCAAAGTTGTTGAAGGGAGGGCAAGCACAAGCCGGGATAGCAGAGCTGTTGGAGGCGGACAAGGACTTTGTGGTTTGGGCCTGGCAGTCGGCAGACAGTTTTGCGAGGTCAAGGACGAAAGTCTGGGTGCAGGCAACGAGCTTGGGCTCGTTAGCACCGGAACTGCACTTCTCGAGGCTGGCGGCAGAGAAAGGAGATCCAGATGTAGCGGCTGTCGTCGCAGCGGGCTTGGCAGTAGTGGTGGTAGTAACACGGACAGCGGCGGAGGTGGTGGCGACAACGGCGGTGGTGCTGGGGACGACGTCAGTGGGAACGGCGTCAGTGGGGGCAGCGTCAGTGGGGACAGCGTCGGTGGGGACAGCCGCGGTGGTCTCGACGGCAGTAGGGTCAACGGCGGAAGTTTCCTGAGCCGAAGCGACGGCGGCAAAGGCAAAGACGGCGGCGATGATGGACTTGGTGAAGTGCATTTTGTCTGGGGGTTATTGAGATGGAAACAGGAAGGGTAAAGTAGGATAAGGTGTGCCTAGAGAACGAGATGAAGTGAGCAGTAGTTGTGAGAGGGAGGTGAGGATGACATTTGCACTCTTTTTATACGAGGACGGTTGTATTCTTCAGCGTCAAGCCATGAGTAATTGAAATCTTGTGTTTTCAGTAAAATGGGAGTTGTATGGCTTGTCGTTGAAGGAGCGCCACAGTAAACAAATAACAAATAACAAATAGCAAAAAACACAAAATAAATAAAGAAATATTTAAATATAAAAATTTATTCATCACGCAGTCAGCCAGACTGAAACTCTCTAATAAAATTTTAAAGTTCTCCTTCAATTTTCCATTATTCATTCGATATTTAATTAAGAAATAATTTATTTATTTTATTTATCTATTTGATCACAGTTTGGTGTTTACTTGTTAATTAAATAATTAATAAAAAATTATAATTATTTTACTTGGCGGTTGTCATATCATTATTATTATTATTATTCATAATTATTTATTACTAGATTAAAGTTGTGTTTAACAAGTTTTTAAATAACTTTAAAATATTCAACATGTCAAAGTTGAAAGTTGAAACTGATTTTATTAGTTTTATTTTTATATTTTATAGAGACCTTGACTATTATTATTATGGAAATAGTAAATATACATGTAATAAATAAGAATTAACAATATTCCCTCTTACTCAAAATAATAATATAAACTTGAAACCTATATATCCTTGATATTTTGTAAAATATCCCAACTCAATATGTCTTGAATTTTTGTTCTATTCATTAAGGTTAAAGTCACTTGGTGTTCAGGAGGTCAGGCTGTTCCAGTGTTGATTGCTGTAAGAGTGGCGTCATTGTAGTTGCCGTTGGTTTTCAGATCATCGCTAAAAGTCTCATCAGTGTCGTACGCATTTACTTCTTGATTGACGTTCACCGTCGTTTGACATCAGACCAAAAGTAAGTTTCCTAAAGCAAAAGGAATGAAAAGTCCATTATCACCATACATAACCCTTCAAAAACAGGGGAGGTAAATCTTTATCGATGTTGAGGTTAGCTCGCTTTCTCCATCCCATCTGTCAAACAAACCTGAAGAGATGGTTACCATCACGCTGATCACAAGGAACACCGCCAACAATCGCGCCGCCGACTACTTGTTCATCCTTTTGAGGGCTGATCCCGACGCTGAAAACTCTAAGAATGATATACTGGATAATTGAATAAGGAGACCCCGCCTTCTTTCTATTATAATATTAAAGTTAGTCCAGCCTAGAGTATTCCAGGGACTGAAAACTGCATAATGCGAGGTGGCCTGGTCATTTTTCTTTTACTAGAGCGTCGAATAGAACTTGCTTTTGGTTACGGGACTACTTGTTTACAGGTATTCCACTATAAACTGCATCAAGTCTATTGAAAAAGTATGTGTACTCATCAGAACAGAAACAACATAATACTTTTGGACTCTAACCCTCCACAAAGCTATGTAATAATGCCATAATATTTTTTCTCGCCTCCTAATTTCTCATTCATTCGTTCGATGACGATATACAGGGCAACTCAAACACTCATTACTACAAATTGCGGTGGTTTATGAAAATGACAAGAGATGGTGAATATCACGCTTCACGCTTTAATTAATGAAAGAAACGAAAAAAACATCATTAACCATTATATGAACTACCAACTTTTCAAAAAAGAATAGACGCCCTTCACATAACCATCGTAGATAAAAAAGTATATCATAAAAATCCAAAACTGTAATTAGAAGAGACTTGTAAAGATTGAAAAGGTTTGAATGATAATGAACGAAAGAAAAAGAGAAAAAAGGTACCCCACAACAACGAGGGGGGAATGATGGAGTCGCATTCATACTGTCACAAAACTCCACACCGAGTCTGTAGTATTCAGGCAAACCCTAAAATAAATAATATCACATTAAAAAAAACACCGACAAAACAATAAAAAAAGGATATGCAAAGAAACTCTTCTTACCTATACACCAGATCTCTCCCTAGACAGTCTCCAAGGGACATTACAATTCTCCCATCACTGTTCACACTCACACCAGAAAGTTGGCAATCCCTTAAATCCGCAGTGAACCCGCCAGAACTTGGCGGGCCCTAAAAAAACAAGGTTAAACGGAACGGAGGGGTGTTAAAGGGTTGCTTACGTTTGTCAAACAAGAGGAAAGTGCAACGCTGAGGAGACTGACACCAGTAAATTCTGAGGAGAAGGTGGTGAAAGTTTGAAGGGGTTTGTAGAGTTGCAGGCGGTCAAGGTTAGAGGCGTTGTGGAGGTTATGCAGGAACTTGAGGAGGAGATATGGAAACGTTGGTTGAGGAGGGATGTTGGGGTAAGGGTTGTTCCGGATGGTAGAGACGTGGTTGTGGGTGCGGGTGATGAAGTTGGGAACCCCGGGAAATTTGTTGGAAAGTTGGAGGGTTGGGTCATTGTTGAAGGTCTTGATGAGGGGAGGGTTGGGAGTGGGGCAGAGGAGGAAGAAGGGCGGGTTGATATGATGCCTGTGACTAAAAGAATGACCACGACGATAAAGGTGAGGAAGAAGGCGATTATGATGGTAAAGATGACTGCGCGGGCGGGGCTTTGGCGGATATAAAAGGCGTAGGAATTTGAAGGGGGTGGAGGTTTGCTGGTCACGTAAGATGAGGGGGCGGTCTGCTGAGGTGGTTGAGAGGGCTGAGGTGGGCGATGTTGTTGGTGAGCACCTGATTGATAGGAGGGCGTGGGTTGAGTGGGAGGGACTGAGGAAGTCGTGTGTTGTTGCGAATTGGGTAAAGTGTTTGTATAAGATTGGGGCAGAGTGGGTTCTGTGGAAGAATGTTGAGGAAGGGGCGGGACATAAGGAGCGGGTTCAGGCCACGGTTCCGAAGCTACATTTGAGGGTGCAGGAGTAGCAGCGGGAGACGGCAAACGCATGGAAGCCATGGGAACGTAAACGGACGAAGCCTGAGATGATGCTATCGTATTTGTATACATTCCACTCCCACTCAACAAACTTGTATCGGTGACATCAAAATCCCTTGTAGCGAATTTATCATCCAGCATATCTCCAACAGGCTTCACTGTGACGCCTTCAGAGAAGGATGCGAGCTGCGCAGAGATGGCTGTAAAGCTAGGTCTAGACGACGGGTCGATAGAGATGCAAGATTGAATGAGTTGCGAGACTGAGGCGGGGACGTCGTCGGGGAGTTCCACTTCGGGGGAGGTTTTTCTGGACGGTGAGCATGTTGTGGAGGACTTGAAAGCGGAGGTCTGATATGGGGATACCGTATGGGCCGATCCAGGTGAAGATTTCAGAGAGGACGACACCAAAAGAGTAGACGTCGCAAGGTTTACGGTGCTGAAAGTCAAGAGTGAGTAAATATGTGAAAGAAAAGATTAAACATGATGGATTACTCACCACCGCCTTCAACTATGTAATTCAGGAGCCATCCAGATCAACGTTCCCTTTGATCCACCCTCGTCTCCATTCTCTTCTCTAACAGCGATCGCATTGGTAGCAGTGGCTTCCTGAACCACGGCAATACCGAAATCCGTGATCTTGGCATGCAACTCCCCCACCGCATCCACATACATTAAGATATTCAAAGACTTTAAATCCCGATGAAGGATGGGTGGTTGCAGGTTGTGTAGGAACTCCATACCGGATGTAATATCAATGGCGAGGGGAGACGGTTGGGGTAAGGGACGATCGAGTTGGAGGTGTAAAAGGCGTACATGGAACCAAGTGGGAGGTACTATTGAAGTTGAGATCATTAATTCAAGTACCACTAGATCATACATACTTCAAGGACGATAGAATACTGCTCCTGATCAAGAACCACACCAAGGAAACGAACGATCCTTGGATGATTGATTTTGGACAACGTGGTGGCTTCTCGTTCAAACTCTAGTCTTGCAGATCCACTCAAAGACTGCACACGCAGCCTCTTGACGACGACTGTCTCATTTGCGTATTTGGCTTTGAAGACGACACCTGCTGCACCTGATCCGATGGCTGTTGTTGAGATGGAGACGGCATGGGATGGGATGATGGCCATCGTGTTGCGAAACGGGAAGGGGTCTGGTTTGGGAACTAACAAAAAAAAAAAAAAAAAAAAATACCGAAGGAAGGAAATACGAATTTGATGCCACGTAAATTCAAATGTCACGCCCCTTCTGCACAGATATTTGTGATCTACGTCTGTATTAAACCGGAACGATACGTATCAGCTCCTACTAACGATCCGAGCTTTCTCTCTTGATTCTTTTAGTCTTAAACAAGGTTTGACCTCACTGTAGATTGAAAAAAGGACAAAAGACGGGCTGGCGTTTTAACGGGTTGATTACCACATATCTATTGATTGCCTGAGCAACGTCTGAAATCTTACCAACCGCCTTAACAACGTTTAGAAAGAAGAAAAGAAAAGGATTGAGAAAAAGGCCGCTGTTCGTTATGAAATCTCTTTGATATCTTTTCGCAGGCTTATAATTAAAATATGTCGTATCACAATGGATTTCGTGGGTTTTAAAGCATGCATAATTTTTCGAGAACCGTAACCCCCCCCCGACTATATATCGCTAATATTCGCAGGAGTTCTAAAGCAAATGAATATGTTCACAGAGATAATTGTACCCATGTATTCCAACAACAGCGCACAAAGAAAACTTATACGTAATAAAGGCGCAAAGAATACTTATACGTAAAGCCGAACCCCCGACAAACATAAATACATTTAAAAGTGAAAAGACAAAGCTGGGGGGCTACGTTACTGCAAAGAAAAGATTATAGGGAATAAAGACGGGAAAAAAAAATAAGCGGCTAAAGGGGATAAAGAGTCCAAATCGTAAACTGACGTGAAAGGAAGGACATAAAGAACATCATCAAAGGGGGTACCGAAAGAAAAGCCGGAAGATTAAAACAAAAACTGCTACATAATTTTAAACCCCCTTCTCCTCAAATTTCTTTTTGTCACATTAACGACTTCCCCGGGTTTTGCGTTCCCCTGCAACTGCACAGATATTGAGGAAGGCGGACGGTCAGAGTTTGGGATCGTGAGGACGACAGAAAGACCTGGACCAGGTTGCGCGGGTGCAACGGGTTGTTGTGGGATTGTTGGTTGTTGAGATGGGGGGGGAAGTTCGGTTGGGGGCTGTTGCGGAATCTCGGTGGGCGGTTGTTGGGGAGGGAGCTCGGCGGGAGGTTGTTGGGGGTTAGTGGGTGGAAGCTGGGACGGGTGGTTGTTGTGGGTCGGTTGGGGGGAGTTGCGTTGGTGGTTGTTGGGGTAAAGTGGGAGGGAGTTGGGTAGGAGGGAGTTCAACGGGAGGTTGAGATGGTGGAAGTTCGACGGGAGCGGGTTGTTGAGTTGGTGGGTTCTCGACGGTGGGTGCGGGTAGTTGTTGTGGAGCCGGGTCAAGTGTGACGATAGGTGCAGCTGGTCCAGGTTGTGCCTGTGGCGGAGGTCTCTGCACAGTAGGCTCCTGAACAGTAGGAGCCACCGGGACAACAGGGGCCACAGGTTGAGGGGGGGCTACAGGGGCAACAATTTGAGGAGGCGCTGGTTCAGGCGCAACTTCTCCCACACTCGGAACAACACAAGGACTAGGTAAGCCCCTTCCAGTATCACACACATACCCAGGTCCGCAAAACAATGGTTCCCTCCACGCTCCATCCTGGCAAATCTGGTAATGCGTTCCAGAAGCGCATTGATAGCCACCAGACCGACAACCAGAGGCCGCCATTGCGACATTGTTAGTGGCGAGGACGTCGTTAAAAGAAGCGATTTTGTTCCCGCTTAAAGCATGAGCCACGCTCTCAAGCATGAGTCGGTTCCGTTCGCCTGCCGCGCGTAACCCAACCTGCATTGCATTTTCGGCGAGAACGCAAGGGTTGGATAAGGGTGTGACGCCCTGTGGACATCGAAAGCCGTTACCGCAAAGAAGCTTGACGGTCCACGTCATGTCGGTCTGGCAGATCTGATATTCCATGGCGGAAGCACATTGATAGAACCCGGGGTTTGTGCATCGGTTTGATGATGTTGCTGCAAGCTCTTGTGTTGCGGGTGGGAAAGAAGGTGGTGCTACTGGGGGGTGAACAGAGGGTTCACCCCAGTTTACATCGTCGGGTTTTGCTGGCTCGATTTGAGGTACATCACGGGGAGGAGCGTCGCTATCCCCTGATGATGCTCCACCACCAACAACACAAGGCGTAGCGGGGTTGGAAGCATTGCAGCGAAACCCGTTACCGCAGGAGAGAGAAACAGTCCATTGGCTAGCTTGACAGATTTGGTATGTCGACGGCGATGAGCATCGATATTTCCCATCCTGGCAGCGTTCGTCAGGGATCGGACTACCTCCGCCTGGCGGTGTAGTGTCACCCAGGCCTTGGTCGCTGTGTCGGCTGCGGTGCGGGTACGGGTGCCGGCTGTGGAGCAGGTGGAGCTGGAGGAGCTGGTGCGGCAGTCGGTGCTGGGGGTAATTGGGGAGGCAATGGTTCCGGTTGCTGCGGTAACTGAGGTTGCGGTTGAGGGGCTCCAGCACCATTATTGATCCTCACATCAGCACTGAAGCAGTTCCATGTATCAGCATGATTGAAACCATCACATCGAAAAACAAGGAATTGGCAACATCTAAACTCACCAGTTGTTGTAAACTTCACCCGTAAAGTTATCAGTCCAATAATACCATCGAATAACAGCATCATACGTTCCGGTCTGCGTTATTCTCACTGGAATTGTCCCTCCTCCGCCGTACCCACAACGATCATCCCTCCCAATCTCCTGCAACCCGAGTCAAAGTCAGTAACCATACCCTCACAACAATTCGAAGAACAAAAAAAAAACAAAAAAAAACATAAGCTGGAAAAGGTTCAGCTTCCTCACCTGCCATCCCCCATCCCCACTCAATGACATATAAACCACACACCCGCCCCGATGCGGTGCGGTCAAAACATACTGCACATTAAACGAATTCCCCGACACGGTTGCCATCGTGTTTCCCCTCGGTAGTCCCTGGCACGCTGCCGTGTTTGCTGTCCGAGCAAACGTAAGTCCATTGTTTGAGTCCCCTGGTTGTAGTCGGATTGGTGGGGATGTCATATAGCCGTGTGCGAATGCTTTTGTTACTGCGAATGCCATTACGGCGATGAAGGAGTATAACAGAGCTCGCATCATTGATGTTGTTGTTCTGAAGACGAAGAAAATCGTCGACGACGTTTGTTGAAGGGCCGGTAAAGAAGGTAGGTAGGCGAGTGTGCGTCAGTAAGTTCGTTACTTGCTTTTTTTTTCTTTTGGATGGGGGGTTTCTTGCTTACTTTTGATATAGAGATTCGATAATGGCCTGGCCCTGGCGGTGGTCGAACGAACCAAACGAGCCACACGAACGAAAAACGGGTTGTTTTTGGTTAAATAAACGCATGCTGGTTTATTAATATTTTAAAGACCCGACGATATGATACGACTCAAAACAAAACAAGGGCAAGGTTGAGCCACCATGCGCCATTCATTCAATTATCTCCCCTGAAGGCCTCAAGACCGAATCCACTGCACCCGTTCAAAGGGGGTTGGTTGCGCAGCACCACAAAAACAATGATTAACGCCAGGTCAAAAGGGTTGAGAATTGTCAGATTCTAATTGTTTGGACATCTTGGTGGTGCCTCCTACTTGGAACTCCGTCAACGACCCAAAGACGTTTTTTTTTTTCCCCTGCAAAGCGAGTTAAGAGAAAGTGAGAGAGAATGAGAAAGAGAGAGAGATCATGAGTAGAAAACGTAGAGAGTGGCACTTTTTTATAGATAAAAACGCCAATTGACTGATAATGAAAAACGGGTTTATAGAACGCCAAAGATATGGATATGTTCCTGACCCAAAACTATCACTCAATGTTGCTATGGCGGCCTTTGGAGTTGGAGGTTAGCCGCCAGCAGTGGCGATGTGTTCTGTTGAGTGGGTTTTTGGTGGCTACAATCTGTACCATTGTGACTTGGTCGCTTTGGCCGCATGAGACGTTGGTGGCTCTCACCCAAGCATTCAAGTCCTTCGATAGAATAACTACATAGCTCTAAATAAGAAGAGTTTTGTTGCGATGCGTGACCGGGGCTCGGTTTGAAAACGATGAGATGGGGTAAGAGGGTCACACTGGAGGTGGTTAAAGCGGTGATGTTTGAGCAGCCACCAAAACGCAACTCACGAAGGAACATATCTAGAGCGGTTGAATCTGATGGATTAAATGGAATGGCGTGTTATCTCGTCAAGTTCTCCTTTAGATTGTCTTTGTCATGGACTGGCGTGCAGACCGATGGGTTTCAGACTCAGGGTTGGATTTAGAAGAAAGATGGTCGAGTTGGACGTTGTTTATTTTCGAAAACGTAATAAAATAAATAGTAATGTTCTGGAAAACTAAACAATTAAATATCTTGAAGCTTTCTTCTATAATTTAAACATAATGAAGAGGGGTTTGTTCTTTTGGGTAGGGGGGTGATTACATTAAGAACGACGAAATAACAGGCACGATGAAACTTACGAAAAATAGAAAAAACCTGAACAGAACAAATAAGAAAGAGGAAGTAAGGAAGAGTTGGGCCGATTAAGGAAAAAACTGTTTTTGGGTTTTTTTATAACAAGAGGATGTTAACAAGAAAAAGAAGAAAAAAAAAACAAGGTTTCCAAGAAATCCAACACCACTTCACTTCCTTCCCTCCTTCCTCCATAAGGTGATCTCTCACCCACGATTCCTCGCTGTCGCCCCGACCCTCCCATAAGGAAAAGGCGCCTGTCGAGCCTCCTCCCTAGCAACGATAGTCTCAAAGTCCATCCCCTCCATTTATCATACACCTCCAACTTTGCCCGTTCATAGCCGGATAACTGCGGTTGGGCGATCTCGCCGTCTTCCGGTTGGGAGTGATGACGTGAAGTAGATGTGTCGGCGGAGAGACGGGATGAGCGAGGTGGAGGGGAGATGGACCTGTTGGATCTGCTGTGAGAGGTCCTGGAGTCCCGGTGGCGACCATCTGTGCGGTTGGCATCCTTACGGAGATCATCCCGGCGGTCATCATACCTTCGACGGTCATCCATCTGGCGGTCATCATACCTTCGACGGTCTTCTCTGTAGCGGTCACCATCCTGATGGCTGCTGTATCTCTCACGGGACGCTTGGCGGAATGTGGAGCTTGAGTGATGGCCAGAGCGTCTATCATATTCCCTATCCCTCTTGTACCTGTCGGGGGAGTATTCACGTCTGGATGACGAAGAGACTTTGTTGCTGGAGGAGGAGATACGGGTGTCGGGAGCTCCACGGTTGTATCTGTCGTTGTGCGTACGGTGGTCCCTCTCTCTGTCTCCCCTATCCCTCTCAACTGAGGTTCCACGCCTTTCCCTCACCCGTTCGCCATCCCTCTCCCTCTCCTCTCTTCTATCCTTGCGATTTTTTTCTGCGGACACCTCGGGCCACTCTGCCATCCTCGTTGAAGTAGAACTAGCAGATGAAGAGCCAGGCGTGACCCTGTGGTCGTGATGGTTTGTAGAGGAAACAACATCACTGTGGTGATACGAGGAGTGTTTTGGAGCTGTTCTTGCGACGGGCTCTGCGGCGGGCGGGAGAGTGGTGCTCTTCAAGGAAAGGCTGGTGAACATGCTGCGGGCAGCTTAGTGGGAGGAGGACGTTGGATGGGTTGTCGGAGGCGACGAGTTTGCGAGCTATATCAAATGTTAGCAGGAATATGGTATGTAAAGATTCAAGATAATAGAGCTCACCATTGGAACCTTCGCCATTAATTTGATTCCTGAGTTTCCGTTGCTCTTCAACCACTGATCCAACCTCGGCTTGATCTCACGCGGCATCTATCTAAGAAGTTGTTCAACGAAGCGCGAAGCTCTTCCTCTGTTTTAACCGCCACGCCGTCTGGAATTCCCTTGAGAGACCTATCGACCTCGTCCAATGCCTTAACGAGTTGCTTACCTCCTTCATGTAAATGAGAATCCGTCCTTCGACCCAGCTCAGTTCATTCAGGTAAATTTCCCTTTGACGTTCCAGATCTTGCGGCCGCCTGGAGGCGCGTTTTGATTTTCGATCAAGCGCAGTAAGCTTGAGCTTGAGTTTCTGTTGGCTGTGCATCCATTCATGATGAGCGACTTGGTTACCATACTCCTGGCAGAGGTCACGAAGTCGTTTTTCGCGGTTGACCAGATACGCTTTATCCTATTTTTATCGTAATTTATCAGTGAATGTTCATAAGTGGACATGGTTTCTCTTACCGGTTTCTTTGAGACTTGTTAGAGGTCACGGACAACGGTGGCATGATGAGCGACGAGTCCGTGTTCTATCAGTGGGATTGTCAGTAAATTTTTTTTTGAGAATGAGTTTGTGTAACTAAAGGTGGGGATGAGTCGCTAACATACCAAAGTTGTTGCTGTGCTGCACGGAGGCCAGTCGAGGTGTTGTGGTGATGACGCGATGGGTGCAGAGTGTGAGGTAAATGTTTGTTAAGATAAGGGGATACGACTTTGATGAGTGTAGTGGAAGTTGCGGTCTACTGTAATGCTACTGTAACGTTGTCCTTCTAGATAGGTGGTCGGTGGGTAGGTCAGTTACGTGATCAAGAGTCTTGCTGAAAGATTGGATAAGGAGGATACGAATTTGATGAGTTCTGTAGAAGTTGCGGTCTACTGTGATATTATGGTTCTGACAGGTGGTGGGTAGGTAGGCCAGTTAAGATGATCAAGAGTCTTGCTGTGTTTGGGCTTGCTTAAATCTTGCGCGCTGTGTGGTTCTGTAGTTGCGATGTTTTCTGTAAGGTGTTGAGATCTGTGTGCTGCTTCCTTCTGCTTGCTGCTGTTGGTGCTGTTTTGTGTGCTGTGCTCTTCCGTGTACTTGATGCTGCTTTCGAGTTTGACAGAGGATGAAGAAATTGAATATTGATAATCGAGGTTGTCAGTGTGCTATAAAATGGAAAACAAAACAAAACAAACAAACAGAGGGATTGTCAGAGACGATCATTGAATATCCATACCAGTATACACAATATTGGTTGATTCTCGCCATTTAATTTCGGATAAACCAATTATTCCGTCCGATAAAGGACGACTTTTGAGTCTGGAATAAGACGCCGCTTTATTCTTACGCTCGAAGAAAAACATTTAGGGCTTTTGCGTAAGTTTTTGTTAGAAATAAAACACCGAAGGCATCTCCAAAAAAAAACGTTGATACAAAGAAAAGAACAGTCAGGAAGGAAATAAAATGGGTATTTATGAGATGGAGATTCAACATGGAAGGTTAAAATCCTCTGAAAGTGGGGGGTGAGACCGCGGTTGGCGTTCTGTCGGGTTAAGATTAACAAGTGCCATCACATCGTCTTCGGAATGAACGATCCGGCATGCTGATCGTTTCAAAGGCTTAGAGACAAGTTGAGAGAGCGACGATGATGGTGAGCGACCTTGGTTGTCGTCAAAATTAATAACCCGGAACAAGTCAACATACCTTTATCGGAGCCTCTGGTAGGAAGTGCATCGTCAACACTCATCTATGGCGAGACTTTTATGTGGGTTTTACAAATGGTTCTGCTGCTGCTGTGATTGTAGAGTTTGTAAGGTTTTTTGAAGGTGGATTTAGGGTTGTCCGCGATGAGGTGGAAGAGGATGCTAGTTTATCGCAAGGGTTGATTGGGTATATTCAAGTTCCTTCCTGCTCATTGCGACAAGGGAAATGACGCGTGTAGGGATCCAGCTAAAATTTCTTGTTGGTAGGAGAAGCTCTTTTTTGTGAGAGGGATGGTCGATATAATCATAATCTAGAAAGAAGATTGTAAGTAAAATACCTTATCAAATAAAAAAGTATAGAAATCCGAAATTATTTCCTCTGTTTCGTCAAAGTCCCTCCCCACAACCTACCACGATCTCATCAAAGCAACAATATCAATCCTCATCTCAATTCACCCCTCCTCGGAAAAGCCAAATTTATTCCTAGGCGACATTTGCATATCCTTCCTGATATCAACCCTTCTTCAACGCCTGCAGCACCATTTCCCGGAAAAAGGTAAAACCCGTTCTCAACATATCCATTCCTCCTCCCGATTCGTCCTTTACCTTGCTACTAGCAGCCCCCTCGACAACATCACCATTCGATCCGAGAACCTCGCGCAGCTCCTAAATATATGCCGATTTTCTCTCTGTACTTGTTTGTGACGGCCACGACGGGCAAGCCACTGTGATGAGATGGACGGCCAAATCTCAACAAACCTTTTCAACTTTTCCGCAGCAAATGTTTCGTCTTATGAGCCTGCTCGTTTCATTCATCGTCGTTTTTGCTGCACTTTTGTTTCGCTTGTGGTTTGGGCTTGTTTCTATTCCTGATTTCTTATTCGAGAATGTTATTTCTAATGATACAGCGGAAGTCTTCTAGGCTGAAATCGCACCATATATCCTTCTTTACCTCGTTGTGAAGGTACTCGAGAGGAGGGAGAGTACACCATGTTGCGGCAACAAGAGGGTCGAATATTCCTATACATTTTTGTTCGAGCTTATAACTAAGAGTTTAGTTATTTATAAAAAAGGTTTCATATACCTCTTAAGATAGAATGTCGCGCGAAAGTTCGTTGTTTTCCTTTATGGATGGGCCGCTTGAACTGCTGACAGACAGATTATTAAGTGATGCTTGTGTTGACGATGGAAATGCCTCTAACCTGTGGTAAGCAAACTAAATCAGAGCGATTAGGAAATGAGCGTGAAATGGATGGATGAACAACGGTAGCAGTGCAATAAGTCGACAGCAAGGAGATGTTGAGCAGACCAGCAGCCGTCGTTGAAGAATATTGGAAATTGTCATTCTGATCCTGTGATCAAGAGTTCTCCATGTTTGGGGGGTTGACGAGTGGAGAGTGGGAGCGAGTGGGATAGATGCGGCGACGTGTGCCGAACACATGCGGGACCAAAGCTGTCCACTATTACATTAGACCAACTCACCGTATTGCACAATATTATGATACTTCCCTTTGTATTCCAAGTGGTGTTGATTTGAGCCTTTTTCGCGGGTGCCCTAATAAACCTCGATGCTTTCTGCGTGGTATTCTGTGGGAAATGACGGGTCTCTTGGGATCAAGTATCCTTTTCCTGCGCTAAATTCAATTGATAACGCCGCATACCAACAGAATATGAATAATAGAACAAACTACGTCAGGGTTCTAAACTATTCCACTCAGAATGCGTTTGTGAGAGATCTTTTGATAAAGACTAGGTTATGGCTTGAAGTTGTGAAGAACGAATATTTTTAGGCAAACAAATAGAAAAGTCAAGGATACACGTGTAGACGACAACATCCGAAAAAAATATCAGGAGTTGGTTGATAAAAATGAATATTGTATAAAAAAGTCAAGGCAATAGAACCTATCGGAAACATCTAGAAGTAAATGAATAAAATATCAAGTTGTCTGGTAGAAATAAAAGAAAAAAGAAAAAGGCCAAAAACATATGGCGATGGAGCTATTTTTGGGATTCGGGTCAATCCCCATCTTAATTCAAAATGAATTTCACTTTCTCTCGACCTTTCCTATCCATCCTCAGCATCGGATCCGCACAACCCTCGCATCATTCCTCGATATCGTCCAAACCTTCCCACTCATGTCTCACAGATTGCGATATTTCGAGGATCTCCTTAAATTGTGAAGCTGGGAACGTCGACGGAGAGTTTTGGGAGCAGGGATGCTAATTGAGTAGTATTTAGACCCTGTGTTGATGTACTCACAGAAGCTACGGTAATCCAAATTGGTAACGAGTCTTGAAGCAGATGACAGGCTCTCTTAGGCGGATACGGACGTAGAAGGGTCATAAGTATGGTTTGAAGCTTTGGAGATGATTTACCGGCACTAGATCGTTCGATAAAAAATTTGGACCGTCCATCGGATTCCGAAACCAGTTGATAAGGGGCTATTTTTTCGACCAAGCCTGAGGGGTCATTCGTATACGGTCGACCAATTTTTTTAAGAAGGTGGCATGATGCTGACGACCTTGTACGATGATGGCTCGGAACGCGGTGACGGTGGAGTTAATGCAGTGACTTATTGGGTAAAGACTTTGGACGGGAGTGATCGATTATCTGTGCTAGAACTTCAGCAAGCACACTCAACGGTAGTGAGACCTGCTCTGTTTGCGTATGAGTGTGAAGAGGGGTGCATCATGGTTCTCAGCGTTCATGGAGGTGTGTGTAGAAGAGACGCGTTAAATGGTGATGAGCTCTCCAAAGCGATTCCTTGGGATAATTGCGGGTTTTTTGGAGGGATTGAAGATGCCGGCAGATGATGAAAGAGGATGGACGCGTGACGTGGAGACTCCCAGTTCATTTCATGGAAAGTGGCGGTGAGGGGAACGGTGATGAATGAAGGCTAGGGTTCAGGTCTTGATCGCGATGGTCCTTCCCATGTCACCTAGTTGATCCTTATTCCGTTAGCCAACGATCGATTTTCTCTTGTCTTACAGGACGAAATCAAAAACCAAGTCGGTGCGGTTCAAAAGGAAAAAGATGATACCGTAACAGCACCTCATCAATCTGCTTGTTTGGAGTCTTTTTAACAACGTTTTGATGCACATTGATCCGGTCTTGCACACATCTACTGTACCCAATTTCTTTTCTTTCCTCTTTCGTTTACTTTCTCTTCAAATTCTTTCTATGCTGACGTATGAGTTTAATGATTTGAATTTCTTTTGATCGCTCTTTTATTCGCGAGTGTAGTTAAGCAAGGGAGTTCGCGAAATTAGTTGATGACGACATGTACATAGCAACGGATAAATAAACATACGTAAGGTATTGCTGCGATATAATTAGTAAAAAAATACCAAACTTATGTTCACATACATCCTTAGACCATAAACGTCGCCTTAAATGAATCTATATGAGTTACTCTCATCTCCAGCGCATTTAAGCCTACGACCAGAGGCGTAGGAGAAACATATACGAGGTCGTGGACTAGTAAAAGTACTTCTGATGCCACGGCTCAGTTCCATAATAACATTGGATGATAAAGTATGGTCGTTCTCAACTACGATAAAGCCAGTGGAGAGCTTCAAGAGTCACAAGAGGTCTGGGATGTGTCGTAGTCTGGACTTGGTTGAATGAATCGGAGTGATGGCATTGCGGATAAGTAAATGTATAATTCACGCATGGGTGATGGCGGGTGGATGGATATGCCTACAGCTGTTGGTCATCGTTACGATACTTTAGGAATACTTGTATGAGCTGGGCGATGAACGGAGTTGCTGACTGAAAAGAAACGTTCGTTACACACGAAAAGGCCTTGAAAAACGCGAGCCGCAAAAGTCACAGCATTCACCATGCCATGAATCTGTACATGAGACGTTAAAAGAAGTGCGATCAACGATTCTGAAATAGCCCCAGGCTTGCGAAAGAATTCTACGACATTGATTGGGTTTACAACTGACTATTTTTTTTCGGTATCAACACTGAATCATTGAAAGATGGGATTGAAAAACAAGGAGAAATGATCAGAGTGGCAGAAGAGAAGTGAAGCATATTCAAGAGCATACATTCAATTCCAGGAAAAACCGTTCGGTTCGAGAAAAGAAAAGACTGAAAAGAGCGGTGGTCAGGAAGATGATGAGATGAGGAAGCGGTTCGTGATTGCATCAATTTGATAAAAGCCATGATGCCCGAGATCAAAGACCACCACATCGTCGTCGTCACCTCCCAGTCCTACTCATCCACATTTACAGCGTATACCGATCACGCAAATGAATAAACAACATGAGGGGGTTACGGAGGCATTCGACATTAATCAACTCAACGCTTTTTTACAATGAATAAATGTTGGGATGGATAAATGTTATTGGTGGAAAACAAAATTGAATATACGGAGGAAAAGAATTAAATAAAATAAAATAAAATAAAATAAAATTAAATTAAAAAAACGCACACGCGAGGTTTCTTTCACACCTGGACACTCTGGTACTGTATACTCACACTTACACCTCATCACCTCTCTTCACCTCAACTCACCTCACCTCACAGACCCACATTCCCTACTCAACCGCCACCTCATTCGTAAACATTCCATACGGCAACCCCCACCCGTTCATCAAACATGAACAACTGGTGGGTCAATACCGATGAAAGGACATGGCATCAATATGTAAGAACTACACACTCTATCCTCCCCTCATGCATTCTCCGCGTTCATGTACTCATCCTTACATTCATTCTTTGAAACACTTCAGTGCCAGCAACCCTCAATCATCAACGGCAACGAAACTTTGACCACAGCAGTGCCAACTGCCCCCCAACATTTTATCAGGTGACCCTCTCATACAGGACCATCCCCTTTACTCACCCCCAAACAATAGTCTCAGCTCTTAGACATGTTTTCCGACCACGGATTATACACCACCGTCATCAGCTCCCCTTCTTTAACGGCTTCTCCAGTGTCCGAGGTACGTCCATCACTGCAAGTGATTTCGACTCCGACCCTAACAATTTAACCAACATCAACCTCCACCAGCAATCCATCTGCGTTGAGCCTACGAACAACTACTCGTTTGAGCGCGCCGAATGGGACGAATACGGAGGGCCATTATGCACTGATAACTACCGTGAGAAGGTGACTGCAGTAATACACCTATTCATTGCACTCGTTTATTCTACTGCATCATTGCACAGAGGACGGGATGGCGAAACCATAGACAGGTGGCTAATACATCACATTTCTTATCCAGAATGTTGTGCAGAACTCAAGGTTCGATCAACCCGTCGCTGCTGTCTACCCGTCTCCACCGTCGACTGGTGGGAAGGTACATTATAGACCAATTTGCCCTATTTTTTAATTCTTAAGCTTTCATATCGTTACCTAACAAAAATCTTATCAACTCTCCGACATGCCAGCATCACTGTGTGGAGCTTTCAACCCGAGACTCGGTCGAGTGCGCCAAATGCATCGCCGACTTGAAAGGCGAAGGTATTTGCTTTGACCATGACGAGGTAAGAGACCGCAATACACTGCCTTTCCTTTTGGGGGGGGTGATCTTTGGTGATGTGTTGGTGTTTGACGAGAAGGTGGCGAAGCCTTAAGCCTTTCTAATGTACTTTCCCTTTGTATTTGCAACAGCAACTCAACGAGGAGATGATCAAAATGATCTCCACCGACCTCTCCCTCGCGAATGTTCCAGCATACATAAACACCAACGTCGAGAATGTTTGCGCGGGCATGTATGTGGCGAAGACTGAAAATTCGTCCTCCTGGGGTACCTCGCCTGATGTCATGGTATCTTACAGCCTCAACCCAGTGATATTCTCTGGATATTGCTCAGGTTACCCGCCGTTGACGCCTCCGGTATTTTTACTTTTATGCTACATCTCGTTAACAAAATCTTTTCAAGTCTCCAACATATCAGGATCAATATGTTGGCTTCCAACGAGAGACTCGCCCAATGGGCCGAATTTTTCGCTGACTTAAAGCTCAGTATTTACTTTGACCTGATAGGTAAGAAACCGCATTCCACCGTCTCTTTTTTGGGGGGTCATGGTGCGTCATGCTTGAGATATTATGGTTTGACGAGAACGTTTGAAGCCTAAAGCCTTTCTAATATACTTTCTCAGGATTTGCAACAGCAACGCGACGAGGAGATGTTCCAAAGTACTCCACCGACCTCACCTCCGCCAAGGTCCAACATACATGATATCGACGTCGAGAATGGGTGCACGGGCCGCATAAATGAGGCGAATGCTGATATTCTGTCTTCCTGGGGTGCTTGCCTGATGTCATGGATTCTTACAGCCTCAACCCAGAGACATTCCTTGGATGCTTCTCAGATTCTCCGCCGTTGACGCCCGTGTCATCCTAGAGACATTGCCCACCACCGACTCATCACTCCCACATTGCATCTTTGTCCTCCACCGTACAACACGGTTTCCTACCCCACACCGTCTACATTCAGCACCACCCTCAGCGTCAAGAAGAGCACAAAGAGATCACCGCCACAGGCCTGCTGTCACGCTTGAGGCTGCTTCCAACTCTAAGGCCAGAAAGACCAAGACAATAAAGTTACAAAAGAAACTCTACTCAAGCAACGTCGTCTGCGGGTACTGTTACCTCCGCCACCGTTTCCACAAACAAGGCCCAAAAGAGTTTCCACAGATGACACCGAACCCTTTCATCGGTCAGTATTGCCTCTCCCGCAAAAAGCCCGCAAAGAACCACCTCTTTATCAACACAAACGCCAACCATCCGTTCTTCCACGACTCCAATGCCCAGCCAGGCAAATCGTTTCCACGCCCAATCCTTTAACAAGCACGCCCACACCCACACCATCCCCGGTCACCGCAACACAGACCGAGACACGATATCAGTACACTGGCTGACGGGAATCGATATTGTTGCCAAGTACTCGTCGTTTCGAAGGGTAGGGTTGGGGAACCGCAAAGGTATGGAGTCGTGCATTGTGACCTTTTTGCTAATGTTTTTTATTTTATTTTATTTTGGATTACAGGAGCTGTGAAGACTGTGAAGGGTGTAAGGTTTGCAAGAAGAAGTGATGGCGTTGATATCGTATTTTTGGGTTTTAGCCGTTTGTGGTAATATTGTACTTATATGTTTGGTGATTTTTATACCGATGCGGGATGGGGAAGATGATTGTGATTGATTACATGTGTACAAATTCCTTTTCGTTTTTTTCTCTTTAGTATTTCTTGGTCTTTGTTTTTTACTTTATTCTTAATTTGCTTTATTCGTATAGAAGGGTTTACCTTTAGTTTTTTGTGTTGTTTTTGTTTTGTTTTCTTGTTTTCGTTGCGGAGTATTCACACTCTTGCTTGTTCATTTTTTATTTATTTCTTTTTTTCATCTTTCAATCCCTTTGATATACCGATGGTATATTTTGTGAATTGTTTTGACGGCGTCGCGCTCTTCTTTTCGACGCGTCAATACTTTGGTGTTTTTTTAATTTATTCATTTTACATTTGCTTTCTTGATTTCGAAACAGTTTTACTTTGTTTTTTATTTTATTTTAGTTTACGTTTTGTGTTTTTACTTTAGGAGTTTTTTACACTTTGCCTCGTTAATTTTGTTTCATATGTGTGTTTTTGTTTATTGTTTTTGTTAAACCCTTTCATGATTTTAAATATTCAATCAATTTCTTGTATTAGAATAAAACAGCATAAATAGTGAGCCCTTTGATAATGTTTACGAACGTTTTTATTTTCATGCTTTTCGTTAGTTGATGGGATTCACGGGAATTTATTTTGTATCTTTGACTATTTAAAGCACGATGTTTATTAGTGTAATAGATACTCGATTTATCGAATATGAAAAAACCTAAATAAGCAAAAAGAAAAAAAATCCACGGTAAACGTCTTAACGGTGAGTTCGATTATCTATTTGCCACCGTAATTCTCTATTACCTTTGTGGTTGCATAGAACCACCCGTTGGCTTGACTGCGATTATAGAGGTATTCTGGACAAACGATGAGCAGGAATGGCTAAACTTTTTATACATATAGTTGTCTTTCTGTTGGAACTGGCTCGGAGAAGAATGGAGGCGATGTCTTTTTTAAGTCTTATGTTTGAGTGTGAAGTCTGATGCCACAAAGAACAACGCACTTTCTAGATACTCTTGATATTCATAATGTATTAAAGAAGTAAAGATAATATGTTTAGTGCAATTAAAAAAAAACAACTCTACTGAATAAAGGGGAAACATATATAAAAGGAAAGGAACGCAACGACGGTGGAGATACCAAGACTTATGAAGACAAGCCGTAAAATGAAAAAAAAACATCAACAAACACCGTATCATACATAAGGATGTTTAAACAAAAACCAGCATGTTTAAATATAAGTAAGAAGACTCAAAATTTGAAGCACGGAGTGTATCAAATATCCTGGTTATTTCTACTTTACTTCCTAGGCCTCCTCCTCTGTTCAATGTCATACGGCCATCTCTTGCCATCAACTTGGACTTTGAAGACACCCTCCAGACTTTGACGCGCGAGGAGGAAGTGGGTCGGTGTTTGTTGCGGGGAGGAGGGAGATGTGAGTGGGTGGGAGGGGAACAGATCATTTTGAAACGCGTTCGTGTTATCACCCGTGTTGTGGGATTCACAAATCTCACCCTCTTCTAATGGGGAAGAGGATCGACGGAGCCGAGCGGGTTCCATCTCTGTTTCAACCTGGGCAGCAAAGTCCCACCGTGAAGATGTACGCCTGTCTGGAAGAAGAGGCGCATCGAACTCCCTCGCATACCTTTGTGAAGACACTTTGGATTGCTCAAATGCTTGGTTGGGGTTTGTGGTCCGTGAAGAGTGAGGACGGTCATGGTATGGGTGATGGCGGCGATGCTCCCTCCTGCTGTGTCTTTGTGGGAATGCTGCGTTGGGTGTGTTGATGGATGTACGAGATGACGTGGCAATGGAGCTTGGGCTGGAGGACTCGGGGGTGAACCAGCGCTGGTAGTAGTTAACGTCACGTTGTCTTTCAGCCGAGGTTCCATGATAAGACATGGGGTCACGGTATGATGTACCGGATGTGTTGATGGATGCACGGGATGATGTAGCGATGGAGCTTGGGCTGGAGGACTCGGGGGTGAACCAGCGGTGGTGGTAGTTGACGTCACGTTGTCTTCCATCAGAGTTTGCATGATAAGACATGGGGAAGATGGATGCACGAGATGATGTGGCGATGGAGCTTGGGCTGGAGGACTCGGGGGTGAACCAGCGGTGGTGGTAGTTGACGTCATGATGTCTTCCATCAGAATTTGCATGATGAGACATTGGGAAGCTTGAAGTGGATCCAGAGGAGGAGCCACCGCGAGTGCTCAACGTTGGCGACGGCATAGGATTAGGTCGCAGGGAAGGAACAGGTGAAGTCGCAGGAGACAAAGCAGCAGCAGCAGCAGCATCCTCGATTCGCTTTCTAATCTTATCATCCAACTCTTTAAGCTCCTTTTCCCATCCAGCCAACCTCTCACTGATCCCAGCAATCTCACGATTCCTCGCCCACTTGCTATTCTTGTCAGGTCTTCCCTCCCGAAACCGTTTCTCCTCTTGTGTCATTTTTTCGAGCTCGGCTTCTGCTTCTTGAATGAGTTGTTGGAGGAGCTTTCGACGTCTGGTTTCAGTTGAGGTGAACGATCCAGAGTCCATGAGACGGTCGAGGTCTGCGTTGAGGATTTGACGGCAGGGGAGCATGGTGCCGGGATAGTTGAAAAAGTCGTAGTTGTAACGTTTTGCCATATCGTCATCCTGTGAAGTTTTGTTAATTTGCAGTTGGGTCAAGGCAACGAGACATGATGTTAAGAAGAACCTACATATATGCGAGCAGTGGTAGGAGGGACAGAACCTGAGGTGCTGCCCGACGAGTTGTCCGTGAACGCCATAACCGCAGCCATCGCAGAAGGATCCATACGAATCCGCGCAAGGATTTTGGAATCAAGAAATTGGAGCTCGGTCGTCCACTGTTTCCAGTATTTAGTCAACGTAGCCTTTTTATCGGCTCTTTCTTGACGTCGGATCCTGTTGTCAGATCTACCACCGTGCCTCCTCTCCTCGACGCACAATTTGACGGTCTCTTCATCATTCTGATCGATCAGTGTCACCAAAAAGGTACGTTGTTGAAGCTCTTCTGGAGTAAGCGCGCCAGCCTTGATGGCATGGTCAATGTCGAGCTTGCGATCCGCCTGTTCAAATGGGTTTGAATGAGTTCAATACACTAAATCGAGAGATCAAAGGATCTACTAACCATGCTGCGGTGATAACTGACTGTAATGAGCAATAAGTTGGTTGTCAACATTAATTACTTCAAAACACTGGATTGACGTCTTGAGACCTTACCTTGTGAAAAGGTTGAACACTCTGTGGGTACTGAGCTTGAATGGTTGATGTTGATGCAATAGAGAGTGGATGCGTGGAGGAAGTGTCCCTCTCAAAGAGGCTTATATAATAGAGTACTGAGGGGTGGTTAGTGGTGGTGAGAAGTAGAGTGTGTGTTATTGAGTGATCACAGTCGAACACAGTTGGTAGGTCTTGTTATTATAGCAGAATGTACTGTTGGTCTGTTGGTGTGTGAGTGTGTCTGCGTCTGTATTGTTGGGTGATCACAGTCGAATACAGTTGGTAGGTGTTATTATTGTTGTGAATGTACTGTTGTTGTGTAAGTGACTCTGCGTTTGAATGTTCTTGTGAGGTAGATCACGGGTGAGTCTGCGTGTAAATGTTCTTGTGGGGTAGATCACGAGAAAGAATGTACGAAGCAGGCAGATAGGTATCGTAGGTGGTTGTGGGCAGGAAAGGCCGTCAGGCGAGCTGGAAGCGATGAAGGGGGGTTTGTTGTTCAAGAAATCTGACAATTCAGATATTTATCGTGGTATTCGGCCTTTCATTTTTTATCATTGGCCAAAGCTGCGCCATTGACGATTTGTGGACATAAATAATATTTCAAACTCCGATGTATGTAAACAAACAATATTGGACTTGTCAACAAAAAGAGCCTATACCATGCATGGACTCTTTAAAAATTCAAGTAAGCTCTTCAATCCATCCATCTATCCTCACGTTAAATGCTTACACCACAAATTATAAACACCGTCGAAAACTACGCAACGAGCTGATTTTCGATCATTACAAACCGTCGACTTCTCCCAGGTATCATAGATTATACAGCGCAACAGTACCTACACCACACTGACCAATATGACCGACTTTTATCAAACAACACGGCAAAAAAATAGAGCAAGATCCCAGAGGCTCATATAAAATGAAAATTGATTGTATATTTATAATCATGAAATGGTTGAACAAAAGAACAAAAAACCAAAACACACATGAAAACAAAATTCAACGAGGCAGAAGTGTAAAAAACTTCTAAAGGTACAGAAAACAAAACATAAACAAAAGATAAAATAATAAGCCAAAGAAAAACTGTTTGCGAAATCAAGAAAGCAAATATAAAATAAGAATAAATTAAAAAGAAAAGCACCAGAATTATTACGCGTCGAAAAGAAGAGCGCGACGCGTCAAAAATAATTCACAAAATGCACCATATACCCATCGGTATGATCATTGGGATTGAAAGATGAAAAAAAAAAAAATAAATAAAAAATAAACAAGGCAAGAGTGTGAATTACTCCGCAACGAAAACAAGAAAACAAAACAAAAACAACACAAAAAACTAAAGGTAAACCCTTCTATATGAATAAAGCAAAATGTAAGAATAAAATTTAAAACCAAAGACCAAGAAATCATAGGGAGAAAAAAAACGAAAAGGAATTTGTACACATGTACACATCAATCACAAACATTCCCCCCATCCCGCAACGATAAAAAAACCAAAATTTAAGTACAATAATACCACAAACGCCTAAAACCCAAAAAATACGATATCAACGCCATCACTTCTTCTTGCTAACCTTACCACCCTTTACACTCTTCACAGCGTTCTGTAATCCAAAATAAAATAAAATAAAAAACATTAGCATAAAAGGTCACAAAGCACGACTCCATACCTTTGCGGTTTCCCCAACCCTACCCTTCGGAAACGACGAGTACTTGGCAACAATATCGATTCCCGTCAGCCAAGTGTACTTGGTATTATCGTGTCTCAGGGTCTTGTGTTGCGGTGTGACCGGAGATGGTGTGGGCGTCAGCGTGCTTGTTAAAGGGTTGGGAGCAGAAAGGATTTGGCTGGGCTGGGCATCGGAAGTTGGGGAAGAGCGGATGTGTTGGCGTTTGTGTTGGATAAAGCGGTGGGTTCTTTACGGGCCTTTTTGCGGGAGAAGCAATGCTGACCGATGAAGAGGGTTCGGTGTCACCTGTGGAAACTCTTTTGGAGCCTTTGTTTGTGGAAACGGTGGCGGAGGTAACAGTACCCGCAGACGACGTTGCTTGAATAGAGTTTTCTTTTGTAACTGTAGTTGTCTTGGTCTTTCTTGCCTAGAGTTGGAAGCAGCCCTCAAAGCGGTGACAGCAGGCCTGGTGGCGGTCGATGTCTTTGTGCTCTTCTTGACGCTGAGGGTGGTGGGCTGAATTGTAGACGGTGTGGGTAGGAAACCGTGGTTGTAGCGGTGGAGGACAAAGATGCAATGTGGGGAGTGATGAGTGCGGTGGTGGGGGCAATGTCTCTAGTAGATGACACGGGCGTCAACGGCGGAGAATCTGAGAAGCATCCAAGGAATGTCTCTGGGTTGAGGCTGTAAGAATCCATGACATCAGGCAAGGCACCCAGGAAGACAGAATATCAGCATTCGCCTCATTTATGCGGCCCGTGCACCCATTCTCGACGTCGATATTCATGTATGTTGGAGCCTTGGCGGAGGTGAGGTCGGTGGAGGTCATTTTGATCATCTCCTCGTCGCGTTGCTGTTGCAAATCCTGAGGGAAAGTACATTAGAAAGGCTTTAGGCTTCAACACGTTCTCGTCAAACACCAATACATATCTCAAGCATGACCCAACCATGACCCCCCAAAAAAATGGACGGTGGAATGCGGTTTCTTACCTCATCAAGGTCAAAGTAAATACCTTGAGCTTTTAAGTCAGCGAAAAATTCGGCCCATTGGGGCGAGTCTCTCGTTGGAAGCCCAACATATTGATCCTGATATGTTGGAGACTTGAAAAGATTTTGTTAACGAGATGTAGCATAAAAGTAAAAATACCGGAGGCGTCAACGGCTGGTAACCTGAGCAGTATCCAGGGAATATCACTGGGTTGAGGCTGTAAGATACCATGACATCAGCCATGACATCAGGCGAGGTACTCCAGGAGGACGAATTTTCAGCATTCGCCACATACATGCCCGGCAAACATTCTCGACGTTGATGTTCATGTATGCTGGAACAGTGCGGGGAAGAGGTCGGTGGAGATCATTTTGATCATCTCCTCGTTGAGTTGCTGTTGCAAATACAAAGGTAAAGTACATTAGAAAGGCTTAAGGCTTCGCCACCTTCTCGTCAAACACCAACACATCACCAAGGTTCACCCCCCACAACCCTTAAAAGAGACAGTGGAATGCGGTCTCTTACCTCGTCATGGTCAAAGCAAATACCTTCGCCTTTCAAGTCGGCGATGCATTTGGCGCACTCGACCGAGTCTCGGGTTGGACGCTCCACACAGTGATGCTGGTATGTCGGAGAGTTGAAAAGTTTTTTGTTAACGAAATGAAAGAATAAAAAAAATTAAAAAATAGGGCAAATGATTCTGTTATGTACCTTCCCACTTGTCGACGGTGGAGACGGGTAGACGGTGGCGACGGTTGGATCGAATCTTGAGTTATGCAAAGCATTCTGGATAAGAAAAATGATGCATTAGCACCTGTCTATGGTTTCGCCATCCCGCCTCTGTGCAATGATGCAGTAGATGAACGAGTGCAATGAATAGGTGTATTACTGCAGTCACCTTCTCACAGTAGTTATCAGTGCATAATGGCCCTCCGTATTCGTCCCATTCGGCGCGCTCAAACGAGTAGTTGTTCGTAGGCTCGACGCAGATGGATTGCTGGTGGAGGTTGATGTTGGTTAAATTGTTAGGGTCGGAGTCGAAATCACTTGCAGTGATGGACGTACCTCGGACACCGGAGAAGCCGTTAAAGGAGGGGTGCTGATAGCGGTGGTGTATAATCCGTGGTCGGCAAAGATGTCTAAGAGCTGAGACTATTGTTTGGGGGTGAGTAAAGGGGATGGTCCTGTATGAGAGGGTCACCTGATAAAATGTTGGGGGGGCAGTTGGCACTGCTGTGGTCAAAGTTTCGTTGCCGTTGATGATTGAGGGTTGCTGGCACTGAAGTGTTTCAAAGAATGAATGTAAGGATGAGTACATGAACGCGGAGAATGCATGAGGGGAGGATAGAGTGTGTAGTTTTGAATGACTTACATATTGATGCCATGCCCTTTCATCGGTATTGACCCACCAGTTGTTCATGTTTGATGAACGGGTGGGGGTTGCCGTATGGAATGTCTTACGAATGAGGTGGCGGTTGAGTAGGGAATGTGGGTCTGTGAGGTGAGGTGAGTTTGAGGTGAAGAGAGGTGATGAGGTGTAAGTGTGAGTATACAGTACCAGAGTGTCCAGGTGTGAAAGAATCCTCGCGTGTGCGTTTTTTTTATTTATTTTTATATTTATTTATTTTATTTTATTTATTTTATTTTATTTAATTCTTTTCCTCCGATATTCAATTTTGTTTTCCACCAATAACATTTATCCATCCCAACATTTAATTGCCAAAAAGCGTTGAGGTGATTAATGTCGAATGCCTCCGTAACCCCCTCATGTTGTTTATTCATTTGCGTGATCGGTATACGCAGTAAATGTGGATGAGTATGACTGGGAGGTGACGACGACGTTGTGGTGGACTTTGATCTCGGGCATCATGGCTTTTATCAGATTGATGCAATCACGAACCGCTTCCTCATCTCATCATCTTCCTGACCACCGCTCTTTTCAGTCTTTTCTTTTCTCGAACCGAACGGTTTTTTTGGAATTGAATGTATGCTCTTGAATATACTTCACTTATCATCTGCCACTCTGATCTTTTCTCCTCGTTCTTCAATCCCATCTTTCAATGATTCAGTGTTTGATACCGAAAATAAATAGTCAGTTGTAAACCCAATCAATGTCGTAGATTTATTTGTGGCCTGCGTCTATTCCAGAATCATCGTTGGTGATGGATCGCTTTTGTTGACGTCTCATGTACAGATTCATGGCATGGTGAAATCTCGTGGCTCTGTTGTCGTGAGTATTGATTGATTCAGTCTTGAGTTCTTTCATCCTCATCGCCCCTCGCATTCCAAACAAAAAAGTGCCGTGAACCCAACCCACTCAATAGTTCATCAAAATCTACCGCTACGATGTCTCTCCGATGTTTCCAATCTCCGTTCGTTTTTTTAGCGGCGATAGTACACTCCTGGACTTTCGAAATGTGATGGTCAAAACTTTTTTATATGTATCTAAATGTATGTTGAGTTATATTTTATCGCTACTTCTAATGCTTTCGCCTGTTAATCCATAATGCTTTTATTGAATTTGGCGTACTTTTTGATTGTGTTGCCGGCACGTCGCTGGTGATGGTTTTAAGGCTTGGAGTTCGGTGATGGAATTTGATGTATCATTGGACACCACCGACGTCGTAGCTTCAGCTATTCGGATCGTTTGTGCTCTTTACCACTCCTGGTATCATCCTTGTCACTATCGTCGCATGGTCACTCCCACTTCCTCAAAATTATTCCTCGACGGTATCGCTTCATGAACCCAAAGTTTGTTATTTTTTTTCTCGTATGTGCGTTAATCCGTTGCATGGACTTTTTGCGTCGTTTCTGACAGTATGGATGCCACTTCCCTGGTGATGAATTTTTAGGCTTGTAGTTCGGTGATGGAATCTGATGTGTCGGATCCCACCGTCGTCGTATCTTCCAATCGTTCGTGGTCTTTGCCACTCCTCGTATCATCCTTGTCACTATCATCGCGTGGTCGAACCCACTCACTTCCTCACAGATTTTTCCTTGGCATCGCTACAAAGACTTCACGGACCAAAGGGCTTTTTCGACTTTGATCTCTAGACCACCTATCGTAGTAAGACCAAGCAATGAAGATCTTCTATGAAGCTGATGGGAGGGAACTATGAAGCTGATGGGAGGGAACTTGAGAAGACGAGTAAGGGTTGGACTGAATCTATCAGGTATTTCACGACTCCTCTGTATCAAACTCTCATACGTTTTACAGGTTTACTTCACACAAGTTAGAAGCTTTGAGTGTCTTTTTCTGGACACGCTTCGTGATCGTCTCTCCTCCACCTTTTTTATCTACCTATAGACATTCGGGGGAGTATCGCCGGTATCACCGTCTTAAAAGGCCGGCTGCTGTAATCTTTTCTTACCTCTCAAGTCCCTGTCTTCACACCGTTGTTCTGCAACTCGTATGTTCCCCCAGTTTAAACACGTTGAGTTTTGATGACCTACACGATGCTAAGCTTTACTTCCCCCTCTATGAATATCACTTTATCAGCCACACCATAACTTCACTTCAAGGACTTTTTAGATTATTTTTTTTTTTTAATTGGTTACGTCTACCCCAAAAGGAGTATTGGGTATGTCGTGTTTTTTTTTCCCCTTTGTTGAAAAATTCTACAGCTTCCTCTCTATTTCGCGCTTCAAGAGCGGTTTCGAGATCCGCGATCGGTTCCAAAGCCTTTCCCAAATACTCTTGTGAGAGTCGCTCCATCATCTCCAAAACCCGGCTCATCGTATAAATGACCTATCTACCCTCACGCTGTCGTGAAAAAACCCCACATGCGTTTCAAGAGTAGTTTCAAATTCCGCAATTGGTTCCAAGCCTTCATGTGAGTGTCCCTCCATAATATTTAAACCAGATCTCCTCAACAATCCCTCACGCTCCGTCGTAAAATCCCCCTCATACACTTCAAGTCGAGTCCGATCGGTTCCACAGCCTACCTCAAAAAATCTTGTGAACGCCTCTCCATCGTCTTTCTTCAAGGCGTCTGTGAGCACATCAGAACGCAGGATATGTGGTCACATTACGCTATCCCGCAGATATACCACCATATTCCGGCATATTAGGATCTCTCCCTCACGTATTCCGAATCCATCAGTTCTTGCATAAGCATCACTTCCGCTCTCACAAGCTAACCCGCGTATCTCCACATCCTTATACATCACCGCTTCCACGTTCACAAGCTCCTCCAACGCACTTTTTCTAGTCGCGGACACCGCTCCCCGTCTCTTTTCAACAGCTTTTCAACCAAGGCTGTCTCATACAACCTCTCAAAACTCTCTGTCAACGCATCGCTGGATCTCAAATTCAAATGTCCTACGATGTATAGCTGAATCCATCAAAACATGAAAAATGTTGTTGTTAATGTATAAACAAATAGTATTTTTATTATTGTATAAACTCGAACGCTTTTATAATAGAAGCTTTAATCTACCGATAAGCTGCTGGTACCGTCCCCTTTATCCATTTCTCACGCAGTAAGCAGTACCAAAATACAGGTAGGGAAGATATCAAGTAAAACAAACCTCCATCCCCTCATCCACATCGACCATGGTTTCAAAGTCTGAGAGCCAACATAAACAAATGTGAAAGCAGCGAGCACGCCTTTCCGTCAATCCTGTAGATCCAAAACAACTTATTCCCAACCAACTTGACAATTTCTTAAACAAACAGAAACAATCACTTCGAAGGCTATCTACACCATTGTTTTATTGACGTACTCGACTCTATACTCGTTCTGATCATCTCGTTTGCCGTGATTTGAGGTACCCATAAGTGATCTCTCTTTGTGGTCAAAGTTGTGGAATACGCAATCTTAAACAAAAACGAACAATCACTTTTGAGAGCCATCGACACCATTGTTTTATTGACGTACTCAGATCTATACTCGCTCTGGTTATCTCTTTTGCCGTGAATTGAGGTACTCGTCAGTAATCTCTTTTTGTCGTCAAAGTTGCGGAATACGCAATCGTTACGAACAATCACTTTTGAGGGCTATCCACACCATTGTTTTATTGACGTACTCGGATCTATACTCGCTCTGATCATCTTGGTTATCGTGAATTGAGGTACTCGTCAGTGATATCTTTTTGTCGTCAAAGTTGCGGAGTACGCAATCGTTACGAACAATCACTTTTGAGAGCATCGACACCATTGTTTTATTGACGTACTCGGATCTATACTCGCTCTGATAATCTTGGTTATCGTGAATTGAGGTACTCGTCAGTGATCTATTTCTCTTTGTCGTCAACGTTGCGGAAACGCAATTTCTACGAACAATCACTTTTGAAGGGCTATCTACACCATTGTGCTGTTGACGTACTCGACTCCATACTCGCCTCTAATTATCTCGCTTGCCGTGCATCAGTAATCTCTATTTGTCGTCAAAGTTGCGGTATACGCTTTAGGTTGTATACTTCAATCAACCCAGAGGTACAGTCTACCTACCGGCCGTACACTTATCACCCAACCCATCTATACACAAACACCATTACGACCCTAGAACAATCCGACATCCATCGGGTCTCCATTACCCAGTACCAAGGCCACTCACCTCACCCCACCAACACACACCCAAAAATCTCTCGCAACAAACATGGACGAATATCAGCGAAGCCTGACTCGCGGCATCATATTAGACCCAGAGGTAAAGTCCACAAAATCTTTCACCATTAAAAAAAACCCAAAGCTTGAACAAAAATGCATCGACATCGTGAACCCTCTCGCCCCCGCGACATGGCACAACCTCCCGCCCCTCGCTACCTCCACAAACTCGTCACCAAAGACAGATGGAGCGAACCAGGCCACCTCAAAGACGCCCGATGTCTCGTCATGAACTACGTCCGTGAAGAAGCAGAGGAGGAGGAGGAGTTGAAAAAGACTCGAGCCCCCGAGACCAAGGAGGAGATGAAGAAACGTGAAGCGGAGAGAGCCGAGTGGTTTCGGATGGCGGATGATGTGAAGAGGATTACAACGGAAAAGTTGAAGAGGTTTGAAGGAAAGACGGTTAATTATATGAAGCTCCATGTTCGTCATTACCATAATCAGAAAGTGAAGCGGTATGGGTTTGAACATGTCGGCTCGGATTTTAGAGCAGATGGTGATTGAGAAGAAGGAGATGGATGCATCAAAGTTGAAGAGGGTGAAGGCGGAGAAGAAGGATATATTACAGCGTTTGAGTACAAATTTGAAGCATTATGAGAAGATGGCGTTGGGAGCTTTAAGGGAGGGTGAGGTAGTGAGAAGGGCGTTTCAATTGACGCCAGAGGACGAGCCGTGGTTAACTGAGGAGGAGTTGATTGAATTGAGGGACGGCGTTATCACTATGTTGAGACCGCGTTTCGTTTGGGATTTCGTTGACACGGAAGAAACGTCAAAGGGGACGACAGAGAAGAATGCTGAAAAGGTATAAAGAACGCAACTTATCGATGGTTTTTACTTATCCTTTTTATCATCAGATGACGTCACAAGCTCAACCGACTCAACCCATCCCCGCGTCTCCCAAACACAAATGCTTCTCCTGAAATCGCAGCCGTAACCCGGGTCCCTTCACCCGTCCCATCCGTCGCTACCACCATGGACTGGGAATCATCCGCACCATCATCTCCCGCCCTCACCCCCTCTACCAAAAAATCAACCACCAAAACATCCCCAGCTTCCCTCCACCCTTTCTCTAAAACCATTCCTGGAACCACCATCTCCCCAGCAGCCGAACCAGCGCTCAAACCCTCCAAAAAACGCGTCGCCCCATCAGACAACGTTATCGTCATTGACGACGTTTCCGACGTGATCGTTATTGACGACGATTCCGACGTCATGGTCGTTGACAACAATGTCAAGGCGGAGGTCATCGTCGTCTCAGAGTCTGCCTCGGAAGTAGGGAGTGACTCTGACGACGACAAGCCTCTTAAGATCACAAGCCAAAACAACACATCTCGAGCATCGAAAAGACGTCTTGCCGTTCCTTCTGACAACAAAGACAACGCCGTAGCTTCTTTACCCCAACCCTCGCCTAAACCCTCCACTAAACCCCGCTCCTCACCTCCAACCACGCTTCTCCGCCAATCCCATGGCACCAAAAAACGGTCTCCACTCCTCAAACCTCAAGCCTCAACCAACCCCACCGCAACATCAGCTTGGTCCTGTTCGCGAGAAGGACGCATCGGCGACTGCTTCCCGCTGCTCCGCATGTGAAGCTTCCCCCACAACCTTTGGCTAAACCATCACCCCTCATCCAACCCAAGTCCACCAAGAAGCCTTCTTCCACCCTCCACAACAAAAGAACCTCTCGCAAGCTCTCACAGACTTTACGCGTCGCAACACCCCCTCCTCTCCCTACACCCATCCCCACACACCCAGCACTCCAAAGAAACATCCACACGCTCAACATGCCAAAATTCCGAAAGGACGCTTTGATGACGCCCGTTGAAGAATCTATTCCACGTCTCAGTGAACCCTTCCAACAGACTTCCACTCTTCCTAAATCGTATTACAAGACGGGGAAGACGACGTCAAGGCGTCAAAGTCGTTCGCCATCGCCGTTTTCCCCTTTTTAGGGGGCGAATGTTTTGGGGGGGTTTTTTAAACGCCGTTCGAAGGATTTAATTTTTCGTGTGATTTTTTTCGGGCGTCAACGGTTAGTTTGTTTTGGTGTTGAGACTTTGTCACGTTGTTTTTTTTTTTTGGAACGATTGCATGACCTGTTTGATTTTGTTTTGGGATTGCGTTCACCATGAGGTGATTGAAAGTGTTGAACTTTTGTGTTTTGCTTGTTTTCCTTTTCTCAACTTTTTTGTTATGAACCCACACGACTCAACACACGCACTTTTTTTTCGGAAAGTTCTTTAAACTATAGTTTTTTTGTAATCCTAAAACAATAAACTGACGAAACGAGAACGTAATAATAAACTTCAAAACATTTGAGCCGGTCCATTGTCAAGAATCAAGATTCAAGCCAAAACAGATCATTGACAAATCCTCTTGTTCGTTGTTGTTGACATTTTGACAATTGCTCCTCTAATGAGAAATAACGAATAAAGGAAAATCCCAAAGCCAAATACTCAACCAACACCGTGTGCCTCCATCATTCATCGCCACTCTTGCTCCATCTCTATAATAAAACCCTTTTCATCAAAAGCACCTGCACCACATTATTCAATGATGCGTGATTCACCACGTAACTTTTCCTCAAAGTCATGATTCATAATCCAACAATCCATGTCAAAAAGTCCTCATATACCTTTTCAATTCACGCGTTTATTCGCATAACCCAAAATAACCGCCTTCGGCATCAGTCTCCCAACACTGTACAGCAAAAAAGGTTTATCTGGATGTACTCAACAAACCAACAAACATGAATACACTCCATCCAAACAACAAACCATCCACGCGTTCCATAAAACAAACGTAAGAAAGTTGGGGGGGGGGGGTGGCGATAGGTACATCCGCAAAATCATCGGTTTTTCGCAACTCTTGAACTGACAGCGCTTTACTATACCTAATCAACGACATCACGGGATCCATGCTTTTAAGGCCTGGGATGGAAGGACAAAAGCGGGAGTGAGAGTTGACGCGCATCGTTCGTAATAGAATAAGTTTTTGAATGGTAAATATTTGTCAGGGTTAGAACGGGAAAGGTTATCAGAGTCAACGACGGACGCATCTAGAATGAAATCGAGCAAACAGGGAACTTTGACCATACCAACGCATCCAGACAGCGGGTCTCAAGGTGAGTGAGCACGACGCCTCTCGACCCCTTGTCCATGTTGAGCTTCTCGATATGAGCATCGTTTAAGACATGACGGTACGTATTTGTCATGGTAAGGAGTTGATCAGTACCCATGGAGAGGTATCCAGACACGAAAGTTGAAGGCATCGATGGGACAAGCATACACGGAGAATCCAAGCGGGACAGAACCTTGGTGTTGAAGACCATACCTGGATCAGCTTCAAGAGGAGCGTTTGGGGGTGATGTTGCTGTGAAAAAAAACCAGCCTGCAGATGTCGAGGGGGATGATATTGCGGCCAGACGTAAAGAAAAGTGTAGTTACAATAAAGTCTCGATCAATGCTATAATGGCCCATATTCAATCTAACATAAAATTCCATTTCCCCTTACCAACCCCCCCCCCCCCAACTCTCAACCCCACTCCCATCATTCAAACGGTATCCTCCACATGGTATCCCCATTCACTGTTCGATTCAATTTTTTTCTCTTTTTAAAAGGCCATGCTCCGACATGCCATCATGAAAAGAGGCCATCGCCACCTCACCCCCACTCTATCCCCCTATCCATCCCCTCATCCAATCAACAGCTACGCCATCCCAAGACAATCCCATCATCACCTCCCAAGATCATACAGTCGAATAGCATCAGGTAACAGTCACAAACCTCACCGGATTAAAAAACATCACTAGATCGTCATGCCCGTCGTCAACCCTCCCCAATCCCACCACGTCGTCCTACCCCATCTCCTCCCCTCCAAACCTCGATCGACTCTTACACCCCAACTCCTCCCCTCCAAACCTCAATCAACGCCTACACCCCACCCTCCCTCTCACCACCCCCCTCATCACAGACGCCCACTCCCACCATCTCGCCTCCATCCCCGTCACCCTCCCATCCCGACCATCCACCACCATCCTCACCCCATCCATGGACGCATCGTCCGTGTTGATGCATCCAGGGGTGTTGGTGGTCGACAGATGGAGATGTTGAATGTGTTGATAGGTAATATGGGTTTTTGATTGGTGGTCGCTGATTATGGAAAAGGGTATGAGCAGGCAAACAAGTATGCGGTGAAGACGTTTTTAGGGGAGAATGTGGGGTTTATTGCGGAAGAGGATGTGACGGTGATGGGGGGGGTGTTGAGACAGGTGATGAGGACGCGGAGGGCGATCAGGCGGTGATTTTGGATGTGAATGGGAAGAGGTGTTGAAGGTGATTTCTCCCTTTTATTGTGTATGCTGAATAGGCGTAGATTTATCGACCTGTGAAATGGTTGTTGAATAGTTCCATCAAGTGATGACGCCAGAGGATGTGGTGATTGGGGAGGTGAAGCAGTGAGTTGTATTTCCCCCCTATGAATATGGTTGTGCTGTACTGATTTTGATGGTGGTTAGGTCTTGGCATCCGTTTCGAAGAAGTATGATTTGTTTGTAGGAACGAGACAGTTTGCGGCGATCGATTCAGTGATATATTTTTTTTCTTTTGCTTTGTGGTTATAATGACATTATTGTTCTAGTTCTTTTAGCGTGGGATTTTGCGGTGGTGGATGAACTCATGAACTCTTGCTGCAGTGAATAGGAGTTTTCAGGGGTTTGCGAGAGAGGTGAGAGGGTTTTTTTTTTTGATTGATGGAGTAAGGAGATATTGAAATGGGGGATAGATTTTCACTGATACGGGAGTGTATGCGATCAAATGGATGCGGCGCAGGAGTGCGATCGTTATCGTTGGATGAGAGGGCGTGTTGCTCGTAAGTCTTTTTTACTTTGAATTTTTCGTTTATAAGTTTATTATTTTATGTGAAAAGCGTGTGCGGTGACGATTGATAGGATTATTTCAGTAGACATAGTTCATCGTAAGGGGATTCTTTTTGTATATTGTTTATTGACCCGTCATGTGCTTGTTTCCTTTCTTTTAAAAAAAAAAATAGGGGAGGGTTCATGCCGATTCCGTTTATGGGGGAGGTGTGGGTGGTGGGGGTGTACCTGGGCCGCCTGTTGGGAGTGGTGGGATGGCACCGCCTATTATTATACCTGGGATGGGAGGGTTTGGGGGTGGAGGCGTGGAGGGTGGTGGTGAGCAGGGTGTGGGTGCACCGCCACCAGCACCGCCTGCTCCTGGGGTGGGGATGATACGTGGGGAGGGGATAGTTGGGGAGGTGGTGGTGGTGGTGGTGGTAGTGTAGGAGGAGGAGGAGGAGGTGGTGGGAATCAATGGGAGATGATGGGTTTTTGAGTGATGAGCAGGCAGGGGTGTCATCAGAGGAGGGAGGTGGGTTGGGGAGTGTAGCAGGAGAGATATTCCGAGGGTTGTTTGGGGAGACGATTAGATTGATAAATAATAAAGCTATTTTAGTATTGATGTACTTGAGTAATAGTAGGACAAGGGATATTCTACATATTGGTTTTTGAATATGTCAATAATAATAAAATTCCTATGACAATAATGTATAGATTTATTGTGAATGTGTCAATGTTTATTTCTTTTTCTGTTTTTATTAAGGTTATTATAATTAAAGTTTATTATTTATTATTAGTCAAACACACTGACACATTACCTACTATATATTATTAGAGACTGGGCCATATTGGTATTCCACACTCTAATATATATATTATTATTATTAGATATAAACAAATGGCTTGTTGTCTGTTTGGTAATATATACATTTACTAATAATAATAATAATATATAATGACACAAGCATGTGTAACACCCTATAGTCAATTAGAGTTTATTATTATTTATTTATTTATTCTTGACATCATCATGCATGCATGCAATAGAATTTAATATAATAAAAATAATAATATACATAATAGTTGATAGTTAATAGGTTAATAGATGGCTTGCCAATGATGATGACACTATATAATAACTAATAACTATTAATAAATAATATTTAATATATTAAATTCAAAAAATAAAGGGGCACAGCATCTAATATATAATAATAATAATAATAATAATAATAATAATATAATAATAATAATAATGATAATACAAACAGCTTTAATTTATTATCTTTACTATTCTATATACAACTATTATTATATGTACTCTTACCACAAACTGCATATATATCAACTACGACATATTATATACCCTTTAGTATTTTATTATACTTGTACTTGTAGTAATAGTAAATAGTTGTGATAGCAACAAAGAGAGAGAGAAACTACTATACACATTACATTCATTTCCCTATTCTATTTGCATACATACATACTAATAAGGTGGGATCATTCATTTTCATCATGGCTACTACTACTGCTGCTACTACTACTGCTTCTACTGCTACTACTGCTACATCATACCTACTACACCAACCTACACCTACACCTACACTGCACCTGCATCTCAAGATGAAAAAAAAAGAGTCCCTCCATCTTAAGCCATCATACCCTTACCTGTCCGTGAGTACTCTCTTTACCTCACGCAACTCACTTTCTCTCTACCTTGTGTTGAATTCTCTTTATTCCTTTCAAACAACCAACCCTCTCCTTTATACTAACGATATACATTCATGACTCTACAATCACCTCTCCAAACAACACACTCAACTTTTTTCTCTCCCACCCATCCATCACCTCTTAAAACAACACACACACACTCTCTCACAGACCCCAAAAGAATACCGCTTCATCCGCTGGATCATCCTCATCTCTCTCCTCTTTCTCATCATCGCCTCTCTCATGCTCGCCCTCGCCATCCCCTACAGGGCCTTCATCACCGCCTCTCTAGACTCGTCCCAATCCGTCCTCTTTGTCTCTCCCACCCTCAGAAACTGCTCCTTTACTACCATTGATGAAGCAAAACTCTGCGTCGTCTCCAACAAGGGCATTTTCGTTAAAGTCAGGCCAAACAAGTTTGATTTTTCTACTTCTGTCCTCAGTCTCACTGTCGAACCCGTGCCGACCGCCTTGTTTTGCAATGAAGTGGGCATTTTGCAAGAGAATATCAAGTTTGAATTTTCGTGAGTATCGAACATTCCCGCGGAGCGGGTCCCAAAGGCTGCGTCAGCAGCCATCGTGTGAACATTCCCGCGAGCGGGTCTGAAAGGCTGCGTCAGCAGCCATCGTGCACGTCAGTGCACCTATATAATTAGGATTTTTTCGAACATTCCCGCGGAGCGGGTCTAGAGGCTGCGTCAGCAGCCATCGTGCACGCTAGTGCACCTACACATTCGAATTTATATGAACATTCCGCCATCGTGCACGTCAGTGCACCTATATAATTAGGATTTTTCGAACATTCCCGCGGAGCGGGTCTAGAGGCTGCGTCAGCAGCCATCGTGCACGCTAGTGCACCTACACATTCGAATTTATATGAACATTCCCGCCATCGTGCACGTCAGTGCACCTATATAATTAGGATTTTTTCGAACATTCCCGCGGAGCGGGTCCAAAAGGCTGCGTCAGCAGCAAATCGTGCACGCTAGTGCACCTATTTATTCAACAACTGTATGAACATTTCCCGCGAAGCGGGTTATACTACTATACTTAGTACTATCACTACTACTATTCATTATACCACCGCTTCTACCACCACTACTACTTTCATACTACTACTACCACTATCCTACTACTTTCATACTACTATTTCGATACTACATGCCACCACCACTGTTCTCCCTTTTCCAAATATTACCACCAACCATGCATCCCATACTAATCCATACCCCATCATCACCACCCATCACCACCGATCACCCATCACCCATCCTCCCCAGTTCAACCACCGTCACAGCCCGCAAGAACCAAAAACTCGTCCCATTCGACGTTGACATCCCCATTGACGTTGACTACTCCAACTACCCCTTTGAAACCTTCACTCCCCCGCCTCTGGAGCTCTTGATTCTCGATGAAGAGGACAATGCGTTCCCGTTCATCGTGGCAGAGAATCGGATGGTCAGTATCCCGTCTTTGGAGTTTGATGCCATTCAGGCTGTTGTGCCAGAGGGTGCAGAGGGATTTGATTATGTGGCGTTGGTGGTTGGGTTTAGGTAATGTTGTTTGTTTTTGTTTTTTTTTTTGTTTGGTTTTTTTTTTTTTTTTGGTTTGGTGTGGTTTGTTCTTGAGGATTTTGTTGTTTGTTTTTTTCTGGTGTAGTTTTTTTAGGTTCTTTGGGGTTTTGGTTTGGGGTGGTTCATGATTTGGTTTGTTATAGTTCATGAATGCTTGGGTTTCGTTTCGTTGTGGATGAGGCTTTTTTTTTTTATGTTTATTCTATGATGTTTTTGTCGTTGTTTTTGTTTAATTTTTATTTTTTATTCCTTTTTTTCGTTGATGATGATGACCTGTCTTTTACCCCTTTTGTTTTCCCTTTATTCTATTGTCTTCATTATTTCATCCCTTTTTTCGTTTACACAATATCCACTGACTTTTACCCCTTTTATTTTCCATTTATTCTATTCTGTTTCCCCTTTTTCACTCTTTCATCCCTTTTTTCATTTCCACAATCTCCCCTAACTCCTCCCCTGACATTCCTTTCAACAGACGCAACATCGTCACCAGAGTCATCGTCATCATCACCTGGATTCTTCTCGTAAGCCCCCCCCCCTCCCAAACCTCCCACTCACCCCCCTCTCACCAGCACATGTGGGCCATCATGTTTATGTTCATGTCCCTTCAAGCCGTGTTTCGGGAACGTCAAGTCTTTAGCATCATGATCTGGATTGCGGGTGGTATCATTGCGACGGGGTATGTTTGTTTTTTTCTCTTTTTTTTTTTTGTTGATCAGCCCCGTTGTTTGTTGTGTTGAGTATTGCGGGTTTATAAGTTTTTTTGGCGTTCCCCCGTTTTTTATTCTTTTGATTATGACCGTTTTGTCGTTCCCGCGTTTTAACTCTTTATCAGCCGTCTTTTTAGTGTGTTGAATATGCGTGTTTACAACCTTTTTCCTCATTCCCCCGTTTTTCACTCTTTATCAGCCGTCTTTTTTGTGTTTAATATGCGTATACAACCTTTTTCTCGTTCCCCTCTTTTTACTCTTTATCAGCCGTTGTTTTTATGTGCAGACAATGCGTGTTTACAACCTTTTTGTCGTTCCCCTCTTTTCACTCTTTATCAGCCGTCGTTTCATGTTGACCATGCGTATTCACAACTATTTCCCTTTTTTTTTGTCTAGAACCATTCGTAAACTTCAACCAGAGGCGCCTCCCGTTGGGACCACGGGTGATGTTGTCACGTACATTTGGTCCCTTATTGCGGGTGCTGTTGGAACGTTTGCTATTTTCTGTGCCGTGTTTAGAGAGTAAGTTGACGCTTTTTTTTGTGTGTTCTGCCTTTTTTTTGTTTCGACACGTCCTTTATTTCCTTATATCCAATGTTTCCGCTATTTTCATTTGGACTTTTTTCTCATCCCGTTTCTCGTTTTTGAACTTTACCTCACTTTTTTTTTCATTTGCACTTTACCTCACCCCTTTCCCCATTTGAGCTTTACCTCAAACATTCCCCAACCCTCTCCCCATTTAAACTCTACCTCCCCCCTCTTTCCCCTTTCCCTCTCCTTTTGCATTCACCATTTTTCTCATTCACCATTCTCCCGTTTTCCCCCACAGCCACAAACCCAAGAACCCCAAAGACAAGGAAATGGAGAAACGCGACAAGGAGCGACGTTGGCGCAAACTTTTGTCGGATGAAGCTGCGGCCGAAAAGGAGGATGAGGAGGCGGTGGTGAAGGGGACGCCGAATGTGGAGGGAGCGGCGATTGTGAATGTGGTGGAGAATGGACAGTTTAAGGTTGCTGGACGGTGATGATGGAAGAGGATTGTTGTATTTTTGATGGATTTGTTGAAGGAAAACAATTTGTGGTTTGTTTTTTTTTTTTTGAAGTAGTGGTTTTTGTCGGGGGGGTTACGGGGACTTGTGGCATGTTGACTGGATCGTGTGAGTGCATTGAATAACAACTTTTTAAAGCTACACGTTCATGGAATGAGACCGTCTATTGAAAGCGTCATCAACGAAAATCTTTTGAAGCGTCCAGAGAGCGAGATGTAAGCGAAAACAATTTTGAATCCGAACATTGACGGAACGACAACGACTTGTCATCATCAGATGCATGATCAATGACAAGTCTCCAAACGAAACCTTATCAAAAAACGGAAAAACCATCGTTCAAAAAACACATCTCCCCCATCATGCCAAAACCATCCCTCATACCCTCCCCTCCATCCCACACTCCATCATCACCCCTCACAGGCATAGACCTCCACATTTCCCAATCCCTCTCCCGTCGCGCCTCCCTCGGTCTCCTCCGCTCCCTCGATATCACCACAACCCATCTCATCGACTTTTCCTCAAACGATTACCTCAGTCTATCCCGACATCCCCTTGTCCAAAAACGCTTTATAGAGCACCTCTCAACCCAACACCCTTTAGAACCAAATCCAACATCCCATCACCCACCCCCAACACACGGGTCAACAGGTTCCCGTCTCCTCACCGGAAACACCACAACAGCCATATCCCTCGAACACCACCTCGCTCAATTCCATCACTCCCCATCCGCTCTCCTCTTCAACTCTGGTTACGACGCCAACATCTCCCTCTTCTCCACCCTCCCCCCTCCAACCTCCACCATCCTCCACGACGCCCTCATCCACGCCTCAGCTCACGACGGGTTCCGCACATCAAGGGCAACCCACGTCCACTCGTTCCAGCACAACAACCTGACCGATTTCACGTGGAAGCTTCAAGACGCGATTGAACGGATGGAGAGGGAGGGGAATACGACGGGTGTGATTGTGGCGGTGGAGAGCGTGTATAGTATGGATGGGGATGTGGGCGCCTTTGAGAGAGATGGTGGAGATTGCTGAGGGGTTTGGGGGACGGGCTGGAGGGGTGAAGGTTGTTGTGGATTGAGGCGCATTCGACGGGGGTGAGAGGGGTTGGGGGACGGGGACTTGTTGGGAGATGGGGTTGGAGGAGAGGGTTTTTGCGAGGTTGCATACGTTTGGGAAGGGGGTTGGAGCGCATGGAGGTAAATTTACGAGCGTCTTTTTTATTTTTTTTATCTCGGTTACGCTTTTATTTTATTTTTACCGATAAGAAGTGATTTAGGGTGGTTGTTGTTTCTTCTTTGTTTGTTTGTTTGGACGGTTTTTCTTTTATTTTTCTTTCGTCGTTATGTATCGCTCATATCCTCTTTTATTCGCATGGTCTTTTCCGTTTTCCCTTCCCCCACAGCCGTCATTCTCGGTCCACCCCATCTCCGCAGCTACCTCATCAACTACGCGCGTCCCCTGATCTACTCCACCTCTCTCCCCCCCCATTCCCTGATCGCGATTCAATGTTCATACGACGTGATGGAACGTGAAGCAGATAAAGTGAGTTTTGTGCGTTGTGTACAAGGTATTGAATGGGTTTTGTTTAGATGCAGGAACGACTTGTGATGTTGATTGGGAGGTGGAGAGAGTTGATGGAGGGGAGGAGGTTGCCGGAGGGGGTTGTGGTGTTGAAGAGTGAGACGCCGATTCAGGGGGTGGTGGTGCCAGGTAATGTGGTTGTTTGATTTAATGATTGGTTTTATACGTTTTTTTTTTTTGCTTTTTTTGTCACTTTGGATCTATGGTTTTTTCCTCTTTTTTCATTGATGGCTTTTTTGTTTGATTGCTGTTCTTTTTTTTTGCAAGTTTTTTGCAGTCTTTTGTTTTTGATCTCTATCTTTTTTTTTTTTTGCTTGCCCCGTGCTTCCTCTTCCTTTAATTTGTGAAGTTTTCACCCTGTTTCCATTTCACCACATTCTCTTCACATCTATTAATCGTCGTTCCATCATAACCTCCATGATCCCGACTTTTCACCATTAGGCAACGCCCGCGTCACAGCGGTATCGCTCTACCTCCGTCACCTCGGTATTGATTGTCGTCCAATCCGATCGCCCACGGTGCCGACGGGGTTGGAACGGTTAAGGGTTTGTCTGCATGTGCATAATTCAGTGGAGGATTTGGAGAAGCTTGTGGAGGGGCTTGTGGAGGGGTGTTGGAGGGAGTGGGCAAAGGTGTGATGTTTGTAGGGTTGGCTTAACTTTTTGATTGCTTACGCTGTCTTTGTGGGGGAAACTTTCGAGTTGGGGGAAGGCTTAATGTCGTTTTTCTTTTATTTTTTTTGATTGTTTACGCTTTTATGAGGAGCTTTGGTTGTTGATGACCTTTTTCAAGGGTATTTGGTGGATTGATGTCTGTGGGCTTTTGTGTATTCTTTTCGTTTATGAGCAAAACTCGCGCGTGCCAAGCGACGGTTCTATAATGAGGTTGATGACCTTTTTTTTTTCTTTTTCGTTTCATGTTTATGAATTGGAGCGATGGAATTATTTTTTTATTTCCTCATGTTTGGGTTTATGAGAGTATCATTTTTTCTCGTTTCTTTCTCTCTCTTTGCTGCTTTTCTAGACACATTCATATTGTAGAACGCAATAATAAAAAAAATCTGTTCCCGTGAATATAGACATTATTTTTGAGTTGAGTTGATCGCTAAGCAAAAACCTTTATCCCAAGGAAAGAAACCCGACCGAGAAGTCTGGCAGCCCGAAACAATTAGACTCCTCTTCGCGAGAGGGGGGAGGGGCCCAAAATTCCCAACGTTTGAAACGGCGCTCTATCCGCCCGGCATCGAAACCTCGAGGGGGGAGCTCTCAAGGACCCAGAGGTTGAGTCGGGGCCATGTGTTTCAGAGGTTATCCAGACAAAAACTGTCAAATTTAAACGGGGCATTGCACCAATTGAGAAATGAGGGCCACGAGTTTTTGTTGTTTCAGATTGAGACGTTTTTGCCCCTTGAAGCGATGGATGGATAGGACGGGGGTGGTGGGTGGGTGAGAAGGGGGGTTGGGAAGTGGGTTGAGTTGAGGGTCTTGTTGTGTATTATTTTATTCACGTTTGGAAGAGTTTGAGGAAAGGAGATCTGACCGTTTTATTTAGTTGTTTTTTTTTCTTGGTGTTTGAAAGAAGGGGACGAACGGGAAAGATAAGCTGCGTTTTTCGTGTGATTTCCCTTTCTCTACAAGCACGAAGCGATAGATTGCGTTTATACCCGTTCAACCCATCTCGATTTCAACATTGACGCTCGCTTGGAATCAGGAAACCTCCCCATTAGAAGGAAAACCCAACGACATTACTGGATTCATTTATTCAACATTATCAACACAATGTCCTCAAAACGACAATGCCTCACTCTCCTCAGCGTCCTCCTCCTCCTCCCCCTCGTGACCCCTCAGACCTACCATGGCTGCATCCCGGAAGGTCCGTTGACCGCATCAACCAACGTTTCATTTTCTCCACCTCCACAAACTCCATGACGAGCGCCGCCTGCACATCCGATGCGGTCGCAACACCTACGCTCTGATAGGTGCCGCCTACAACGGTGACGATTTCTCATGCTTTTGCGCAACAACGTCATCGCTCATTGCTTACATAAAAGCAAACCCTGGATCAACCAGTGGAGTATCTTGTCCATTGCGGTGTGGGAATGGCGAGGAATGCGGAAAGTCGAATGATCAGATTGGTGCCTTGTTGGGGAAACAGGGGAGTTGGTCCGTCTACATTGACGCAGCTACACCATCGGTTCCATCACCACCACCACCACCTTCACCATCAGCAGTGAATTCACTCTCACCACCACCATCGCCACCATCTCAACCCGAAAACCCCGTCAACAATAATCTTGCTCCCGCTGACACGTCCACACCAAAACAAGCCGAATCCACCCCCTCATCCAACCCCTCCGACAACCCCTCCGACAACCCCATAGAACCCTCCCCTGCCTCCCCCTCCACAACCTTCTCCCCACGTCCCTTCCTCCCAAACGCCGGTGCCCCAGCCGTCGCCGCCACAATGACCCGTGACACCTCCCTCCCCGCGACATCCCAACCCAACCCCCCGGCCCCGTAAACGGCATCTCCCCTTCTCCAACGAATCACCGTCACAGGAACCCCTCCCGAAAGGCGGTCTGAGTAACACTGGAACGGTAGCGCTTAGCCTTGTGTCGGTGATTATTGTGGTGGCGGTGGTCACGGGGTTGTTTGTGAGGTATCGGAGGAGGGAGACGGAGAGGAAGGAGGAGGGTGGGGAGTTGGGGAAGTTGTCGGCGAATGCAAAGCTGAGGATGCTGATGATTCAACCCCTGAGAAGAGTTTGGGAGACGTTTATACAAAAGAGAATGGTAGGCATCAGAAAAAGACTTTTCGCATATCAGTTCATGCTTTTTCTTTAATTACGCCATTGTCATTTATCCTATTCATACCGTTCATTCCACTTTCGTTCCCGATTTCTCCTATTCCTCCATTTTCATATCCATAGCGTTTATTCACTTTTTTTTTTGTTCCTGTTCTTTCCTATTCCCAAGCATGATTCTAACATTTTCTCAGCAGTTGCGACAACCATCTCTATGCCTCTCCCAGCCACAACATCCTCCTTTCAACCCCTCCATCATCTCCCCAGCCTCCACCCTCTCCCTCCACAAACGCCAAGACCCTATCAAACTCCACGTATCACTCAACAACATCCCAGGAAGATCATAAACCCCGTCGTCGCGCCCCTTCCTCCATCTACATGGAAGCCGTCGCAGAAACGTCACCTCTCCCGTTGAAACCCGTCCCCCCGTCCCCCATTTCTCATTCGCCATCCCACCAGCACCCACAAGTAACCAGGAAGAACCTCAAACATTTACACCCCTCGGTCGAGCACCGACAGTGTTGATGGAGGAGGAATCTAAACCCCGGTCGTTCCAAATACGCGGCGCTGTGTAGCTGCGCGTTCTCAATGCTCGTCCGACACGACAGTCAACGGTCCACGTCGATTGGGGCGTCGACGTTATTGATCATGGGTCGTCACTTTACGGGAGTTCGATTATGGATGGCGCGTCGGTGATGTCACGACCTCATTCGTCTGATGTAATGACGGGATCGGTGATCATGGAGGGGGGATGGGGTGATTGAGGAGGAGGAGGGAACATTTTTTGACAGAAGAGATAATGACGATGACGACGATAGTGTGGCGTATTCGATTCGGAGTTGTGTCGACGTTGGATATTTCAAGGTCATCGTCTGTGAGGTATTAAACATCACTATTCGTAGACCAACCCACGTCATTATATTTTTTATTTTATGCGTATCCTTATTTCTTGGTTTCTGTTATTACATTATCTTTTTTTTTTGGAAGGCGGGGGGGGGGGGAGGTTAATGTTCTCAGTACATCTTAAGCCATTTCTCCTTTCTTTTTACGCCTATTTTTGATTTTTTGGTTATATCTATATATACCTTGTCTATTCTATCTTTTTTTTTTTTGCTACCCTGTACACTACCTATCCTTTTGAAAAATAAAAGCTAAGCAAATTCGAAACTATATTTAAGAAAGAAAAAGAAAAAAAATAAGGGAAAGAACCAATATTTTCATGCTTTTGTCTAATCTTGAAGAGGGTGAGAAAGTTGGCGTCGAGGAGTAGTGTTTTTGAGTTGGGCGAGTAGTTCTGTGTCATATGATAGTGGGTAAGGGGAGATGGTAATTTAGTGATGGATGGTTTTAGTGGTGTATGGTGAAATGGTTGGGTAGATCGGTGAAGGGATTTGGAGTCTGGTTTTTTTGTTAGTTTTTTTTCTTGAGCTACGGGGGACGGGTTTAAGCTATCTTCGTGTTTTCTTGTTGTTATTTGTTGCGTGCGCTTTTCTGCTTTTGTTTTTTATGGGATGTGATATGTCCCAGCACCTCGTCGCGGTTCGCCCTCATTCTTTTATTTTGTGTTTTTGGTTTTTTTTCGCGAGAGAGAGAGAAACCAGATTGCTTATTTTTCCGTTTTTTTTTTGCTTTTTCCCGTGTTTTTGTTGTGTATGTTTGGGTCGGGTTGCATGGAACATATCTTATATATATCTGGTTTCCAATTTAGTGTTGTGTGTGTAATTTTTCTTTTAGAATGAACGGTTTTTGGGACGATGATGGTTATTTCGGTGAAAGGTTGGCGAAAAAGACTTTTATATGCGAGAGGCTGTAGGAATGAGATAGCGGTCGGTAATGCCAACAACAAAGTCAACGTGTTAAAAATAACAAGCGAAGGTGAATGGTTTGTTTACCTGACATTTTCATCTATGAATTACAACGAAATGATTCAAGAACCTCTATAGTTAAACTAAATATATCTCGGACTACGTCTTCAAATTAATGAGAAGAACGTAATAAAAAATTATAAAAAAAACAAAAAAAAAAAAAAAACCATGCTTAAACGATCGAAACTGCTTTTGCAAGACAACATGATTATTACTATTATTATTGTGCTGATAAATAATTTAACTCGCCAACATTCAGCAATTGCTAACTTCATCAAAAAAAATAAAAAAAAAAGGTATACAATAAAGATATAAAAAAGGGACTCTCACGTCTCCAACCCCCCAACCTAATCACATTATCAACATCATGACCATCATCATTATCCCCCCACACGATTTTTTCCACCCCAACCCCACCAAAACACCATCTACACCGACACCCCAGCACCGTCGACGCAGAAGCCGTCGGCGCAAGACTACACGTCACAGGAAGTTTCGCAAGACTCGGCGACGAGGCCGGCAAACCCCGCATAGACATGGTACGCGGATGGAGCGCCGAGTTGCTTCCACTGGTTTCATACAGGTGCAGCTTGCTTCGCGAAGGGTTTATGAGGGTTGAGTTGAGAGGATGAAGGTGATCCGAGAGTGGATGCAATGGAAGGCCCGCCATCGATATCGGGGTGATGAGGTGGGGTGAAAGAGAAGGCATTGCGATAGGTTTCGCTGGGTCTTCGATGAACGCGGGGGATGGTGGCATATTTGATGTCAATCGGATGGATTTTGATTGCGAGACTTCAAGCGAGGACACGTTCTTCCGTTGAGTGTCTGCTGTGTGATCAGGTAGTTTCATGAGAAGAGAAAAGGAGGTGGAGTTGGATGGAAGCGAGGGACGGTCAACGACCCGAACATCTTTAACTTGATAAGTCTCTTCAACGACATGCGCGCCATGGATGTCGCATAAAACGACAGAAGCGTGAAATGATCGAGTACGCTGGATATGTGAAGCATGTGCAGAGAAGGTATCAATAGATACACCGTTCGTAGATGCATTGTTGGGCTGACAAGCTGCCGTTTGCCACACGTTGATTTTCCGCAAGCTCTTTGCCGCCCTTGCACTCTTCCAAATCACCCACAAGCAATCCCAGAACGTTGGCGCTCCGGATTTAACGGTGTGGGTTTCCCTCTTTACACGCTTCCTCCGCCTCCATGCCGTCAGTTTGAATTTGAGCGCCTTCAATGTCATCATGATGGTCTGTCATACTTGTACGGCTCTCCCATCCGTTAAAAATAGGCGGTTCCTGAAGTTGACCGCGTCCTTGGTGCTCTGGGCCATGTAGGGAAAAGCATCTCCCCAACTACTGACTCGGCGGAATTTTCTGAAGGGAGCTGGCCAGACGTTGATGTGTTAGATGGTGTGGGTGCGGAAGACAAGAAACCATTCTTCATGATGTGAGGGGGTATTAATGGCCTTGACTTGCGTCGTCGACGTTGCGATTCGCGTGGGAAGATTGGGTCGTCGTTTGGGTCAAAGGGTGCGTCCTCACTAAACGATGACCTCCGACTGCTTCTTGTTGTATGGTCTTCCTACAGTTTTGGGTGCGCAAACCTCAGGAGTATCATCAGATGACTCTGTCCCTAAAAAGTTGGGATGATCTACTGGGTGGATGATATTGGATGCGCGAAGTGACGAGAAATATGCTTTCAGGTTATCGTGACCATCGCTATCACGAAATGAAGTGGAACCGGAATGGGGTGCGGGAGCGATCGTAGTGTGCCGGCTTCATGATCATGTGAGAATGCATGAGTAGACCCTGTGCGTTCCAAAACGGAAGGGCAGTGATGTAGATGCAAAGAACTTTTAGAGACTCCTCCGGCAGCCGTCAATGAATTACTGATGCATGATTCCGTTTTGCTTCGTCGACGGGAATTCACTCTGCTTACATACGGAATGGTTCGGTCATCTGGTACAATGGATTCTCCTTGGTACACCTTAATTGAAGACTTGGAACTCTTCTCCGTCGAAAAGCTGAAGACTTCATCTGGCAGTGTTTGCTGGGCTTTGCTCACAGACGAACTTCTCCTTCTAAAATTAAATAGCTTGCTTACACGTCCAAAGCAAGATCCTTCCTCTTCGAGTGCTGTCGACATTCTTTTGGGGAGTTCATTGATTTCCTCTGTCTGTCCCTCCTTTGCTACACTGAAAGATCTCGCTTTGGTGGAGAATCTTGAGGCTCTCACAGGATTACTCTGAGCACGCTGTCGTGGCTTTGCTATATGGGATTTCGTAGTAGAAGCTGCAATCTTTTCCTCAGTAAAAATCCGCGTTGTGGTGTTCGTAGGCATCATTTCAGATTGCTCAAGCATAAACGCCTTCGAATTTTGTTGATGGAAGATCAAAAGACGGCTGACTTGCTGAGACAGCTGGCTCTTGAATGCATGAGAAGTCCGTTGTTGGTTGTCCCTGCGTGATCATGAACCTCTGACATGATTGTCTAATGGAGAGAAACTACATAAGTAATCATCACAAAGTTTTAAGCGAACCTGAAGTCCATGATCAAGAGGCGGTGAACCGACTTTAGATAGTGACGGTTGCCTCCTGGTATCTATCTCTATGGGACCGGTGGGAAATGGTCTGATCAATCGTCTCGCACCAGCCGACCGTCCCAAGCTACTAACTGCTTCCTCGTCAACTAGTCCTGAGGGCGATGCTGTCTGATGAAGTCCAAAAGGGAAAGGCGATCCTTGCACAAGCCTTGCAGCTCGCCGCATCGATTGCGGTGAGACAAAAGGCCTGTCCACATCGTCCGAGGGTGACGTAGGGGACGAGATTTGGCCATCGACCATTGTAGATAAAAGATTGATGATTCTTCTTTGATTCTTAAGCGTCTTGAATATTTAAGTGTGGTCCTGTAGTCGATGTGGCCACGCTGAAACTTCTGAATTGTGTCTTCTTTTTCTGTCGACTTCCCTCGTCTTTATTCTGAAATGCAATCCAAGGTATTAGACCTGATGTCGATACCGGATTCTCACGGAATAAACGATGTCAGCACTGTGTTTTTTGGAACCTTCTCGTCGAATCCGCAAGATGAGCAAAATCCGCCGATCAGGAAGCCAGCAAGGAAAGGTGTCGTTATGAAAGTACGCAGCTTCCTTTATACGTTTTCCATGTTCACTTTCTATGAATTGTGATTGATGTGTGCGCAAGAATGAGTCAAGCTGAATGTGCTGTCACCTTCGCGTCACGTAGTTTTAACTCTTCCAATCGCGCAACGTTTAATCATTTCCGGTAGACCGGCGGAGTCCGCTCAGTGATTTGCCTCCATGTTTAGATGCCGCTCATAATGACGCTCAAGGATACCTGCCGCTCATCTCAGAAATTGTCAAACTCTTGTAGAAACGACGAGTCCGAATCCTCCCTCATCTGACGACATCCAAACGAGGAGCCATACCTGTTCCTTGTCCGCCCGCTGACTTCCAATCAAGCCTTTTAGCATCCATCCATTACATAGATACATGCTGAAGTTGATACTTGTTCCGTCCAGACTGCGTTTCAAGGGACTCTTTGAAAGCCTTGCGCAAAGTAGGTGCATCAGTTGTTGCTTCAGACCGAGAGCAACCTTTCACATTGGTAGCGAATCGCTCAACGCAACCATAATTGGTAGACGACGATCTCTGTCGCTTGTCATTGCTCGTTTCTTGACGAGTAAGGAAACAGGGAATACCGAAAAAGCAAGTGTGACATCAGACTCCCCAAACCCGAACCGATGAACGCCGACGAATTCAGAAAGTGGGGTCATGCAACGGTCGAGCGCATCGCCAAATATTATGAGACGCTTGATGAGCAACGAGGTTAGAATGTGCAAATTCTTTTGACTCTGATCTCACCTCTGCCGATTTATTTGCTCATGCAAATACTGATGATGCTTGCATGCAGTGCTGTCGAATGTAGAACCAGGATATTTTGGCAAAGCTGTTGCCCACAGAGGCTCCTGAGAATCCGGAATCGTTTGAACTCATTGCTGAAGACTTTGAGACCAAGATCATGCAAGGTGCGTTAAGATAGGGTAGTTGTGTCATTTATCTCGATACTGATGCATTGCTTGTCAACACCCCGATCGCAATACTATGCGATTATGCATTGATTGCATTCAGGCATAACTCACTGGTAAAGCCCACCATATATCGTCAAGCTTTATTACACGAGGTTCTGATAGTTTTGTTCGGTTTCTGTTATTCATAGGCAGCATCCCAACTTCTTTGCTTTCTTCCCAAGCGGCTCATCATACCCAAGTATTCTTGGAGATATGTACTCAAGCATGGTGTCTTGTATCGGGTATGTCTCATCGTACTTTCCTCATCTAACTTGTCTATGCTCAGATTCAACTGGCAGACTTCACCTTCTTGTACCGAGCTTGAGACGATTGTTCTCGACTGGATGGGCAAAGCTATCGGTTTAGACGAATCTTTCCTTTCCAAGGGCGATGGGGGTGGTGTTATCCAGGGAACTGCATCTGAGGCTGTTGCGTCGCACTGATTGCAGCCAGACAGAGAGTTATGGACAGACTACAAGAAAGGGGGGGTTTGACTGATGATAGCACCAGGGATCTTCAATCCAGGCTCATTGCTTACGGCTCTTCGGAGGTATAACAAAGATATCGCATTATTCTCTTCATATCAGCATAACTCTGTTGATGTCTTGAGCTTTGGCAAAAAATAACCACTATTTATTTCTCTTCAATTTAGACCCATTCTTGCACCCAAAAGGCTTCCATGATTGCAATGTCCGCTTCCGCAAAATTGCCGCCGACAAGAATCAGCGTCTCCGCGGTGATGCCGTTCGCCAAGCCATCGCAGAGGACAACGCCAAAGGTCTCATCCCGTTCTTCATCACCGCAACCATTGGAACGACCTCTACTGGAGCTACTGATGCCATTCCGGAGATCGTTGAGGCTGTTAAGGACACTGATATTTGGGTGCATATTGATGCGGCTTGGGCTGGGTCTGCGCTTGTTTGTGAAGAGTTTAAGGAACATATGGCTGGCGTTGAGGGGGTGGATTCTTTTGATTTTAATATGCATAAGTGGATGTTGACTAACTTTGATTGTTCGCCTATGTGGTAAGTGATCTCTAAAGGTCATTTGTCTTCATACATCCTTTTTTTAAAAAAACGTTTTGCGTGTTGCATCTTCTAAAACTGATATATATTATATAGGGTAAAGAAGCGAAAGTATCTTCTCAACGCTCTTTCCATTACACCCGCTTACCTTCGCAACCCACAGTCCGACAGCGGCCTTGTGACTGACTATCGTGACTGGCAGTAAGTTTCAAACCATTTCTGTAACTGAAATTATATTGATAATATTTTTATATCTTTCTAGGTTGCCTCTTGGAAGACGCTTCAGATCTCTCAAAATCTGGTTTGTTATGAGAAGTTACGGTTTGACTGGCATTCGTGAACACATTCGAAAGGTAAGGACGATGCAGATAGCACCGAATGGGGATCCTCTATTTATTCCTAAAATCCTATTAATGCAGCATGTCGCGCAAGCCCACCTCATGACCAAACACGTCACCTCCCTTCCCAATCTTTTCCGTCTCACCACCGGCCCAAATTTTGCCCTCATCACTTTCCAAGTTCTTCCTCATTCTTCCACTCCCGCAGACGCTGTTGACGCCGAAGCCAACCTTATCACCAAGGAAGTTCATTCTAGGATCAATGCTGAAGGTACCCTTTTCTTGACGCACACTATTGTGCTTGGACAGGATGTGATTCGATTTGTGAGTGGAAGCCCGGCGACGACGGATGAGCATGTTAATAGGGCTTTTGAGGTTATCAAGAAGATTGCTGAGGAGGTTGTGGAGGAGAGGAGGAAGGCAAGGGAGTAAAAATGATGAGACGGTTTAAATGTTTGTTGAGATAAAACTTTGGAAATTCTATGTACTGTTAAATAATGTACTTGAACATTAGACGAACGTTTTACTGAAAGTGAAGTAGATAAAGGCGCTTTATATTCAATTCAAATTTTGTGCGTGATTTTCCTTAGACTACAACAAAATGACTTCGACCTACTTTGAAGCGAGATGGTTTGTAGAATTTGTAAAGTCAGAGTGGGAAAAGCAGAGCAAAAGATTAAGGAAAAAAACAGGTGTGTTTTCCTTAAATGCATATGTAGAATATCGAATGATAAATGCTTAGGTGCTAGAAATTATAAAGTGTAGGTTCGGTACAATGTCCATATGCATCACTTTTCAAAGATATGTATTTAAGAATTTTCTAAATTTGTGTATTGAATGCGAATTCGAAAATGAATGGGGAGGGGGTTTGGGGGAAGAGGGCTTATATAAGTATCAACAAAGAGAGTGAATAAACGCTTGTGATAAATGATAAGAAAATTAGAATAATGGACAATGGGACACGAAGGGTATTCAGTCTTGTAGCTTCATGATTATGTTCAGTAAAATCCAAGCAAGTCGAGACGGGTGCACTGGAATGACTCGGACTATAAAATAATGTTAGTGTCTTGATGTTATAATCATGATCTGAACAAGTAAAGCAAAAGTAACAAGTTTTACCAAAATGACAGTCCTTTTGACCCATCGGTCCGGCTTCGTCATTCCCAATCCCCGACCTGGTCTCGACCTTAACACTTCGCCAGATATAATGAACCTTTTCACATCTTCCTCTTCTACTTTTGACCGGGACCTCTTTGCAGGTCGGCCGCGAGCCTCATAGTCCTCTTCGTATACTTCAGTCTCGTCCTCCCCGCTTTTCCGCTTAGAAAATGACTTGGTCACAAAGCCCTGACCAGAACCAAAGATGTCGGTTCTATCAGCTAAAAGATGATTAGATTTAAATCGATATATACCAGTCTTACCCATGATTTCATCATCTTTTTCTTTAGCAGAGGATCGAAGACCCTGCCGTCTTGGTGGAAAGACCACAGTGGGCTTGACGGTCTTAATTTCTTTAATGGCACTATTCTCTCCAGGAACACGATCCTCGTCCATATCAATAGGTCTTTTGCGTGCAGTTGTCTTCGGCAGAGCGACTCTTCCACCAAAGGAAGATGAGTCAAACCTGCCCAAGTGAGAACCAACTTTTGGATGGGTTGGACTAGAGTACCCTGCAGGCTCAGGCGAGCTGCTTCTTGAGTACAAGGAGAAAGAGCTTGTGTCGAGGCGTATCTTATCGCTCGCAGTAGACTGGGGACCAAGAACAGTGGGCTGTGAGATGACGATCGTCTCCGAAGGGAGTTGTGGGGACAACGGGGTGGCCACTGTAGTCGAGTTGATGACCGGCGCAGATGTTTCATTTGGTGATGAAGTTCTATTTGAGAGAGTTGGAGACGGGGACGAGTTTCTTGAGAGAGTTGGGGACAACGGTGGCATGCTGCCTGTAGGTGCTGATGATCCCTTTGCCGCAGACGACGCAGTAGGTTTCTTCCTGCCCTTCTTTACGGTCACTTGCTTCTTTCGTCTTCTAGCCATCTTTCAATAGTATGCTTGATACGTGTGCGTACGTGTGCTGGTGGTGGGTTTGAGTTGAAGCAAAAGATTCCTATTCTTCTGAGGGATGGACGTTGGGTGGATTGGTGGTTGAGTTTTGAGTGACAAGTCAGAATGCAGGCTGAATTTGGGCTTGAATTGTCTATTGAGAAATTTGGAGCCTGTTCCTATAGGACCATCCATCCATCAACGTTCGACGTTCATTCTCGAAGCAAGCGACGGGAAGGCATGAGTTGAATTGACGCTCGGATCTCTACTGGGTGACAATACAGGACTACTGTTTTTCTTGTTGTTTTTTTTTTTGATCTCTTAGTCGGTTGTCTTTGCTTGGAGCATGTTGGTCGATCAAAACTTTACCAAAAGCCTCAGTGGACGGTTTGCAGCCTGAAATTCTCAACTGGATTAAACTAGCGATACCATATATATCCTCAAAACTTTCCTTGAACTGCTGGTGTCTAGCGCTTGTTGGCATATTGTAGAATTTCGAAAAGTTGGACACATCCACATATGATGCTAGATGATCTCGCCGAAAGGATTCGATGAAGGCATTTAAGAGCTCCTTCCATGCTTTGGAGCCGAAACTTCCAAGATTCGCTTCCGGCACCCTTTCACACAGGCGTTGGAGTTTGTCGAACTGTTGAAGTACATCGAAGATGCCTACGAGCTTGCACAATATCGGACCGTCAAAGCCACTTTCCCTTTCCATCGTGAACCCACGCGTCAAGAGTGTTAAAGTGGCTCAGATCTTGATGCCAATACCTACCTTCTACCTTTCAGGTCATTCGAAATTCGTTTGACTCTAAGACCTAAGTTGTTTAAGTCTTCATTTCGGGTAGTAAGAGACCCCAAAGATCATTCCCTCTCCGATCCTTGCTTCAATATAAAAAGGAGGGACAGAGTTCTGACCATTATGGACGAGCCTGAGACGGGTTTTCACCAAGTTACCGGTGATCGCGGGTGTAAGGGAATTGTTATTACAATGTATTGACCAGGACGGCCGCGGCGTTCTCATCGGCTCGGTACTCACTTGACGGAATGCATATTTCGTTCGGAAGTGTTCCCAGAGTCAAAGGTGCCTTTCTCGAATCCGATCTTCGATCTAACATGATTGTAGTGTTTTACCCTTCTCAACTCACATTAATATCGCCAGCACTTTGCTTCCATTGCCTATCCCACAGTATCGAGTGCATATTGGGCTACTTGAAGTCCTGAACTCGTTTGTGATGGAGATTTTGTTGATGTCTTGATTCAATCTTTTAGTTTGCAATCAATTTATTTAAGCCCACACGCTGAAAGAAAGCATCACGATAAACATATTTTTTTTATTATCGAAAATAAAGCCTGCTTCGGACCTCGCTTATTATTTTATTATTTTACCACTGCGTCACTGCCCATTTCACTATTATTCCAGCCTTGGATCGATTTGTGAGACACAGAGAAGATCCGATGTGGTTGTTTGGAATTTGGAATTATTTAGTTGGTAATAGGTTGTAGGTTGGCTGGGGTTGTGGAATGTTGTTATCACCTTTAAAATTCATTTTAGTGAAATTATTAACAGCCCCGTGGCCGTGGGGATTTTAAATACAAGCGCAGGTCGATGGCCCAAGTGGGTGCTTGTCCTGCTCACTGTACCTGCACACAAAAACACTTGCGAGAAAAGGCCAAATCAAATGTCCACAGCATGGCTGTCTTTCTTGCTTGATCATTACATGTGAAATGAATTTGTGAAATGATGAAGGGACAGGAGAGGGATGACGATTTTGTGAGAGGCTTCCTCCTCCTTCATTTTAGATTAAACTTCTTTATTGCCTTCTTCCGTAATCAATTCGAAAACGATTATTATTAGAAAGGAAAGAAAATAAATAAGTTCTTTAAGGATACAGCAAACGGTTTAACTGGCACCTGCGAAGGGAAGCATCAGCAGAGTCAACACGGTCTTATCCCCATTTAGCTGCCTAAGGCTAACTGAAAGACCTCACACCTCCTACCACTTATCGCACCTCCAATCTGACACCGTAGAGTGTGCAGTTTTATAATGCAGTCCAAGAGATCATTCTCATCTTGGAGGACGTCCCCTTCAAATCCTTCTTCCAACAATTCCTCACCCCCTCCATGCCCTTCTTCCGATGTCCCTGATGATGCCTCAAGCTCCGCTAACGTGCCTCCACTTTCACCTCAATCTGCTCGAAAAGAAGAGCTCGACATGGCGCTTAAATTGGTGGGGATCGTCAGCCCCTCTTGCAGAAGAAAGTCAAGACTCCTTTGATCGCGATGCTAGTACTGCAAAGCCCATTGCTACTTTGAGCACCAGAAAAGTTTTTCCTCTCCTGCAATATTGATTAAGGATCAGTCGCCATCCTTTTTACGGTCGCTTGCTATGCAACGATCTTCATCATCACCCGGCATATCGTCGTCTTCCTCATCTCCTTCATCATCATTCTTGTCAACAAATACTACTTCGCCCTCCTCTACCATTAACACGAGCTCTGGGTTTTCCGTAGACACATCGACACCAACAGGTCCCATCGAAAAATCGGAACGTGCCATTTCCATTTCGCTGTTTAGGCGGCGTGCCAACACTCTACATTGTACACCACCGTCCTCGACTCTCCCTCACTCCCTGTCTGAAAGTGATCGTCTGAGCCGTGATATGGTACCACTTTCAAAATCCAACCAAGATTCTTCAACAGACCCATGCACATCGTCCACTTCCCTTGCATCTCTATTCGAACATAAGAAAAGCACACGTTCTACGAACCAACGATCGAGATCCCGCTCTAGTTCAGACGCAACGCGGCGAGATCAGGACCTGGAACGTCACCGTAGAAGAGGGCTTGATCTCGCAGTGGAGCCTAACTTGGTGCCGTCGGCAAATGTTAATGCATCAAAAGGTGCTATTTTACCTGCATTTTTAAGACCACGGCCCAAGGTCCCCGCAGCAAGAACATTTAAAGGGCCTGTTGGAAGATATATTGATGCTGTGACTGGGTTACCGAGGATGCGATTTGGTAAAATCCTGATTTCTTTATAGAAACGTTATTTTGTTCAGCTCTCAATTATTATTTTTTCTATTAGACGTTTTTTATTTACTGACACCTTTTCTCTTCACCTTTTGCAATAATTGTAGAGGTCGAACGAGCTCTTTTCCAACTATCTTCAAAGAAACTTGCCGCAGCATTCGTCCACTTTCTCAGCGTGTCCCTGTACGCGAATTCGCCTTTCATCTCGCCCATCAAAAACCCGAGGATCATCGACCCAGTTCCATCTCTTGGACAGGTTCTTGGTGGTATCATTGGAAGTCCTGATGCATCATTGCAGAAAAAAGTATCCAAGAAATCAAGAACGACTAAGACGGGCAGGGAGATACCCAAATCGAATCTGAGATTGGAGGTTGGAAGGAGAAAAGATGAAGACGTTGAGATGGTGCATGATGATATGGCTGTCACGCGTGGGAAAGTTAGGTGGGAGGTTGGTGGGGAAGAGATTTCTGTAGGGATGGTTGCGGACTTGAAAGTGGGTTCTGCGGTTGTCGATAAGAGGATAAGGCAGGAGAAAAGAGGCAGTTAGATTTCCAATTGCTGCTCGCTGAAAGTGGCTATTCGTCCAGCAACGATGACATCGCATGACCTCATTACTACTTTTTATTCAGATGATGATCGCTTCGTTTGAACATGGTCTTTGCCATCCATTCTCTTTGCAGCGAATTCGTTTTTCTTGTATCATTTGTTCTTCACCTTTATTTTGGCCCCGTTTACTTTTTGCTGCCTCATACATATTCACGAAAAGTTATCTGACCTCTCGCGGGGTTTGATGCGCTAAATCATATTTTCATTTCTATTCCCATTTTTCCTGTTGAAAAAACCCCTCGTTACTCTCCGCGTTATCCCAATAATCGCCCAAACTCAAAAGTATCATCACTAAGCCCAAGGAAATTGTTCTCGAATTTTTTGCATCAACAACTTTGAGCTTGGTTCCTGACCCGACAGGTATGAAGCGACATCCCAATCTACTGTCACTTGCTCTTTCGCGCGACGAGTTAGCATCGATGTTCATGAGATACCCTTCATGGGCTGAGATGGTACTTTCTAAGGCTGGTCAATGCTTTCAGCTAAGCAAGAAGGAGGGGCTGGATGGGAGGAGAAGCAGGGCACCTCATCAATGACTGCAGAGACCCCCTTTATTACCATATCATCACATTCCATCTAACTTCCATCCATTATGCCCAATGTATAATATGACTACTGTTGATGTTAAGCGGTCTGTTTTTGGCTTGGTGGGGTTCGATGAGCTGGCTTTTGCATTTTAAATTCGTTCGCATGGCCGTCGTGCGCGTCTTTTGAAGAAACGAGCTGGCCATGTAACAAGTTGGTATACTCTTTTGGAACTTCAACAACTGGATTGCATTTTCGGCTTAGAATACTGGGTTTAGGGCTGGAAACGCGATTGCAGATACATCACTTTGCAGACAGCACTGTTTCACTTTCATTTTAAATACCTTTTGTAGTTTCTTACAATCAAAACATTATACTTTGAATACTAATGTCTCTCATCCTCCGCTATAGACTTTTACAATCTACAACAAGTTTTACTTAAACCCCTCCACTTCAAAATAATGTCCGTCTCCCGTATTAGCGAGTCCAGGGTTTACGACGCCCCTCTCGATGCTGTGTGGAAGCATGTGAGGCCGGTGAGTTATTTTTTTTTTCTCTTTTCTTTGTTTATGCCAAATTCATTCTAGAAACCCCCTATTCTAATACCGCACTTCTACAGGTCACCTTCCCCTTCTGGAACGCTGTCAAGAACGTCGAAGTTGAGGGATATCCCGATGCCGGTGAGTTTTTTTCTTTGAGTGTTTCAACTTTATTTACCTATTTTTTTTTTGGCGTTGTTATTTTGTTTTGTCATTCCTTGAGCAAAGATTGGCGTGTTTCTTTATGTATCTAATAATTTCGAATACAGTTGGTTCTATTCGCAAGGTCACCTTCAAGGACGGTGCAGGTGTGTAATCCCTTTCCGACATTTTCATTTGCATTGCTTCCTAAGTTCTGCCCATGTCATTTCTGATCATAATATGACCATACATGTATTTACTTTTGACTTACAACGCGTTCTGCAGTCCAAAAGTACCGCGTTCTCGAGCTCTCCGATCTTGAGCACTCGGTCACCTACGAGGTGATTGAGTCCAACCCTCCCGCTCAGGTCCTCGCCGCGTACCACACCCTCAAGTTGAAGTCCGTTACCCACACCAACGGCACTTTTGTCGAGTTTGTGTCGGACTTTGCGAGCGGCGAGAACACGCCCAACGTTATCGAGGACTCTAAGTACAAGAAGAGGGAGGCGCTTGAGGTGAGAGAGCGAGTTTTTTGTCTTTATTGTTTTCTTGTTTGGATTTTTTCGATGATGAAAGGGGAACTAATATGTTGGGTTTAATTGTATTATGTTGCTTTGATAAAAATAGGACCTCGCTAAGGCTCTCGCCAAGTGATTTATCTTTTGCATATCGACGCTTTTTGGTCACAATGACCATTTCCGTTTAGTTTTGTTTTGAATTATTTTTTCTTGTATTGGAGGGAGGCAGGCATATTCCTTGTTTTCTGAGAAAAATAATGTTTCTTCCTTCATTCTCTTTGCATGTTGATTTGATGAGATTGGGAATGAAGAGCGAAATAAAAAGGATTGTTTAAAAGTGAATTTAGTTCGTACCTTGAGTACTTTTTTGAAAACAGAAACAACTTGGTTTATAATTAAGAGGTTCTTCCATGACCCTGAATTCAAGGATAAAATAAACAAAACCGCACCCTTTTTAAATCATTTTAGCCAGAAGAGGATCTTACTATCTAAAGAAAGCAGAGGGAACTTGGGTGCAAGCAGAAAGCGTCGACTACAAGCATTTTCATAATCAAACTTATTCTATTCTAGTGAAAAGGCGCTTAGGATATTTTGCGTTCCTCCAAATATTGATGTAGGAAATGGAGAAAGAGGGGGCGGAAGAGGGATAACGGATCCAGCCGTTCCTCCCCCACCCCCCATGTTTAAAGAATAGAAGGGAGGAAGCCTGTTTAAAGCTTAAAGGGTGCCGAGAGAGTATAGTGATTTCACGACGGATTACATAGAGGCTTATCAAAAGTGTATAGTCTACAATTTAAAAAACGAAAAGGTGTGATATAAAAAAGAAAGGAAAGGAAAGGAATCGGGATTATAACAGAATAACCAATGTGATTTTCTTGTTCCGGTCAACGGAATCTAAGAGAAAAAAACACCCAAAAAAAAAAAAAAACGACGAAGGGAAAGAAAAGAATAGAGATTCTCAAGTTTCGGTCAACGGAACCTAGAATGAGGAGTATACAGAAAGAAATAGATCATGCCACGACCAGCACGGCAAGAAGGCATCCGGCGACAACGCTGACAAAGAGTGAACCCGATGTGGATCTGAGGGAGCCCGAAAGACTCTGACCGAATTTAGATGAAAGAGGGACATATGAAGAAGCAGGGGACGGAACAGAGAGTAAAGAGATGACAGACTCTTCCGTCTCTGTGACCTGCACAAAGATGGGCGCCTCCGTGTCGACGACAGGTGATTCCAATTCTGTGGTCTCAAACAGGTCTTCAGTAGGGGTTATAATGGGTGCCTCGGTGGTGGTTTCCAACGTGGTGATGGCCTCTGTAACTGGAGGCTGTTCATCGATGGGAGAGGGAGACGGTTCTTGGGGAGGTGCTGGGTCGCCGGTAGGAGGTGCAGGTTCAGGTGCGGGTGCAAACAATTGAGCGGAAAGCGCTCCGTAATTTGGACCATGGTAAGTGATATCGGCCGACCGATCCGATGATGATATCTTTGAACCAGTAGATGCGGCCCAAATATAGGATGCTGGATCCGAGGAAAGACCATCTGCGGATCGTGTGATGGTGACAGACCAAGAACCGTCAGAGTTGATGGAAGAGGAGGCTATGCCGAGGGATTGGTCTGATGAAGGTGGTGGTGAACGCCTCCCTGTACCGTCACGAGATGACACGATGATGGAGTTTTGGGGTGTGATCCATGCTACGATCATAGGTGAGCCGGTCATGGACGAGCCGAAACCTAGACCTGCCCATGCGACGGTTGATGGCACGGCGATGATGAGGGTTGCAGTATTGTCTTGATTTAAGGTGCCAGAGTAGGAGATGCCAAGACCAGAAGTGTCAGAGAAACCATATTGCTGCTGTGCGGATACAGTGGCGATGGATGAGGATAGGAGAAGGAGGGTGAGTGAGATGAGGGTGCGCAGAGGCGTGCTAAAAGCGCTGTTGTTGATGTTCGACAAAGGCATCATCACGATCTATTCCTCCGATGGAAGGGTGTTAAAAGATACAAGAGAATAAAAAAAGTAAAACAATTCCCGAGAGAGACGACGCTTGATGTGGAAAACTGACGGACGGCTCACGTATTTACTAATTTGTTTGTTTAGAGGGCGAAGCAGGAGGCGAGGATACGCCAAAGAAAGTGACAAACTCTCTCGTGTGCGCATGTTGCTGTCGCACCTCTGACTACCTTTGTAAGACTTTCCTGCGATGACGGCCTCATTAAGAGAAATAAAATGCGCGTCTGCAGCGACAGTCACCGGTGAGTATGCAGATGATCTAAGAAAGAGCGTCGGACACTTCGGTTCCAAAACATCGCCACCCTCTGAGATATTGACAGTTAAATTTTATGAAAAGAAGAAGGTCTCTTATTCCCCGGTTGTCTTTCGTATGTTGTCAAATACAGAATCATGTTCAACGCGAAAAAGAAGAGAACGTTTTAATTCAGTAAAGAATATGGATTAACAAAGGTGTATCTATTATGTTTCAAGTACGGTTATTTAAAACGGGGGGAAAACAAGGTGTCTACTTCCACAGCTTCATCTAAACTTAGCTCTACGTCAACGCCCAAATCAAGGGCAATCATTCAAATCCTCATCTTACTCATTCCCAAATAATATACCTTTATACCAAAAAAAACTACTCCACTTCCTTCTCTCCTCATCATCCCAAACCTCCCTCTTAGGCGGCCACAAATCCGGATCCCCTCCCCTCCTCAACAACCACAACCTCCTCCTCCTCCTCAAACTCCCCATCCCCATCATAAACCTCCACCTCCCCATCCTCCACGAAAACCTCAATACTTCGTCGTCGAGAAATGCTGCGTCCACGAAGTGGGGGTGGTGCTCGTGCTCCACGCCCTCTTTCGTCGTCGTCGATGAGAGCGTGGGATGGCGTTGAGGGGGCTGAGAGGGTTGTAAAAGGGGTAGTGCAGGCGAGGGGGAACATGCCGGGTGTAGATGTGGCGGTTTGCCCCATAGCCCAGCCTTGAGAAACGTCAGTAAAGAAAGGAGAAAATGAGATGAGTACCATCATCAAAGGTTTGGACTATGCGAATAATGTCGTTAACGGAGAGTCGGAGTTCGTCTGACATGGTGGGTTCTGGTAAAGTAAAGGAAAAGAATGGTGAGCAAAAAACAACAACATAGAAACAACAGAATATTAGACAATTGCGAAATGCAAAGCCCAAATTTTATAATTATTTGGTACTAAAAACATTATTACTAAACTTAAAATAATATTAAAAAAGATGAGAGGGTTTTACCATAATCTTTCACCACAACCACACTACCCCCAACCGCAACTCCGGTTCGTCTTCGTCTCCCCAACACAGGCGCCGCTACAAACGGACTCGCATATTCATCCATTTCGAAGTTTCCGATGGCGGTGTAGCCGCCAACGCCGTATACATCTGCGCAACCGGCACGGGCGGTGGCATAGCGATCCGAAAGTGCGGTACTGTCCTTAAGGTCGGCGGAGGTGTTAACGGTGCAGGTGGTGGTGGTGAAGTGGTTTGTTTAGACGCCAATTCTTGACGCCATTGATTGACGGCTGACGCTGGGATGGTTGTAGATGTGGAAGAGGAAAGGGATGTTGAACGGGTTCGTGGTTTCGGTCGACGGTGGAGAGGGAGGGTGCGTTGCCATGGAGTGGGGATTTGATCGTTGGGAAGAAGAATGTAGGACGTTTCGTCGTCGTCTGTGGAGGTTGGACGGGTTGGGGTGGAGTGACGGAGATGAGTTGAAGAGGAGGGGCGACGAATATTGAGAGCTTTGCGGTTGGGAGTTGAAACACGACGGGATGTAGGGGGTTCGATGAAGGCGACGGAGGTGCGACGGGGGTTTTGGTTTGATGCGGAAAAGGAGCGAGGGCGTTTTTCGGTGTGTTTTAAAGGAGGCTGAATGGAAGGTGGAGGTTGTGTGGGTGTAGGTGTTGAACGGATGGGACGGAGGAGAAGGTAGACCTTTGAAATGAAAAAGGTGAAGAGAGGCCAGACAAATGCGATATGGATAAGAACGCGTCGGTGTTGGAGGAATGAGTAGAGGAGAGGTGGGACGTTGGTTCCGGGATTTGTGACGCATTGGAGGAGGGAATGGAAAACGTTCGGACGGATTGGGAGGTCAGGAGGAGTTTGGAGAAGCTTGAGGTCTTTTCAACGCCACAAGTAAGTTTAAACGGATGATATTACAATAAAGTGGATAATATATATAAAATAAGGGTCTCACCATAAGTATTCCGATCAAACACTACCCACGGTGATAGCGAGAGAACAGGAGCACCCCAACATCTCAATCCAAATCTAAACCCCTCCTTATCCGCTATCTCTCTGGAATCCAGTTCATAAACATGTCCGTCCGGATGAACTCTCCTCGGCACAATCTTTGACCTCCACCTTCCCACTGCAACTTTCATTTCCGAAGCATTCATCGCTTTCGTCAACCCCCCCACATTTGCATCCGTCTCAAACCTTACGACCGCCAACCTTGGAGCAAAGCAATTCACAGGTATACGTGGAAAGATCTTGACGGTGGGGCTCGACACGACAAAGCCAATGACCAACGGCGGGGTCTCAAAACTGATCCAAAGAGCGATAATGAGGATGGAGATGCACCACCATGCTTTAAAGGCGCGTTTAAAGGGGATGCGGAGGAGGGAGGTGACGAGGGTGAGTAGGGCCAGGAGGATGAGGGAGATGGCGAGACAGTCGTGGGCGGTCGGAGCAAGGAGGTGAGAGTAGATGGGGAGGGATATGGAGAGGGTCGCGAGCGGGAGAAAGAGAAAGGGGGAGATGTGACGGGAGTGAAGAAGCGGGAGGAGAGGAAAGAGAAAGTCTGGGATTTGGTCTATAACAGTGAGGTTAAGCCATGAAGAACGATAAGGAAGTTTCGGCAAGGGATCTGATTGATGTCTGGGTGTGGTTGGATCAGCAAATGCATCCTGGGAATCGGTGGTTGGCATCTTTTGGGATTCTTCTCCGGATAGAGCCGGAAGAGATGAGTTGGAATGCGCCAAGACGCGCAGAGGATGAGGGTCGTCTATAGAGGTCATGGTATCGACCTGCCAATCCCCCTTTTCGCTGGGTGGATCTTCACCGCCTCTCTTTCTTGGTTTGATGAGCTCACGAAAGTTTCTTTTTGCAAAGAGCTGATGGCGATGATAAAAAGCTCACGTCGTTTTATCTCCTGTCTACATGCGATTGCATGAACAGGAATCTTTCTGTGAAGGGGTGGTGGGTGCTCGTTGAATGGAACTTTTCGGTTGAGAGCGGAGAGTCGTCTTTGATGTGAATGGGCCCAGGTTGATGGCGGTTTTAAATCTATTTATTTTTAATAATAAATAAATATTGATTTCAGGAACACAGACGGCGTTGTGGTCGTGAATGAGGCGCGGTGGAGACCAACGTTGGTGTAGACAAGCTGCAGGCAAGCAGGAGGACGGGAGGTGTGTGAGTTCAGGAGACCGTGTTGGCCTGCTCGTTGGCACTCTAGCTAGCACCATGCCGTCACTTCCCCCAAAGCCTCATTCCACGTCAACACTTTTCACTATTCTTACAAACAGCAACCCAATTCCAGTACACATAATGTTTTAGAAAAAGCGTTATCCAAACCTTTCACTGTTCTCGACTTTGACGTCAAGATCATAGGCTACTATCCACTGATCTAGCTGCCAGAACAACTCCGTACGAAGTTATTTTAGGTAGTCCGCACGGTCTTTGGAGGTTGATCGATGATTGATTGCCCCCAAAAAACTCTTGAGAGTCACCAGAACGGTATGGGATCTAATAAAGATATGAACTTTAAGGGTTAATACCAGCATTGATCTCAACATCGCCATCGAGATATGCAGCCATGGATTTTAGGCAATCTATAATAAAGACCTTCTCTATCAGCAGCATATAGGAAGGTATAGATAACAACCAATATCCTCTGTGCTATGAAGCACAGGTACGTTTGGACTTGTCCTTCCACAAGCGGTGATGCATAGCAAAGGTCGGATGTTGGTATGCCACGATCATCCACTGCCACCTCGGTACACGGTCAATTTAATTGGGGATGATGGACCCAAACAAAAACAGAATATTGTGTTGTGAATGGTACTTGCGCAGCATGAGGCAACCCTCAAAACTCTCTTTTACGGTAAACGGAACGAGTGCTTATGTGGGTCGTCGAGTTTATCTTGCTGTAAATAAAGCACAAAAAAAAAACAATGAAAACGAATAACAAAAAAATTCAGCGACTTTATTTATCAAGGTAAAAACCGCCTCTTCTATAAACATATGTTCACGCCCCACCTTCCTCTTCATCCCACTTTCTACGGTCCCTGCGTTCCTCCCACTCCCCTTCACCTCCTTTTTCCAACCTTGCCGCGGTCATCGCATCTACGACTTCGGCTAACACACCTCTCCTCACCGTCAGCCCACTCACACCCACCCTCTCACCCTTACGTACTTCCCTCTCACCTTTACGCACCTCCAGACCTCTCAAAACATCTGGCAGGTAGCTCGACGTCGAACTCTCATCTGAAAGACGCATCTTTTGATGCCGATTTAGGTGGTGTTTTGTTAGTGGCGAAGAATGAATCGACGAGGTATAGGTGGACCTATAGTACAGCATTAATAACTTGGGACGCGCTGGGTAAAAACTTACTTTATCGATACGCTGCTCACAGGACTACTGAATGCTACAGACGATTTCTTTGATGCAGGTGTGGTAATTCCGAGGACGACTTTAGGGTCGGGCAAACGTGGTTTTGTTGAAGATGAAGCCGAAGCATCGGATGATGATGATGTGAGGTCTTGAGGTTTGCTGGATCCCTCCGTGAAGGCATAGGAGGACGCGCCACCTAGCACACTTTTGAACCAAAATTACTTTTCGACCTTCCCAGAAGCCCGCTTAAAGGATCTATATCCTCGCCTTTCTTCTCGACTTCACCGAAAAAGTCATCTTCATCGAGCGACTCTCTGAACTTAATCCCCTCCTGGACAACCCGATCCGTCGCATCTCGAATTGATTTTAGAACATCGCCGCCCTTGTATCCTCCGGACAAAGAACTATACGATGAGACAAGATCAGAAGTGTGGAGAGCCGAAAGTTCGTTCTGCTGAGGAATGAGGTCATCGTCACTAGTGACAATGACAACATGAGGCTCTTCTGACGACGACAACCTGCTTGATTTAATATCTTGTAGCGGTAGTGACGGACTTTTCGGAGGAACTGATGGTGGTACTGCGGGCGTAACATAGGAAGAGTGCGGAGATGACGTGGTCACCTTTAGAATAGGAATTGTGGATTTGGCTTCACGCAGTGGTGATTGTTCAGTTCCCGACTGAGTTGACTCCGCAGAAACCCCATGAAGAGACTCATGAAGAGACTCAAGTTTCTCAGCCCTACCATCAAAAGAGACTGACCCAAGTCTCTTCTCCTCAAAAAAGGGCAAAGCCGGCGTAACGCTGGCAGAGGTCTTCTCCTTCTCGATGTTTGAACCATCACTCGATTGACTGTCAGCGGTCTCACGGTAATCGACCAGTTTCTCGGCGGGTTTCACGGTCACAGAAGCTACTTTTGGTGCTGGCTTCGCAATTGCGGGTTCCTTTCCCTTCCTAGTCACCGCAACTTTTACCGACTGAATGCTGACGGATTCATCGGTCTCGATGTCTACTTCCGTCTTCTTGTCCCTTGAATGCGTAACGCGTGTCTTTTTATTTGAAGATGTTGCGACGTGGCGCTCCGAGACTATTTATTTGGAAGTTTAAAATGGAATGTTAGATAGACAAAAAACATGTTTTTGTTTTTGTTTTTTGTTTTTTTTTGTTTTTTGTTGAAAGATAAATAGCTCACCTGATATCTCCCCTTCTGACACTAGTTCCCCCAATATCTCAACTTTTGACATTTCGCCCAGACTCGTCACTTCTCCTGATGATGTCCCAGTACCAGATTTGGAGGCAGAAGATGTTTCAGCTTCAGCGCTCACATTACCCTTCTTGTCAATGTCTTTGCTCGTATTTCCAATTTTTCCGTCGTCTTTTCTCATATTTCCCTTCTTCCCTGTGTCTTTTGATTGCCCAGCTTGGATTCTACTAGGTTGTTGAACAACAGGCTCCGCCGACAGATCCGCATCACCAGCTGACGTTGCATCATCATGCCGGCGTAACATATTAAATAATGGTCGGTCACCAAGTCCAGTGAGGACTTCGCCTTCGCTAAAGAAATGGGTGACGACCTCGCCTTCAGACAGCATAGTGGAGAGGGTGGTAATGCCGACGGAACTGGATTCGCTTGATCCTATTGTTGCGGGCTCCGTAATGGAAGGGTCCAATTGAGCCTGGACGGCAACGCTTTGGGTGATCTTTTGAGAGAATCACAAAAAATTAAACATCGTGCCAAGATAATAATAAAAAAAAACCCGAAAACAAGTTAAGGAACGACGACGAACCCTGACAGCAGCTTTTTCTTCTTCATGTTTCTCCATTTCCTCTCGATGTTCTTGCTCCTCTTTCCGCATTCGCATGCGTGCCTCCTCCTCGCTTCTCAACTCCATTAACAACCTTTCCTGATCCGCTTTCGCGCGATCCTCCATCTCCCGACGTTTTCTCTCCAAGTCCGCTTCAACCTCTTTCTTCTGTTTCTCCAACTCTTTCTTCCCTTTTTCCACCGCCTCCTTTTCAATTCTCAACCGTTCCTCCTCCTCCTTCTGCCTCCTCTCTCGTTCCATTTCCACTTTCCGCTCTTCCTCTCTACGTCTCCGCTCCTCTTCCTCCTTACGTCTTCTATCCTCCTCCTCCCGTCGCTCTTCCTTCAACACATTTACCAATCTCTCCTCAACTTTACCCAACTTATCCTCAACTCTCCCTAAATCACCAGCACCAACAACCCCACCGACCCTCCCAACACTCATCATCCCCTCTCTACGTCCCCTCTCTTCCGCCTCCCTCTCTCGAGCCTTAATTCTCTCCTCCTCGTCTCTCTTCATCCTTTCCATCCTCTCCTCCTCCACAATCTTCTTCACAGCCTCAAGAACCTCCCTTCCCTCCCCTTTCACTCCCTCTAAAACCCTTCTCTCCCATTCTTCACGTCTCATCTCAGCCTCAGCCTCCTTCCAAACCTTGACCGTCTCACGATCAACAACTTCATAAACAACCTCTTCTAGAACTTCCTTCGCAAATTCTTCAACGTGGGAAGGCGGTACTGCCACCTCCACCTCAACTTGCTGCTCCTCCTCCTCCTCCATTCGGATCTTCACATTTTCTTCCCGCTGTCGGACAAGTAACCGTGTCAATACCTCGCTCCTAACCCATTCCTGTATTCGTGCTTGTACGTCCCCACGCGGTAGCATAAACGAGGAGTCAATCCTACCGTATTTATCAGTAACGAAAAACGTTAATGTACAGTCACTTACTTCGTATAATCGGGTGATGTCCTCTCCCTCTTTCCATATGCCTCTCTTCCGTAAGCCCCACTTAAAGCCTTCTTCGACTTATTTTTCGACATAAACATAATAGGTGTCCCAAAGCTCGCATCAGAAATCAAATCAGAGGTTTCGGTCACGTCCGGTATGCTATACTGAGCAGCAGTGTCCTAAACAAAAACAGTGAGAATTCACCAATAAGTAATGCAACACCTTTGTAGGGCTCATGTACTGCACTCCAGTGGTTTTGTTTGCAGGTTTGTCAACGGGCTCTTGCACCTTTACTGCGTCCTGTATAGTGGGTTGAGCGGTTATAGCGCTGGGCTGGATGGTAAAATTATACGGAGGTGAAGATTGAACGCCGAGGGTATGCGTTAGGGGTTGGGTTTGGACGCCTTCCGAGTGAACAAGGACTTCATCGTGTCAGTTTAAACGGCCGTAGCAATCTTACCTTGCTTCGGAGGAGGCGGAGCCGGAGACGCGGGTGCAGATTTTGTGGGAGGCGGTCTATTTGAAGATGATGGTAAAGGCGCAGACGACGTTCTGGTTGGTGTTCTTAGAGGCGATTTTTTTCTATAATTAGAAGTAATAGTAAGAATCACAATCGAGACTCGAAAAAAGAGAATATACCTGGTTTCACTCATGTTCTTCATTGCCTTTTCACTTCTCTCCTCCAAGAACTTCAACACATCCGGTCTCACATTCGTCCTCCCTAAAAACACTTGCCGTTCCTCAACCCTACCAACGTCCGCCTGTAGGCGAACAGGTTCCGCACGAACTTTGGGCTTCGCGGTAGGTCTACGAGGAATAACGACGCCTCCATCCTTGGAAACGGTTTCGTTCGCGTAGCTGGTCGTTGCGGTGAGGTTGATGGTGTCCGATGAGGTGAACCAGAGGTCCGTCCACGTCCGGGTTCATGTAACATCTTCTTTGCAATCCGATCCGCAAATCCCTGGTCAGGTCCTGGAGGTGTCGAGACTTGATAATACGGAATAGGAGCTTCAAGTCGTCGTCGGGCTGGAGACGGTGATCGTTGAGGCGGGTTCGTTGGTAAAGTTTGGATCAAAGGTGGACGATCGAAAGAAGCGGAAGGTGGACGGCTTCTAGACGTAGGAAGGACGGGTGTAGATGGCTTTGGGTTTGATGGCGGAGGTTGTGGCGGGCGACCAAATGAAGGACCGGGTTGACGGCTTCTAATTGTTGAATCAGCGCGGGATCGGGTAATTGGACGACGAGTTCCAGAGATAGAAGGGTTTAGCATAGGGCCAGTGGGAGGTTTACGTATGGGGGAAGATGGGCGTTGTATAGGCGATTGGGGTCTGATGGTGGGAGTTTGGGCTTCTAAAGTGGGAGGTTGTTTCCAGGTTGTTGATTCTGGAACAAAAGCCTGAAAAAACTAAGTCAACTTCCCAGCTTCAGAAAAAACATATTTAAGTATGATCAATGTACCTCATTTTGAGCAACCTGACTCACTTTCCTCCCCACTACCCCCCTTAATGCGTTCATGATCCAGCCATTCCCCAACAATCTCGTTATCCACAGGCCGCACAACATGAAACGGGGTGACTGTAGCAGTCTTGGTAAGATCTTGCGAAAGTGCGTTCAAAAGTTCGTTCTTTCGACGGGTGACTTCGTCAATGGCGCCTGTGAGGGAGGTGTAGTTAAATCCGGTTGATGAAGGGGGTGCAGGTAAGGATAGATTAAGTTCTTTGGTTGTGTTGAGGAGGGAGAGGAGCTTTTCAGAAACGCCTGCGAATTTACTGACAGCGGGGGCATCTGGTAAGACTTGTTGCGGAGCCTCGACCTTTATCTCCGGTTGAGTAGGCGGTTGAGGTGATGGCGGCATCACCACAATATCCTCTTTGGCTCCTTCATAAGCCTCCATTTGTTTCCCAACGTCATCTCGCTGGAGTCTGGAAATAACCGGACCCTCATTTGGCCAAGCCTCCTTCTCCATCTGTCGCCCATCCCCTCCCACCCTTGGCATTGGCACTCTTTCCGGACAGGTCGTTTCGTGCCCACCGAGCCCTTAATTGGCCTTGAAGGAGACTCTGAGTATGGTTCAGGCGAATATCGCTGAGCCGTCTCATAAAACTTTAACGTATAAGTAGTCAGCAATGAATCTTCTAAACTAACCTTGTTCCTTTCTGGTTCTCCCATAGCAAACCTATCTTCAACACTCACTCCAATCCTGTTTACCATCATATTTTTAACGCCACGAACTTCGTTTTGCAGAGCCTTTAACCGCATCCGCACGTCCATTTCCTCCATCCTCGACATTCCCGACGCAATCGGAGGTGCTTTCACCGGCACGGGCAGCGTCTGAACCGAAACAGCGCGCACTTTCTGCGTCTGTTGAGGATAAAGTCCCTGCACGCCGAACTCTTTCATCTCCTTTTTCGCATTTCTTAAAGGCATTTTATCTGCAACGTCATTTTCGCGAGTTCTTTTACGGGCAATACTGGGAGCCGGAGCTTCAATGTTGATGGGTGAAGTTTGTACGGCAGTGGTTAAAAGCTTACTTTTAAAGGTTTGAGTTTCGGCGGGACGGAGTTGGGTGTGTATGGTGAGGTTTGCACTGCAGAGCTTGTGAGGGGCGGGATAGCAAAAGTTTGAGTGAATGCGGCTACCGGTGGAGGTAATGGAAATTTAACGTCCATGGGTGAGGTTTGGATAGCAGTGTTTGAAATCTGGTTTTGAACGGTTTGCGTTGCTGCGGGACGGAGTTGGGATGTGTAGGGTGACGTTTTGGACTTCGGCGGTTGTAAGTGAAGGGATGGCGAAAGAAGTTTGGGTAAATGAGGATAACGGAGGAGGTAATGGAGATTGAATATCAATTAATGAAGTTTGTGCAGTGGCGTTTGGGTTTTTGGTTCTGAAAGGTTTGCGTTGCTGCGGGACGGAGTTGGGATGCGTAGGGTGAGGTTTGAACTTCGGAGGTTGTAAGTGGGGGGATGGCGAAAGAAGTTTGGGTAAATGCGGATAACGGAGGAGGTGATGGAGACAACGCTGTGGCCGTGCCGACTTCTTATACGGCTGGCTGCCAGAAGTTTGAGGATAGTCCACAATCGACGGAGTTGCAGCGAACGCAACAGGAGGTTGCTTCCGAGCATACGTTAATCTCATGGAAGTGTCCGCATCTTGAGCAGAGGATGACGGCGGAGGGTCTAAGATGGAGGTGAGGTTGTCTTCTTGGTAAGACGAGAAGCTGTAGTCTATCGTATTTGCGGGTGCAGGTGCTGCTACAGAATCCTTCCAAAAGTTATTTGGCTGCTGCATGCTCCCCTTCATCAAGCTCGTCCGAAACCTCGCTAAAGTTGATGCCAAAAGTGGAGGCACGGACGGCTCTTTAACTTCTGTGTCCAAATCCATCGTGGCGTCCTCTTGCACCATAGCAGGAGTCTCGTGAGGTCTTCCAGGTGACGTTGTCCCAGATGCCAATGATATAAGGGGTGAAACTTGCGGTACGTCCATATCCAATAACGCTTTGCTTAAAAACAGTCGCTCGGGTGGTGAAAAGGGGTCGAGAGGCTTGGATGGCCATGAGGGTGGTGTGAAGGGCGGTGCAGAGGCGAGGGACGATGGTGGCATGTTTTCGTCATTGAGAAAGGAATCGATGAGTGCAGCTTCGGATTGCTCCATAAAGTAGGTCTTCCGCATGGCGGATCTTTGCAGCAAGTCTTGAGCTGCCTTAAGACTGTTCCTCATCCTCTGAGGCATCAAGACCAAAGCGGCCTCATCTTGTCGATGTCGTCCACCCTCGTCCGCCATCTTTTTTTTTTGCTCTATTAATTTTCAGAGTCCGAACGAAGCCGAAAGGAATGAAGACCAAATGCACAAGGGAATGAACACGCAATACAAGACGAACGGTAGTGTCGAACCACGAACACGTAGATAAATCACACGAATTTTTAAACATTCATTTACAGAATCAAAGAAAAGAACAGAAAGTCCAAGTTAATGGAACTGGGGAAAAAAAAAAGAAAGGAAAAAAAAAAAACCTCTCAGGATCAAGTTCAAACTAGTTACAAAAACACACAATAAGATAATCAGTTCCTCATTCGTACGGCTTCTTCAACCACATCGAGCTCAAAAGAAAAAAAAGTCGGTACAAGCATAAAAAATTAAAAATACAAAGGACCTGGAAAATCACTTTCGCCTATACCCCCTTACGGTATTTGGTCGAACTGTCGAACCTGTCCCTGACGAAACTACTTCATCCATTGAATAGTCAGAACCTAGTAAATAACGTCAGCATCACGTCAAGCACAACCCTTAAACAAGAGGAACAAATAAACAAACAACACAACTAGGTAACATACCTTTTTCGGTCAAGTCTTGAATATACGCTTGCCTCCATGCCTCTACACCTCCGGCAGATGCGTCACTCATCCATTTGTAATCATCCATAACTTGAAAAAGGAGACGAAAAAAGAGGAGAATAAAATGTGTCAGAATCCATCGATTGACCCAAAGAAAGCTTCAACAACAACAGTAAATAAATATACACCCACCATTCCCAGGCACCTCCTCACAAAGCGCCTCAAAAGCCTTCACCCTCGCCTCCTCAGCACCCATACTCCATCCCCTTTCAAACCTCCCAACCCGTCCCCCATCCGACCCCTCTCTCTCCTCCCTTCTCACAACCCTCCCCTTCTTCGCAACTCTAACTTTATTACCCCTTGAAAGTCCCTTCTCACTCCTCCACGCATCCAACAACGTCCTCGAATTTTCGCTCAACTCGCTCCCACTAGATCCAGGTCGCGAAGGCGGCGACGGCGCCATGGCACGCATGTAAGGACCTTCACCAGGATTGTTTGCAAACGATCGCACCGTGTTCGGTAAAAACGATGAAATCTTGGCATAGCTATGGCCTGAATGCTGAGGTGACAAGGGGTATGGCGGTGACGACTATTCCGATATATGAGATTAATGACATAGAGGGTAATTAAAAGAGGGACAAGAGAGTAATCACTTGCCTTATTCGCACTACCCTCTCTATAACTCATCCTCCCCCTCTCACTTCCTTCTCCAATCTCGGGAAACGCACTCAAAGGTAGACTCGCATACTCAACTGCTTCCTCAACCCCAACTCCCCGCTCACCCTCCTCCTTCCCCTCGGAGAATTCGGCTCTGACACAAACCTCCTCCTCGCAGGCGGTCCGATTGACGGAAAATACGCACTCTCCTCCTCCTCCCTCTCTTCCTCCTCCAACTCCTCTTCCTTCCACATCCCTGAGCCTTCCCTCTTGACCTCAATGTCCGACGACCCTGTCGACCCTGCACTTGCCGCAGCTTCCCTTGCGATCCGCGCGGCCCTGGCAAGTCCTTCCGTGACAATCGCCACACACTCGGTTTGCAGCATCGCGCATACCCTACGTCCATTTACACCGACGTAAACGTCCAGACGGCGGTTAATAATAGGTTTGAGGGTATCAAGGACGTGTCGTGCGAGAACAGCATCAAAGGAGGGGTCGGGGGTATGAGCACCTGGCGACATTATCTTTCGACTGGATCTGTATTATTTTGTAATGCATCAACACAATAAGGTTAAAGAAAAAAAAATAAAAGAGATAAAAGAAAACTAAAACTTCGGCGAAAAGCGAACCATACCTTCTACCACGTCTTGAAGATGAAGCTGCCGAAGATGAAGACGCAGAAGACGCAGCAGATGAAATCCCATCACCTCGTCTACGTGCCTCAACATGAGCCCTCACAGTACCATTCAAAAACATCTTCAACCCCGAAATTTGTTCGCGCGTGATCCGACCAGACGGGTAATGCGGGTCCATCACCATATCAGACACATACATTTTTATTTTATCCTATAACAGAGAATATGTGAGAATGAATGAAGAAGAAAAAACAAATTGAAAAACGGCGAAGCAACCAACACTCACTTGAAACGTCTCGAAATTGGAAAAGACTTGATGTCATTGATTCAGTGTCGTCATCCGTAACACTGCTTGCTTGCTCGACCTTTACTGGCGCCGGAGCCTCATTTTCCATAAAAGACTATTAAACAAAAATGAACAAAAAAGGCCAACATTAGTACGAGAGAAAAAAAAAGTCATTTAAGTTAAAATAATAATTTAACCACCAAAAAAAGCTCAACCTTAAAATGACGTAATGAAGAGAGAGAGAAACACTCAAGAAATTAACTCACCTCACGCCTCCTCAACGCCTCCTTCCCAGCCCTCCTCCCCCCGCTCGCCACATTCACGTCTTCCACAATCTTTCCAACCTCCATATCCTCCCTCTTCCGCCGTTTTCCCATCGCCTCTCTCTCATTCATAATATCATCCAACGACACCAAAAATCGTTGCCTCAGATACACAGTATCAAGAAGCTGCACCTGTCAAACAACTGCAACAAAAAGTATGGTTCTTGCTCATGCTTGGCAATGACTCCAGCGGCTCCACGGTAGATAGGGTCTTTGACGTGATGAAAAAGTCTGGAGTACAGAAGGAGGTATGGAAAGATGAGCGAAAGCACAAAAGAAACAAGGACGACAACAAAATAGGGATTACCTCCTAACATATTCATCCACATCCCCTTTACAGAATCCACCGCATCTTCTTCTTCCTCTTCCTCGACATCTACACTCTCCTCACCTCCTTTTCCGACCCATCTTTCGGCTTGCTGCCCAGCCAAACTCTCATCAATCGCAACCTCATCCACTCTCGCCTGCTCAACCCAAGAAGCATCCTCCTCTCCTCCATCCCAAACGTCTTCCTCCTCTTTCTTAATAGGCTGCACATTTTTTTTCAGTCGAATATCAATGGGACGCGTCGGTGACGGAATCGCACCAGGTGGAACGTCAAGAAAACTTTGAAACACGTTAAATCGAAGTAAAAATCGGTGGCTAGCTTACTCATTGTCATCGTCAGTCAACGAAGGCTCAAAGATACGGTATTTGCCGGCAGCTAGTGGGAGCTCCTTCTTCGATTCCTAAATATATATACAGTAAATTAATAAAGATGTATACCCCAAAATGAGATATGTTAAGAAGAAAAAGAAAAACATCATCTCACCTCCATCTCCTCCATTCTCTGTCTCAAAATATATGGATTCCTCATCTCCTTAAAATCGACACTCCCCCACCTCCTGTTTTCTTCTGTTTTTCCCACCATGCCATCCTCACTCTCTTCCGCCTCAGTCTCATCCTCCTTTGCATCATCTAAAACACTTTCAGCAGCTTTTGTCTTAAGATCCACACGGTCTTTAGCAACAGACAAGTCATCTAAACATTTGGAAAGTTTCCCAAAAAGTGCAGCATAGCGTCGGAGATGTGGTGACTGAACGGGAATTTGAAAAGTCTCAAGATCGTGAATCTGGGTAAGGATAGACTTTTTTTTTGTATCATTAGTTAACAATAAGGTAAAGTTGATGAAGATTAAACAAATATATGGAGAAGTTGGGAAAATTCTAACCTCCACCCTCCGTTCAACCCTATTCGCTTCCGTCGCTTCATCCTCATCGTGACTCTGAATTTTGACCTTTGTCACGATATCTTCATTATCCTCCTCATCTTCCTCGTCTGTATTATCCTCGCCTTCCACGTCCTCCTCTTCCTCGACCTCCTCTCCTTCGACCTCTTCGTCCTCCTCTTCCACAACCTCCTCGACCCAACCACTCCTCTTTCTCCTCAAACCTTCTGGTAAGAACATTTCCAACCCTTTTATAAAATCCGCCTCTTCTTCTTTTCCCTTCCATGTTGGCGGCGAGATGGCTTTCGGCACCCAAACTCTCGGCTGAACCGGCGTCCCGCCGACCCCAAAACCTCCATCACCGCCAATATTCATCCCACTCAACCTACTCTCATGTCCACATCCTTCGCTGAATCCGCCTCCAACAGCAACCCCCTGATCCACAATCCGTCTATGCATAGAACTCTTGAGTAACTGTGTCATCAACGAATCCACAGCCCCATTGATACTCGCTCCAACATTCTCCACTTTCTTCAAGTCCTCTTCCTCCTCCTCATCCTCCTCTTCAGCAGCAGGAGCAGTAGTAACATTCGCAACTTCGTCAGCAATCTCTTCCCTCCTCTTCACAATAACATCCCTCAGCTGCTTCAACCGATCAATCTGTCCTCTGAGACCCTCAATCTCCTCTTTCCGCTCCCAAACCGCTTTAAATCGCTCCTGAATCTCCTTGGCGGCTTCCGCGAGTACAGCAGCCTCATCCGCATCATTTGTCGAGGCCTTAAATCTCTCAATCTAGAGTCAACGGGCACATCACGCACAGTAATGGAAACGTCGGATTCTTGTTGTAAGCGTTCAGCACTTTCCTTGTCGGCTTGGCGGAGTACATCGCGGAAGAATGTGTGGCTACGGAGAGAGTGTAGAGTTTCGTCAGCGGAGAGGAGGAGTGAGTTGTCGTCGTTTGAGCCAAGGTCAGAATCGAGGTCAGAGTCAAGTTCAGAAGTGGTAGAAAGACGTCGTTTTGTGGAAAACGGTGTGGGCAGAGGTTTTGAGGAGTTCTTGAGAACTTCGTTGCAGCTAATTAAAAACGCAATGAGTTGGTCAAATGCAACATGGGGTTTGTAATGTAAAGTAAGTGCGTACAGCTGAAGCAGAGAGCCAAATGGAAAGACTTTTTGCTTAAAACAACCCTCACTCACTCACCTCCATTCGCCCTTCACATCCTCGCCTAAAGCCAATGGTTCTGCAGCCATAGCCACATCCCCTCACCACTCACATCTACTCTCACCTCGCCACCACCCACTTTCCCCTTCTTCCTTCCGTCCAAAACCTCCCCATCATCCAATGGTATCTCTGTCCAGCTTCCTGCAACGTTCTGCACATCTCCCAAAGCATGCCACGGCCCACAGCTCTCTTCGACAGGTGATACCTCTAAAACAGCTGTAGTATCCTCAGAAATCTTTGTTGAAAGCACGGCAGTAACGTCGGATGCTGGGAGTGGAGGTGATGTTAGTGGAAGGTCGAGTGTTGACATCATTTGCGACTTGTTTTCAGGTGCGGTAAGTTTGGGAAGTTGACGGTCTGCGGCAGCCCTCTCGGCCAACCTTCAGTTCAGTGAGCTGTTACTACAGTGAGCTTCAGTCACTCCTGTCTCGTGTTGTTCAAGTTCTTTTCAACAGGCACCAGCGAAGAGGTCAACAGCACCAGCAGCACCAGCAGCAGTGGAACTCGTTTTTCTTTTTCAATTTACTGATCTTGTCCGACTCATCATAAATCGGACTTTGAAGCTTGCTTGATTCGGCATGCTGCTGGCTGCAATCAGGTGCTCTTTCTCCTCACGACAAGTTTTTGTTGCTGTTTTTTGGGTGAATTTCTGGTGTATTTTACCAGAAAAAAACTAATAAAAAGTATAGGCTCATCGCAAGTCAAGTGTAAAATAATTCAAAAGAAATAACGGACTTTATGAAAAGAATTACTGAAAACGACAACTGTTGGCAATAAAACAAATCAAACCAAAGGTTTTAAAAGACGTCTGAACTTGGATCATCGAAGCTGAAAAGAGAGTTGAAAAAAGTAGAGAAAAGAAAAGAAAACCCAACAATGTACGTTAGAAATTGCTAACGAAAAAGAGAACTGCGTAACTCTTTACTAACCTAGCCAGAATATACTTCGTTCAATAACCCGAGGCCATGATTTCTCTCTAAATTCTATAACTCAAGTGATATGTTGCGAACAAGAACAAAAAGTAACGCGCTAAAGAGTGATGTAGGAATGCTAACTGCACGTATGGCGGTTTAAAACGGGCCAGCGTTAAACTATTATCGACATCGCTCCCGCAAGTGACCGATTGCGGGAAGATATTTCGGAGCATTGTGAGACTCGAAAAACGAATGCATCTCCGCCATAAATGGTTTAGGTCATAATCAGTACTATAATATATTATCTTCAAATGCGTTCTGCAGTTTTGGAGTTTAAAAGTATACATGAAGTACTTTGTAGTTTTAATTCGTCAACGTCACGGTCATGCTTTTCAATTATCATTTAAGAATTGACAGAATTGGATCATGGATTCGCCTGAGGTAACGTGGTCCCATCTCGACCTGAAAGCTGTGAATTATTTATTCGACACAACACATTACAGATGAGCCAACGGTCGATAGTAGTACTTTGTTGAAAAAGCACATACCCGACGATGTCAATATCATGGAATATTGTATAGTAAAACTTAACATATACGCAAAAGTCCAGAAAAAGTCCAAAAGTTGATTTTTAGATAAGACAAAAAGAGACTATGAAAAAGATATCTTTTATATATAATCTAGTTAAACTCATCTTTAGATCGACAGCATTCAGATCAGAGAGCCCAGTTAGAACTTGTGAACAATGTATGATATCTTGTCTCATCAGATACTTCCAACATGGTAGTTTTTGACTGTCATAATGATGCTTTCCGTATTTACGCGAGGCCATAATGGACATCTCCAAATGAGCATTAGACGGATATCCATAACCTCGCGTGGTCGTGGCATTCGGTGTCCAAGCACAACTTCAGCTCGAAATTCTCGGAAAGAAAATTCTTTTCTTCGGCAGACTCTCTTCATAGGACTATGATGGCGACGGACATGGAAAAGACCACCCCTTCCCCTCGAGACGATGAAGCTGACGTCTCAGACACTGCTTCTAACAATGGACGCCGTGGGAAGCGGTCAGAGCTCAAATCAGAACTAGACGGAAAGGACGGCATGAAAGATGGTAGCAAGGACAAGGATGGGAAGAACGGCAATGCCCTGTCGAGCTCTGGAGCGCTTGGTGGTGGACGGAGAGGAGGGAAAGCGAGGATCCAGGTTGATAGGGAGAAGGTGAGATATCAGCCTATAGGCTAGTGTTTTGGATGATTCGGACGGAACTGCGGGGCATATAGATTTGTAGAGTTTAAATGCTAATGGTTTTGCGTTGTTACGCTCTAGAACTGCCCATTCTTGATTCGGATGTTTTGCAAAGTCGGTGGACATCATAATGCCGATGAATATTCGATAAACAAGCTTCCTACAGCCGACGAAGTTCAGCTTTACACATGGTGGGTTGTGTCTCAACTTTATCTCCAACATTATATTTGAGCGTTGGTTTCGGTTGAGTACTCATAAATATATTTACGGACGAATACAGGAAAGACGCCACCCTTAAAGAACTAGTCAGCCTTCTCTCGCAATCCCGCCCAGAAGTTGCCAATGTCAACGCTCGTATCTCCTTCCGCGCAGCCTACCAAGATGTGACCCGTGGAGGTGTTTATCATTTGAAAGACATTGGTGCCGTCAACAACTATCGCCGATCAATAGAAGATGACAAGACGCTGGATGAAGTTTCGTTTGTTATTGGTGATTTCATCGATGTTGGAATATATGTCATTGATCCGTCTGTTGGTGGTATTGCTGGTAACGCAGGGTATGGTGGAGGTGGTGGGCCTATAAGAGGAAGCGGCGCTAATGCGAGGCATAACCTTATGGAAGGCCGCCGCCTAGGGGTGGGGGTGGGGGTGGGGGTTGGGGTGGATATGGGGAAGGGGGGGAAGGTCGGGGCCTTCAGATTTTGGAAGGAGGGGTGGTGGAGGAGCTTGGGAGAGGGATTCACGGGAAGGTGGAAGGGGTGGGTTAGAAGTGATACTTGGTAATGAAGTTGCAGAATGTATTTTTATCTTTTGTCCCTCTTTTATTGGCCTTCTTTCCCTTTGTATATCGTGTCATGCGATGTGTAGACAACGGATCCTTTAGCGTCAATGAACGATATGCCCCATACTCATTCGCCGCCAACTTCTGTTTTTCTCTTTTTTTTTGTGTATTTTTCTGAGAGAAGGGATTCGGGCGTCTAGCCCATCCTGTAGCAGCCCTTTTTTCCTAATAGCATATTGCGATTCTTCGGTATCTGTGGATATGTTTCTCCAAGCTGTTGCTTTTTCGCCTTCACCTATTGAGCAGGTAAATTTGTCAAAAGGTGCAATTGTCATAAGACAAACAAAACCAACTGTCGACATGGACCATCATCAGCTTGAGGCCACTGGGCAGGCGCTGCTGATGGGATCGCACATAAGCGTCTCAGACTCACTAGCTGGTAAATCACGGTATCATTACCCAAGACCGCCTCCTGCGTCATCGGTCATTGCAGAGGCACGGGCATCGCTGAGACGACCGTCAAGGCCATTCACACCTGCTATTTCAAGAGATGGGGAGCTGTTTCTTCATGCTGTCGGTTCAGGAGGAGGAAAATTATGAGATCCGAGCAATGGTTTGAGACGTTTTCTAATATTTTGGACCGAACGATGCTGAATGTACAATTAATATTGCCTATTTGTTGTAAAGGAAAAAGAGACCCGTTCCAAGACGACTTGACCCTTTAGATGCGTCCTTACCTAATTTACCAACAGTACTTGAGGATAGCACAGAGGTAATAATATATCTTCCGTAAGCTTTTAATGCTATGTCTGACTACCCTTCCGCAGATTACGACCTTTTCGGAACCATCCCCTTTGTCACCCTCCCAAACCCCTCTCATCCACACCACCACATCATATCCCCTCACGCATCCCCGGCCCCACATACTCCATCCACATCAGCAACCGTCTCTTCAACTCCACACCCCGATGAGCCCCAGAACCAGATTGGACGTCCCTCACCTCCGTCCTAGCAGACCTTGAATCCAACAAAAAGTCGACGTCAAAGCATTTACGAAACACCCCGAAGAATTGGATGCGATTTTTGACGCTGTCCATCGATGCCTTGAGGGATTGAGTTGGTTGAGAAGTGGGAGGGGTGGGGAGAAACGGGGGAGGGATAAGAGGAGACGGGATTTTGTGTTGCATTCGTTAATGAGATGGATGGAGAGTAGTGGACATCCGGTGGTTGCTATTGGGGTTTGTGGGATTTTAATAAGGGTAGGTTTCCGTCTTTTTGTTTATTATACTGACGGAAAGTGAAAGTTGACGCATGATGAGAGGGTTCTTTTGAACACGTTTAAACTTCTGTTCAAATTGAGCAAAAATGAAAGAAACGATCGGCTTTTTCAAAGTAAAAGAGTGCTAGGTAAGTTTCTTACATTTTTGCCCTCTTTAGAATATTTTATTGACACGACCTTCTCAAAAAGGGAGTATCCTTGATTTTATGCGTCCTTCCTCAATACCAGAATCCCAAGGACTGAAAAACATCTATGGGTCCCGCTGCGATCTCCTCATTTACGCTGCTGGAACTCTCAAAAACATCTCCAACAACGACAGTAATCAAAAAGTGCTTCTTCAATGCGGTTGCGTGCCTCATCTCACTGAAGTTATTCAATCGATCCTAGACGTGAGTATGATGCTGGGAAAAAACTTTATTGACTTTTTAAATGGTTAGACGGGCGATTTTACATCGGTTCCCGATGATCAGCTAGCGCAGGCGACTCAGCTCCTCATCCAGATCACCGCGTCACTTCGGAATCTAGCATCAGCACATCCGTTTGTTAATGGCAATGCTATTGGTGCGCTCATAAATCTGACGCATGAATCTGTGGGGCTCACAGATTCTTCGGATCTCATGTTAAACGTATCGCGGATATTAAGGTGGGTATTTGTGGTGCTTAGAAGCTTTTTCTTTAGTCCTAACATCATTCCTTAGCAAACTTTCGCTACATTCTGATTGCCTGGAAAAAATGAAAGGAGAGTCAAACGTTCAAGCACTTCTTCAACTAGTCGTCAAGTACCAAAATCATAAAGTGAGTCCCACAAACTCTTTGACTTTATCCCCTCGTTTTCGTCTTCAATTGAATTTTACATTTATTATACTTTTATCGTAAACACATTCAACAAAAACCCTTACCAATTAACCACTTAAAGCGCGACCCCACAGCCTCTCCTCGTGCGCATTTTCTTTGTCCTCGGAAATCTTACATCAGTCAAAGGACCCGAGCATAAATTCTCCTCAACGGCCTTCCAGACATTGCTGCCTTGTTGGGGATTTATTCGGCAGTGTGCCTGCATAAACTTAAACGGGTCGCAACGAGGGAAGGACGCCGGACAGGGATGGAGTGGTGCAGTCGACAAAGATGCTAATAGTGGGGTGACGGTTGGGGAGTTGTGGATGGGGATGCGGCGGATGAAGTTGGGACGAGGATTGATAGGGAAAACATGGATGTGATGGTGAAGGTAGGCTTCATTGTTAAACATCCTAGGGTGCCATTTTCGCTCGCTAATAACGTCAATTTTACCTGATGATAAAGCTCGTTCGTGTACTAGCGAATTTGGCTTTAGACCCCGAGTGCGGGCAGGAGTTAGTTCAGATGATCGAAATTGAGAGCCTGGTGGAAATTTTAGGTAAGGATATGGCATTGCTGGCGTGTGTACCAACAACATTTTAGCACATGCTGACATGGAACGCGAGGAAGAGCTTGTGTTTAAATATTGTTGGTGCTTGGCCAACTTTACATTTTACCTTGACGTGGATAACTGCCTGCTTCTCCAAGGTTGTCGCATACTAGAACGTAAGTTCACTCCCGTTCCCGCCAAACTATTTTAACTCTTGTGACCAGTCTTGGTTCCACTTCTTCTTTGCAGCAACTCTGAAGCAGTATCAGAAGCAACCCGTGTATTCGGCAACCTCTCACGACTCGATGAATCCCGACAATGGATGGCGAAAAACAAAGGAGGAACAGAGTTGTTGATCGTGCTCTTGGATCATTCCGATGCTGCGGTTTTTAGAAAACGTGTGCGGTGCTTTCGCCAATATCTTAGCGCCAACCACCAACGCGGCTGGGAAGAGGGTGAGCGGTGAGAATGGACGGATAGTTGTGCAAGGAGGTGGCTTTGAAAAGTGAGTCGTATCAGAATGGATTATAGTTAAATGAAATTGATAGGATTGCAAATGTCGTAGAAGAAAGTCTACGCGAAGAAGATTTGAGGGTAGCGATTGCGGCGAGTAAGGCGCTCTCAAACTTGTTTACGATCAGCACGTCTCTACTATCAGATCAGCTGGAAGACTTCATTTCGACAAATGACGAGGAGCGGCTTGCTACTATTTTGATGCATGCTTTGGGTGAGAGTTTTTAACAGTTTTCTGAAACCAGAGTATTGACCGTTTTTTATTGTTGTAGAATCCACCATGGTGAAGAATGCTGATGACGATGACGAACTTTTAAAAACATTTGAGCGTATTGCGAGAAATACGTTGGAGAATTTGGGATACTATGAGGATGAGGATGGGCATGCACTGGATGAAACGCCTCCGTCAACACCACCTCCAATGCATCCACCTGCAAAGAGGGGGAACTGGGTGGAAGCAGGTGTTGGGCCAGGTAGCTAACACTAGCTAACTTAGCTGCTACAACGACCCAACATCCATTCATTCCTTCCCTGATCCATGGAGATAGTCTCTATTCTGCAAAGTAAATAAAATAAAGCAGCTATCTGCAATGCGCTGGTATTCTTCTCGAACCTTCACCTTGAAAACCCCAAGTCATCCAAAAAATATTTTTCAGAGGGATTTTTTCCATTGCATTCCACATTCATTTTCCAAACTTCGACATTCTTGCGCTGAAGGTGAGGGCGTTGGCGACATGGCCGTCCCTGTGCATGCATTCCCGCAATGCATACCCGAATGAGTTGCATTGTTGGCTCAACAAGGGCAAACCGTTGTCTGCGCAGGACAGGACAAGGCCTGGATGTCTTTTGTCTCGAGTTTCCTTCCCTTTTGTTCGAAAGTGTGAAACGCCTCGTCACTAAGCTTTACCTTTTCTCTTCTTTTGTCGCCTTATTTGTTATTACAGCAAGCACCCGAGTAATTTTGCATCAAGCCGCTACCTCGCCATCTACCCGCATTTTTCCAACTCGAAACCAATATGACTGTGAGTGGCCGTTTTCAACCCTGTCACCATTATTGGTGCTTGTTCAGAGAGCATCTATCTCGTTTCATTCACTCACTTTACGGAATCCTTTTCAAGTGTTTATTTGTCTTGATATCTTGTTTTACATCCGACACGAACTTACTTTACTGTTTAGGCCGAAGATCTTAAGGCCCAAGGCAACAAGCACTTTTCGAAAGGAGAGTTTCCCGAAGCCATCAAGTTTTTCTCCCAGGCAATTGAGTTAGATAGCACCAACCATGTTCTCTTCTCCAACAGGTACATTGCACACGCATTAAAAAAAAAGTTTGTTTTAAGTTAAATACCTATACATGTTCCGGCATTCAGATCCGCCTCCTACGCCAGTTTGAGGGACTATGTTAAGGCTTTGGACGATGCAGAGAAGACTGTTGAATTGAACCCAGCTGGGCCAAGGTATGCCTTCAAGCTAGCGTCCCGCATGCTGATTTTATTTATATAGGGCTTCTCTCGCAAAGCCGCTGCTTTGTACGGATTGTCAAGGTATAAGGAGTCTGTGGAGGCTTACCAGGCTGGTCTTGCTTTGGAGCCTTCCAATACACAGATGCAGAAGGGTTTGAAGGATGCAGAGGCTGCGCTTGCTGATCTTGAGGACAACGGTCTTGGTGGTTTGTTAAATTCCTTCAAACCCTTGTTTATGATGAATGGACTAACCTATTATTTTCTTTTTTTAGGGGGCGGATTTGGAAAGCTCTTTGCTGGGGATGTTTTCTCAAAGATTGCGAGTAACCCCAAGCTCGCGTCTTACCTTGCCCAACCCGACTTTGTGCAGAAAGTGCGCGACTGCCAGGCCAACCCTAAGGCTATCGAAATGTAGTTAATTCATTTTTGCCCACCTTTGTTATTTACTAATTTAAAACAAAATAGGTACATGAATGATCCCCGTATGATGAGCCTTGTGTTTGGTCTTATGGGTATCGACGCCAGCGCCACCTCCGACATGAGTAACTTGGCGAACATGGATGAGGATATTCCGGTTCCTGAGCCCAAGGCCAGGTCCACCCCTGCTGAGAAGCCTGCCCCTAAGCCGGAACCTGAGGTGGAGCTTGATGATGAGGAAAAGGAGAAGAGGGCGAAGAGGGCGGCTTCTGACAAGGAGAAGGAGGCTGCTTCCGCTGCTTACAAAAAGAGGGACTTTGAGACTGCGCTCAAAGGATATGATAAGGCGTTTGAGCTTGATGAGACTAACATTGCGGTATTGACCAACAAGTCTGGTACGTGATTACAATCCGTATTTCTTTTTTTTTTTTTTTCGCGGTTGGCTTTGAAAATTATTTTAACATACAATGATTAGCTGTGCTTTTCGAGATGGGTCAGTACGACGACTGTATCAAGGTGGGCGAGGATGCCATTGAGAAGGGACGTGAGCTTCGTGCTGATTTTAAGCTTATTGCAAGGTAAGAATTGCCCGTATTTTTAAGTTAATGCTCACGCTGTTTGTCTTTTATAGGGCTTTTGGAAGAATCGGCAGTGCTTATTTGAAGAAGAATGACCACGCCAACGCTATCAAGTTTTACCAAAAGTCCCTCTCCGAACACCGCACTCCTGACATTCTTACCAAGCTCCGTGACGTTGAGAAGCTTAAGGAAAAGGCCGACAAGGAAGCTTACCGTTCCATTCCTCTTGCTGACGAGGCTCGTGAGAAGGGTAACCAGCTCTTTAAGGAATCAAAATACGCTGAGGCCGTTCCCCTTTACACCGAGGCCATTAAGCGAAACGACCAAGACCCCCGCAACTACTCGAACCGTGCCGCATGCTACACCAAGCTCATGGCGTTTGCCGAAGCCGAGCGTGACTGTGACTCTGCGTTAAAACTTGACGAGAATTTCGTCAAGGCGTATATCCGTAAAGCCGCCATTTTGCACGCCAAGAAGGATTACATGAAGGCGATTGAGGTTTGCCAGGAAGCTAAGGCGAAGGATGTGGAGGGGAAACATGGAGCTGAGATTGAGGGACAGATTATGAAGTGTTATGCTGGGCTGAATGAGGTGCAGAGAGGAGAGAATAAGGAGGAGACATTGAAGAGGGCGATGAGTGATCCTGAGGTGCAGAGAATCTTGGGAGACCCAGTTATGCAATCTATTTTGCAGCAAATGAAGGAGGATCCGGCTGCGGCTGCAGAGTGAGTGTTATTCTTTTCTTTTCTTTTTTCTGTGATGGCCCCCCTACCTGTTTTTAAAAAGAGACTGACGGTACCTTTTTTTTTTCAATCAAATAGCCATATGAAAAACCCTGCTGTTGCGGCCAAGATTCGCGTCCTTATTAACGCTGGTGTCATTCAAATGCGTTAATAACTTGACCTGTTTCTTTCTATCCCGCCTCGTTTAGAGATGTATTCCATATCTCGGTGATCCTGTCACGGCCCTTTCTCCTTCCAATGTTTCTGTGTTTTCTCTTTTAAAGAAGCTGCTTTTAATGTTGCGAGATATGTTTTGCCCTTATTTTTTTTCGTTTTTGTATATTTCAGATGAGAGAAATGAAACATTTTAAAAAAAGACTCCATACTGCAATCTTGGCTGGAACCTTTCTGTGAAAAATAAATTGGTATCCGCAACATACTTTTTTTTTCTTGCTTTTTTTTCTTCATTTTCTTTCTTTTATGTTCTATTCTGGCTCCGCGTTTTGGAATCTTGACGCGGGTTCCCCTACTAATGGTGAAGAAAGAAGGCCTGAGCTGTTTGTAGGTGAATGTCTGTTAATAATTGGTAACCGTTTCTAATTCAATTATTATTTTGTTCTTTTGAGTGCGGCGTGGGCCACGAACAACAATGGGCTGATGAAGTGAAAAAGGACTTGAGCCGATGAAGGAATTGAGAGAGAGAAAGAGCGTCATAAAATAATTATCAGAAGTGTTTCTCGAAAAAAATAAAGAGGAAAAAAAAGGGTTTAGGTTTCTGGCCAACGTCATTTTTTTTAAGACTCCAGTGGCGTTTTTTAACCTTGTTTTATTTGCGCAAAAATCATCCCGCATCATCGAGGAAGCCTCTCCCATTGTCTACTGTTAATTTGTTCTACCAAACCTGCATGTCAATAAAGGTATCCGAACATGTTTGGCCCAGTGGCTGTGCAGACGACGACGACCCTTGGAACCCTATTCGCATGCGAATCAGTTGAGTTCGAAAGCCACGGAAAGTAAAAAGTGGCGCGTTCAAATGGATGACGATCTCTGTGGCTGGCTTCTCTGCAACAAAGGCATATGGGGTTACTTTTGTTGTTTAGCTGGGAAAGCAGAAAGAAAAAGAAAGAAAAAAAAGAGTTCAACTCCTTCAACTCCGACGTGGTTGATATTGAGGCCAATCCTCATCGGCGAGGGATTGGAGATCACAGTTTTATAACGTTAACCTTTTTTTGTTTGGTTTTTATAGTTTTCTTGGAAATTTGGTGAATCTGAGATTTTGAGAGAGGTTGCAGGGGTGATGACTGATGAGGGACGGTGATATTTTCGGCGAAGAGTGGAGTCGAGTGGAGTCGAGTGGAGTGGAGAAGTCCCTCCCTTTTTTCTTGCGTAGCTGAATACCAGCATCAATTGGTTGCCTCCCATCCATCCCACCACCTGATGGACAAAGCTTTTTTAGTTTTAATTAAATTAAATTAAATTAAATTATGTGCAAATGAATTTGAGAGATATTTCTGGGCAACTTTGGGTTTTTTTTAATTAATTATCTATCTCATTTACTTAATGCATATTCCTTGGTTAATTAACGAATAGATTGACATTTCTGGAATATTCCCAGTGATTTCTGAGTGACAATTCTCGATATTCAGTGAATAAAGTTGCTTTGCCTCCGACATGGTTATTTATTTATTTATTTATTTTTTCGCTAAGAAAAAACAGCAACTCACGAAACGCACGCATCGCATTCAGCCTCCCTTCAACCTTCACGCTGTATAAATAGGTGGCCCCATCTCCCTCATCCTTCCCTCATCCCTCACAACAACATCAAAAACATTCGGCATCAGGTCACAAGCATTAACTTGACACCCTTTCTCTAAACAACACATCTGCCTACTTTTCATCGAGCCAACCCTCAACTCCTTCAACTCTCAAACACCAATGGGCCACATCAACTCTCCATCCGCCGTCGCCTCCTTCATGCCAAAGAACGCCGTCTTTGTCCACAAAGACCCTATTCAATCCGCAAACGCATACGGCCTCCCTCTCTCCAAAGTCGCCACCACAAACTCAACCACATCGACCACCTCGGCAAAGATGAAGTCGTTCTTTGCAAGAATGTTCACAAGGTCAAAGTGAAAACCTCAAAACGCAACCCTGGGGGTTCCTTTGTTTGGCTCACAACACATGGGTTGGGTTGGAGTCTTGGCTGACCTTTTTCAAGTCAGTCTTTTTCTCTCGCTTTGAGCAACTCCAAATGATCATTTTTTACCCAATTTATCAGCACCGTCATCATTCCTCACAAAAAGCACACTATGTACATTAACATTCCTATGTATCCACCACCCTCTTAAGCTACTGTTTTCTTGTTTGGTTTCGAAAAAAAAAGAGACTTTTTTGTTAAAGTTTCCTCCATAACCCACGTTGTAAGCGACTGTTTGTTTTTTTGTTTTTCTTTAACCCAAATATACACCTTCAACATGTAATTATTGGTTTCTGTATGATTTCGTTCCCATCCACTGCTTCTTTCAAAGGAATATCGGAAACTACAGCTTACTAGTATTGCCGAAAACCTTTTACCAGATAATCGTCTCATAAACTGCTCAATCTTGAAAACGGTTATAAAATAACGTTGGTTTGTTCATTAAAAAATTCAGAGTATACAGAGTACGTGATGAGAATTACATCTTGCTTTTAAATCCGTCCACGTGCGTCATCAAAGCGAGTCGTTCGCGAGTCACGGCAAATAGGTCGGCAGGGAAATCTTTATCCGCTTTCCCGTTCACAATCATAGCGGCGATAGCTTTTCCACCTTATAACAAATATTAACAAAACGAGGGTGTTTAGGAGCCCCATAACTTTCTATAAGAACAAAGCAGAGCAACAAGCAAACTAGAGGGGAGCAATATTACTTACTTAAAAAGGCCCTCGGCATCCCATGTCCCGAATACCCCGCCGCAATCCATTGATCCCCTCCACCCCCGGCACCCTCCCAACATACGGCAACCCATCCAAACTCCACCCCATAATCCCCGCCCACTCTTTCTCAATCTTCACCCCCTTCAACCCTTCAAACCCCCAAGTACCTCCTCAAAGCCTTACTCACAACCTCATCCTTATGCGCATCATCGCTCACCCCAACCTCCTTCCCCTCCGTCAAATACCTCATCCCCCCAACACCACCCTGCCATCATCCCTACAACTCATATACTCATACCCATGATTAGCGCTCAAACAAAACCCAAACCGCCGCCCCACATCAACAGGTTCCGTCACAACCACCTGGTTCCGAATTGGCGTCACCCTGATATGCGGTAACAAAGCCTCACTCCATCCATTCGTCGCATACACAACATGTTTCGCACACAGCGTTCCCCTCGTCTCCGTCTTCACCCTCAAAACTCCCTCCTTCTTCTCAACTCCAACCACCAAAGCATTAGTATAAACCTTACACCCACGACTCTCCAACACAAACTCTTTGGCGAGTCCCAACACCAACCGCGCAGGAACAACATGTCTCGCATGTCGATTATGCACAGCCCCAGCAAACCTCTTCCCATTCTCCCCTTTAAACCCTGTCCGGGATTCAAGCTCCTCACCACTCCATAACGTAATCCCATGGTCTTTTACACCAGCTTGTTCAAGTCCCTCTAAATCTTTTCGGGCCTTTTCAACATCCTGCTGCGTGTCGAGCGTCGCGATCCCGCCTTCAGGGAATAAATGGAGTTGAGGGTCAAGATGCGTTCCAGCTGGTCGTTTCTTCATCACTTCCACAAAATCTTCCAATGCCTTTACATTCTTGTAATCAAAATCAAGTAACGACAATGTCCCTTTTATCCCGTACTTTTCGACAAGCCCCGTAAACGAATCGCTCAACCTATTTCCCAATAATAAATACATTAACCAACTTTACAAAAAAAACAAAAAGCATCAACGGTACTTTACTCACCCTGGCCACAGCAACCCCCCATTCCGTCCCGTCGCACCCCAGCCACATCCCTCGCCTCCAAAACCGCAACCCTCCACTCAGGTCTCACCCTCGCAACATGATAAGCCGTCGAAAACCCACTGATCCCACCCCCAATGATCGCGACATCAAACGGTGGCACCGTCGACGGGTCCGGGAACATGGACGTCGGGTCTGCCTCATCTTTACTGAGATGGATACCGTCAAGCCAGTAAGACGGGAGCGGGTTGAGCGACGGGAATGGGACTTTGGTGGACATAAGCTTTGTGTGATGGAGACATTGGAGGGGACGACGAAGCATGAGTGTGAGACCGAGGGAATGATAAACGGTGCGCATAAGACGGGAGGAAGAAAGTTTTCGAATATCTTCTTACCCTTTTTGTTAGCTTTTATCTTTGGTATCGTAAGGGGAGGGTGTCAGCAGGGGTGGGTAAACAATTTGCGATGAGGTCCCAAAAACCACCAAAAAAAACTTGTCCAATTATTACATGATCCGAATATGCACAGGAAACCGCACGAAAGGGCTTTGTGTGTCTCAACATTTCTTGCGGACCCATCGTCAACGTCCGTCGTAATGCCGTCAAGCAAACATTGAGTTTCTTTCTACTTTAACCCGTGATGCAGTGCCTCTCGGGTGGGAAAAAAGGACATCTTTTCACGTCCGAAAACGCTCTGCAAAAACAACATTTACATTCACGTCCAAAAGTTGAGTAAATTCAAGTAATGTTTGCGCCAGGGAAATCATGGAATTGAAAAAATACCAAAATGATCCCTCCTGCTTAAAAAAGCTAACTTGCCCAAAAAAAAACCTGACTCAAAATCCCAACTCTCGCAAGAAAACACCAAGACCGGTGTTGCAAATGAAAAAGAGGATGAATGGAAAGGCGGCGAAAAAGAACTGCGCTTGAATGAAATAGACAGGGATGAAAAACGAAAACACAAAATAAAGATGATGCACAAGCAAGTATATAATTGAACATGTATAAGAAAGCAGTCTATGAATGGGTAAAGACATAATCACTGAAAATGACTCAAAAACGGGACAAACATCAAGGATTCACCAAAAACGTCTATGAAAACATAAAAAGATTCAAAACAACGCAAGGTGGCGAATAGTAATGAGACATGCGGGTAATGGATTGAGTAATATACAAAACATTGGGAAAAGGGGGTCTGTTCAATTTCCACCCCTAGGGTCCACAATCCTAACCCTCTTTGCCCCGGTTCCATAAACCACCTCCCCAGCCCCAGCAAGCGCCGACGAAATCGGACTCGCCGGCGATGTCAACGATGACGAAAGCGGCGACGTCGATGCCACATCCAGCGTTGCCCTCTCCGGATCCCACGCGCCATGATGACCCGCATTAAACGCAAGCGCTGGCGGCGGTGGCATCAAAATCTTTGGCGCTATGACTCCCCGTCCAGGAGGCGACCCTCCACCACTCCCTCCACTCCCCAACGGCATATCAGCAGCAGATGACGTCAACATGGTGGTACTGTTGACCGTGATGGCGCTTGCGGAACTATGACTACGACTCCTCCCAAAAGTTCCCAGGCCAGTCTGTCCAAGGGGACCAGCAGATGATGATCTCCGATGTGAACTGGATGTTCTTCGTGAAGATTCGGCATCGTTTTTCCCGCCCTTTCTCCGTTTCCCGCATGACGTAAAGACGCGGAAAAATGTCACGGCCCCCATCGCGGCAAGAAAGATAAAAATAGAAATGGCGACGGCCGAGAGGACGGCTGTGGAGGTGGGATTTGGACCAGGATAGAGATTGGCGAAACGGTCTCGAGCGTCAGCCATGGCGGAAGCAGCATCCTTTGATCCAGCGGTTCCATCGTTACTCCCATCCCCGCCGTTATTCGGTGAAGGCTTAGCAGGTGCGTTAGTGGGTGGGGGTGCAATACCACTTGTAGCAGATGTGGGGATCAGATCAATAGGAGCCGTGACGAGTGTGGCGAATCCCGGAGCAGCGGTGCTCGAGGCATCGAGATCGCGGATGGTGGAGGCTTCGTTGGGTTCGGTCGCAACGTTGATTTGTTCGAGTGTGAGGGAGGCGGCGGAGTCGGATGAAATGGCTTCGGCGGCATCGGCAGAACTTGAGGGAGCGGCTAGTAAGCCTTGAGTTAGAGATGCTGAAGGTGAACGAGATGCTGAGGGTTGGATAAGTGAACGTGCTTCCGAACTTGACTGTCAATGAATAAAGTATTAACATAATGCCACAGAGAAAGAATTACAAATACAAACTCACTCTATCAACGGAATAAACACTCCCCACTAATGGCTCTCCAGACCCTTGCGCTCTTCCACAGGTATACCCATCCACACAATCGACATTGCAATACGCCGGTCGAATTTGATCAAACGACGGAAGCATATTGTTTGTGCAATAGCATGAGATGGCGGGATCAAATGGAAATAGAGAATTGGCGGGAGTTATGATGACGGTGGAACTGGACGAGCATAATGACACGCAGGTGCTGAGACGCATGCTTGAGGACGAGAAGGCATCGCCGGCAGTCGCTTGGGAGAGGCTGAAAAAAGACAGGGGTAAGAACTCAAAAAATAAATAAGGGATGGGGGCAGAGTGACGGTCAAGATAAGCTACGAGCGCCCAAAGACGCATAGATCGACCGGGTGTCCCGTTGACGGATCAAAGGAAACGGACATAAGGAAAGAAGCTTACTCGTAACATCCGCGGTATATGACGCTGATCGCTGCCTCTGCTACTTCTGTTCTCGATACTAGAAACATGGCAAGGAGTGCCAATGCGGGACCAGAAAGTGTCCCTTTCATCGCTCGTCCTTTCCAATTAGAACGACGCATGCCTTCACTTGACTTCATAAGAGATTCGGATGCATGCAACTTTCGGGATGGTAGAATGGCGTGAAGTGTTCTTTGAGGTGTGATGGCGACGGAAGATGTGGATAAAGTCAAGGCAGAGGCGACGAGGGATGATCTTCTCCTTGCGTGTAAAATGGATGCATTACTGCTGAGCATGCACTTGCAGCTTCTCCTCATCGTAGGCATGATACAAGCCCCCTCCCCTTCCTCCTCCTTTCTTGACAGTCCCACAAAGCGCTCCTCCAACACACCCATCCTCCTCACAGACATCCCCATGAAGATTTAAAAGACAGAGGATATCGAATAACGATCAGCCTTTTCCCTATGTCTATTGGCGTGCCGATGAGTCCTTCTAATTCTATTCTCGCGCAAACCCTTCGTCGTCGTCGTCGCCGTCGGTCCGTCGGTCCGCCGTTGTCGATAGTCGATCAAAAGTTCAAAAATTTCAAAGACGAAAAAAAAATTGACTGCAGTGCCCTGGTCGGACCAAAAAACGAACTCTGAAACACGAAAAGGCTGAGGGTGTGCGAAAGGGCCGGTGGGCGAAACCCACGTCTCACTCTCTCGCCTCCTCGACTTTTGACCCGATCCACGAACCCCAAACGTCTCCATTTTCTTGTTCGAAGCTCCTCGGCATCCACCTTCCACCCCCCGAAAGAACACTGTCAGAGGACGTTTCAAGAAGAGCCAACTTTTATTTTTTTTGCAATGCATTTCACAAGATATTTTAAGCACAAGAGATTCATCATTTTTTTCTAACTTCGATTCTTCCTCAACCGCATCTTTTTCATTTTTTATTGAGAGGTGGTTACAAAATTCTCATCAACTCTGTACACGCGACTTTAACGTTATGCAGATTGCTTCAGTTCATACTTTCTTTGATTTGGACATAAGGGGTTCAACGTGGCTGATTCTGTTGCCTTCGAAGGCCTGCCAGCAGTGACGACGACGACATACCTCCCCCAGTTTGAGAGCCTCCACTACTAGTACCACCATTCCCAATGCCTAAACCAAGTGGTTTTGGAGGTGGCAGTTTTGCTTCCTCCCTCAAAGACCCAACGACAAGTGACCCAGATGTAGGCCCCCCCAACGAGCGTTCACCACTTTCCCTATGTCTCATGGCCCCACTTGCGGACGAAGCCACCGGACTCCTTCCAGCTGGCCCAGTAGATCCAGGTCTCGTTGACGCGTCCAAAGGTGGCATTCTCGAAGAAGACCCAGCAGATCCACGATTCCCCGTCCACGTCAACACACCTGCAAACTGCCCACCTTCTCTCTCCGCCGCCCTCCTCTGCTCCATCCTCACCATTTGCCGACTTCGCTTCAATTCCCTACTCGCCTCGTCTGCAACTCTCGTCGCCTCTGCAACCATCGCTTCATCCGCCTTTGACCCTGACGCGTCCATAATCCGATCATGAGCAACTATTGAATGTGCGAGCATATTTAGAATCCGCTCATCATCATCCGCTTCGCTACGTTTCCGTTTCTTCTTTTTACCCTGACTATCCATTTCATCCTCCCCATCGTCTTCCTTCTTTTTCATTCCCTTCACCCTGATAATCCTCAACCTTATCCAGCAACTCAATTCCACCAAGACTATCCTCAACCTTCACCTTGTGCTTCCCCTTCTCCTTCTTCTCACCAACCACCTTCTCGGTACCCTTGAACATATCTCCGGTCTCGGTCCCTCCTTCCATATTCTCATCTCCCAGCGAAAACAAGTTAAACAAACTCCGTGAATCAAAGAACCGTTTCGTGTTTCGTCCCGCAGACGAGGCGTCGCGTTGGAGAATCTGGTTTGTCAGAAATTGCTTATAAATCTGACGATGGTATATCTTCTCCTCGATAGTGCCAGACATCATGAGACGGTAGACGACGACTTCTTTGGTTTGACCGAGACGCCACGCGCGTTCTCGGGCTTGGATATCAGTTGAGGGGTTCTACGCAAAAGTAAGATTTGGGATAACCCAACATTGCTCGTAACAAAAAGTTGAATCCTCTTACCCAATCAGGGTCAAAGATGATTACCCTGTTGGCACCCGTAAGGTTGATTCCCAACCCACCCACTCGCGTGGTAAGTAAAAAAAACAGGTATGGAACGATCTCGATAAACTCGTCCACCATTCCAATACGACCTCGAATCGCAGTCGTACCGTCCATTCTCCGGTATTTGTGACCTTTGCAAAAAAAAATTAACTTTGGTGTGCTCACTTGAGCTACTTTAACAGTACTTCTTCTTTAATCATCGCCTCAACAATATCCAGCATCTGCCTTGTTTGGCAGAACACCAGAGTGCGATGACCTTGATTTGTCCAATTTCCGAGAAGAGCCCGAACAACTTGGAGTTTCCCAGATCGTTCTGGGTTTCCAAAGTCTGGCATCTGTAAAAAATTATGATAAGCTTTCTACATATGTAAGTCAAAAACAATAAAACAAATTTTAGTAAGAGCACTAACCTCCCTCTCCTCCGCCCGTCTTGTCAGATCTGGATGATTACAAATCTTCCTCAAAATATCAATCCCCGACAACGCATTCCTCCGTCCATCCAGAATTTGTCTGCACTCTCTACTATCCAAATATCTCTCATACAGCATTCTCTGCTGATCGCTCAATTTACAAAACAGCACCTGTTCAGATTTTTTCGGAAGGTCAGACGCCACATCGGCTTTCATGCGACGAAGAAGATATGGGGAGATAAGGTTTCGGAGGACTGAGGCGCAACGATGGGCGGTTTGCACTTGGAGGAGGGAAGCGTTTGAATAGGCGCCAATGCGGATGGGGACTTCGAATTGAGAGCTAAAGACGGGGAGGGTCTGTTTGCGTATTGTTTTAGTGCAAATTAAATCTAAGTAAACCAACCCCAAGACGTCCAGGGTAGACGAAATCGTACAAAGACCATAACTCCTTTAGGTTGTTCTGGATGGGAGTGCCTGAAAGGATAATGCGGTTCGGGGTCTACACGTTTCCGATAATCGCGTAAGACTAGAAGATAATATTTCAACTTACTTTGACTTGCTTGCATGCGAGGGTAACATCCGCATCCGGGTTCCGGATCTTATGTCCTTCATCCAATACGCAATACGCCCACTGAACCGGAAGAAGATACTTACGATGGACTCTCAACCCCTCAAAAGTTGTGACGACAATATGGCCTAATACACAAAATTTAAATGAATACAACATCTTTGGAAAAAATCCCCACCTTTATCCACAATTCTTTTTAACCAAGTTCGCCACCTGTTTCGCCGTCTTCGCCGAAGTAGTCCGCATCATCATCTTCTTCTTCTTCTTCTTTCCCTGTCCTCTCCTCCTCCTCCCGTCATCCTCACTATCGCTATCACTACTAGTATCCTGTTTCCTCCTCTTCTGCTTTTTCGATTTGACTTCCTCGAAAACAGGGTCATCCTCCTCATCATCATCCTGTTCCGCAAGATTCGCCGATGATGCAAGCCCAGACCCTGATGAATGTAATATGGCAACCCGGAAATACGGCCACCAGCTATGAAACTCGTTACACCATTGCCGAAGGACCGTAGCGGGGCACACGATCAGAACAGGGTTTTTGAGAAGATTTGAACGACTCAAAGCCGATAAAAATGCAATAATTTGTACAGTCTTGCCTAAACCCTGGATAAAATACATTTCAATACTCGGCCGAAAAAATATATGAAATATCATACCATCTCGTCTCCGATAATTCCGCCAACCTTTTGACAGTAAAGCTCCCAAAGCCAACGAACGCAGGTCTTTTGGTAACCAAAAGTTTTGTGTACACGTCCCCAGGCACGGTCAAACCACCGTCAAACTCGACGTCACCTTTGGTGCGTTGCAAGGGCTCGAGATGAGGGTCCTCATAAAGAATTTTTCGTATACCCACATCCTCTTCCTCGTCTATGTCCTCACCTTCAGGAAGCTATATGTATACAGATTGTTTTTCAATTTCAATAATCAAGGTCAACACTTACCATATCTTTTAAACGCTTAATCCGTCTAATTCGAAGCCATTTTTGTAATCTTCGCTCGTAAAACAACTCATCACCGTCGTCTTTCTGGATTTTAGGTTTTCCAAAATTCCCTTCTTCGCCCTCATCCTCGTCCTCATCTTCTATATCCACATTCTCTTCCTCACCTCCCGACTCACTCGGTACATAATCCGCGTCACTATCCCTATCCCCATCATCGTCCTCTCCGTCATCACTCCCCGACGCTCTTTTTCGCTTCTTCTTCAACGCCCTCTCTACCGGCGCTTCGTTTAGCCTACGAAGTCTCCTTCTTCGCGATGTGCCTTCCTGGCGCGTTAATAAAGCTTCCTCAGCTCTTTGATTTTCGGCCGTCAAGTCCGCAATACTGCGATCCTTTACAACGTCACTCATGCATGCTGCCGACGTAGAAGACGACTGTTGAGCATTTCCATCGCATTCTTCTTCAGACTTTTGGACAGCTGTGAACCCACGTTCCATTCCAGTCACTGAGGCAAACGGTGTAATCTTTCCGGTCCGAATTAGAAAGTCACGTTCAGTTTCATCCACATCCGGATCCATAACAGCAAGCGTTGCGGGCTCTGTGATATCAGGAAGCGAAGGAAGTATCGTCACAGGCCCTCTCTGTTTGCTTCCGTATCCAACACCGGTACGATGCGAAGAACTTGAAGCCGCTGACGACGAAGCTGATTCATTCCTGGCCTCCGCCCAAAACTTTCGCCGTTTCGCTAAATCCGCACGTTTCCTTAACCTATCCTTCACTTGGCTCTCTTCATGCTTTAGCATCGCAATCCGGCGTTCTGATTTCTTGATACGTTCTCGCAGTGCCTCTTTTTGAGAGACTTTCAAAGCTGGCTTTTGGAGGTCCGCTATCATGACATCCATTTCAGCTTGCAGGCGTCTAAAAGCCAGGGCCATTGTTAGAACCATTCTCAGCCATGGGGTTTGCAGACCTCATCATATCCAGGTTCTTGTCAAGACGTTTCTGATCATCAGCGTCATCCTTCTTTTTCAGATCCTCGATCAACTGCTTTGGTCAGACCACTTTCATAGTTTCTTCGTCCATACCTTCATCTCAACCTGTCGCTCCAGTTGACTCTGATCAGTGATCCCAACAACAAGTCCTGCAAGACCGGCTTCTGGAGGCTGTTGGTCCTTTGCCTGGCCAGGCTCCCCATGAGTCGACATTGCTGCTTCTGTCACAGAAAAAAGCGGAAAGTTAAGAACTGCGAACGACCCAGAGGGCATGGTTTCTGGTTGGAACTGGGAACTGGGAACTGGGATGTCGTCTCTCACCCAAGTCGTGAATGTCAAGTTGCGAATCGAAATCGCTGGGACAAGATTCTTTTTTTTGGGTGACTTTACCTCGCATGGCTAACTAATTTCTGTAGTTTATCATCACAGCGACTTGGTGGGATAATGGGCTACGTCGGTATCGACATTTCATTCACTTATTCTTCCGCGGATAAAACGCTTTCACGGAGTTATCCATTCTTACATTCTCGCAATAAAATCACTTTTTTCTCTTTTATTCATATCTACGGAGAAGGGTAGGAAAAAGAGAAAGAACGGCTACAGCGTGAGAGCAAGCATGTACGAGAATGAAGAGCGCTATAGCGAGGGCCGGCGAAACTATGAACATTCTTGTTTCTCTATTCAACAGTGGCACAGCAGGATAAAAAGCTGTGGACGTTCCGCACCCTTTTCAAACAAGATCCATAGAGCGCCAAGTTCTTTTTTAGCGAATATGCTTTTGATGAAAGAGGAAGTTAAAAAGCGGAGGATATCGAGAGCAGGAAAATTGAGAAGGGAGATACGCGAGTGCATGGCAATGTCGTATATACAGTACCTTGGTATTTAGCTCACGTTCACCCTTCACTTGACAGAAATTGAGCTGAGCCCTATCATCTACAAGTTTCCAAATCATTCGTCAACAGCATCTCATCGCAAAAGATCTATGAACCATCAGAATTCAGGACCTATCCAACCTCCAAGGCCGTCATCAATTTTTGTTGTTGTGTTGCCTTGAAATTCTGAAGCATTGTTTGAGCCAGCGGACACCATCTGGCCGTCACGATCACATCTCCCCCCTTGACATCCTACTACCTCACAGGTGAGCCTCTATCTACTCTCGTGCTCTCGATCAGCATGATGAGCGATGTACTCACCATGGCTCGACCTCGTACTGTGCTTTGAGATGGAGCATACCCTTCTTTTGTTATGCTGGGTTTTCCGTTTTCGGCTCATCTACTTTCGACCTTCTCGGCCAACCAAAAAAAACAACGTCAGGATACCAAAAGCCGTTCTAACTTTATCCTCGCTGTTTTTCTTTCTGGCGCATCCATTAGAATATGAGCGAGAAAGAGGCACTTAGCCTCATGGACCAAGCCGAGAAGAAGGCAAAGTACACTGGCTGGTTTGGTTCCAACAAGCTCGATGAAGCTTCCGACCTGTACGCGCGGGCTGCCAACTGTTTCAAATTAGCAAAGATGTGTTGGTATTTGAAGGCCTTTTGCTTATATTGGCGACAGTCGGCTGTGTTTTGGTTTCGTTTTTACTCATTGCTCTCATGTTTCAGGGAAGGAGGCAGGTGATGCGTTCATATCACAAGCGAACGTCTTGATGAAAATGGGAAAAAGGATGAGGCCTCATCAGCATATTTGAACGCTTCCAAGGCTTTCAAAAAGACTCACCCTCTTGGTATGATACAAGTTATACTCTCTTGGAAGTGAAAGGTGTATCGCTAACTGCTTTACTTTTTTTGGATTTTAGACGCTATCAATGCTCTTCAACAAGCTGTTCACCTCCTCACCGAGAGGGGGCGTTTCTCGGCAGCCGCTTCGAATCAAAAACAGATTGCTGAAATTTACGAATCCGAGGTTGGCGACCTTGAAAAAGCCATGAACGCTTATGAGACCGCGTCTGAGTGGTTCGCTGGAGAGGATAGCAATGCGTAAGTATCCTTTTTATGATTTGTTAAGCTCCTTTATTTCATCTTCTTTTTTCTGATTAACTAAACTGCTCATTAAAATTTTATTAAATAGTCAAGCAGACGCTTGCCTTTTGAAGGTCGCCACATTTGCCGCTGAATTAAAGCGGTATGAGGAGGCTGTTGAAAAGTTTGAGCTTGTGGCATCCCACAGCGTTGACAACAAGCTCACCAAGTGGTCGGTCAGGGACTACCTCTTCAAAGCTGGACTTTGTGTTTTGTGCTTGGATGTGAGTGTTTTTTCTTTTGTCTTTTGTAAATCATGGGATATTCTTGGCTTTTTGTATATCATTTTTTCACCTACTCCGTCGGTTGTTTTCTTTTGTTTATTGTATTTTGTTATTAGGACTCTATTCGCATGAAGACCTGCCTGGAAAGATACAAGCAAATGGACGTCACGTTTGAAACAACTCGGGAGTGTAAATTTCTTCAGGTGAGATAACATAGTTTTATTTCAAACTGTCTCTGACCTTTATAATTTACAGGAACTTGCAGAGGCAGTCGAGGGTGGAGATGTTGAGCAGTTTACTGGTCTTGTTGTCGAGTACGACAGGTTTACAAAACTAGACAGCTGGAAGACGACGCTCTTGCTTGCGGTTAAGAAGAGCATTGCTGATGAGGACCTTACTTGAATATCGATCATTCTCACATGCATCTTCTTCCCCCCCCTCATTTTCTATTGTTTCTCCTTTTGGCTTTGTTTTGGTGTGAGTCTTGTTTAACACTTTGGCAAGCTTGGCCTTGGGCATTGTTGTTTCAGTTGCATTCTTCTGTACGTAATAAAGGGCGTTTCCATTTTATTTTTTATTTTTATTTTTATTCATCCCCGATCCACACAAGCCTTTGACGTCATGGCACCCAAGCAAAGAGAAATTTTCCTTTTCCTTCAAAGGTTTGGTGGAGACGCTCGACCAATGTCTCGCTCGGACCCATCCAGCGATGCATACCGGGCTGCAGCCTCTGTGCTGCGGGCGTCATCTACCTCGCAACCATCTCCTTCATCTTCGACCTCTTCCATTTACCCTCCTTCTTCCTCTCTATCACAACACGCAAAGCCGACAGCACCACACTTCAACAAGCCTCACACCTCCCTCCCTTCACCATCTCCCGTTCAACACGTCCACCTCGTCCGTACCGCTGCAGCCCTCAGCACCGTACCCGCATCGATCATGATGTTTTTTATCCTTTCATCCACCCTCCTCCCCATTTCCCTCGCCATGGCCCTTTCTGCCTACATGGGGCTGTTGTGCGCAGTAGCATTACATGGATCCCTTTCAGCCGTTGCAAAGAAGCTCAACACAAAGCTCGTCTTTGTTAAAACAGATCGGGGGCATTATCAAGTCGAGTTCCGGCCAGCTGATGAAGGAAGCCGCGTTCCTTTGAGTTCACCGTTGATGGAGGAATCGTTGGGGAGTCGGTTGGAAAGGCGCTTAAAACTGCCGAGAAGCTTGTTTCTGCACGGAGAGTACCTCAACGATACTTTAGTGACGATGAAGATAAGACGTTCCACGATGCTTTGGGATCTCCCGAGCTATCGACGAAATCTTCTCCCAGATCGGTGGTGGCGCCAAGCTTTTCTCTCCCGCCTGCAGCAAAGAAGCCCACCCGAGGCGATAATATAGAAGAAGATAATGGTGAAATCTATGGCGATCCGCCGCCGGTGTATATTTCGTCTTCTGATGAGCAGAATAGCGAAGATACCAAGGTGAATACGTCGACTGTGAAGGAGAAAGTTGTGAGGTTCGGCATGCTCACACTTTTGGCCGTGCCTGTCCTTATTCATACCACTGCTTCTGTTACTACAACGGCATCTTTGGAGGCTGCCAACTGGACTTTAAATAAGACCTTGCATTGGACACCAGTTCTTATTGGAAAGTCGGTTGTCGTCCTACAGCGTGCTCAAACAAAAGGTAAACTACTATGTGTAAATTTCGCATATCGACATATTTGTTCGTCTATTACCTCTTACTATGATGCTTATAACGTTTTTTTTAAAACAGCCAAACAGGCTTGGGACAGATATTCCCCAGACCTCATAACATTTCTCAGTGCTTCCTTTTCTCGACTATGGTCTCTAACAGAGCGAGTCACGAGCCTCTTTCTTGCTTCCACAAAATCTCTTTTAAAACGCTTGCAATCTTCTATCCACCATTTCGGCACCGTCATTCACGATAGTGGGATCCCGTCATCGTCCCCTTTTTCAAATCCATCTTTAGCGCCATATACGGCGCCGCTAAATTAACGCACGAACGCGTTGCGGGGCTGTACCCCCATATTCAATCCGTTATCAAAACCTCTGGTGCCGCTCTTTGGACCATGATCGAGCGCGTTGCCGCGGCATCGGTTGCCTTCTATCAAGCAGCTGTGCCGGTTTGGGGACGGTGTCGTGAGACTTTGAGGGAAGGGTGGAGGTTATTGACGGTGGGTTTGGACCGTTTGGGCGACTTTGTTCATGCCTGCTTGAATGATCTGCATACACTGTTGGAGCGCTCAAGAATTAGAGAGTTGTTCCGTAAGATCCCACAATATATTGCTGTTGTTGGACGGTTTGGTCTTTCCATGGCATATTCTTGTATCAACATGGTAAGTTGCTCACTGTTGACATCTGTACATAATTTATTGCTATTTTACTTATAAGCTTTAATCTGCTTAGGTACACTATGTGTTGGAGTCCACATATCTCTTCCTTGAATCCCGTGCCGTTTTTGCAAAAGCCGCAGCGCTTGTATCGTCTATGACCACTGTCATGGTCAAGTACACGGTGGCCACAACTCTTATTTGGTCTAAACTCGTTATCAAGCTCCTTGCCTACACGAAATCACTTGCTCACCCTCTCATCCACGCCTTTTGGGAGGCCAGTCAACCTCTGTGGGTGTTAGTAGAACGAACGATGGCCAACATCCGGTCTGGAGTGCTTTTTGAGACGTTGGGGTTAAGAGTTGCTTTTGAGGCGGTTTCAAAGCTTGTGGCTTGGAGCGTCGTGGAGATACGGGGGAAGGTTATTCCGTTTGCAATTGCTGCATGGGAGGATATGAGGAGACACTTTTTCAAGGTCTCACCCAAAAAAACAGATTGAACTCTACTATCGTTATTAGCTATGATGCTGCTCCCCCTGAGAGACTTTATATTATTATTTATATCGAATATACATGTGTATCCCCCTTTGTACATCAACTTGCACCTCCTTTCCAGTCACGCCCACCTGCACGCACGTCAGCAAACAAAGGATCATCCACCTCTTATCACTTTTCTTCGAAAAACGACGATATATTTCGCGCGTTCAATCTCCTGCCCCCCCCCAAACGCGTCGCGTTTGTTCCGGTTTGGGATGTCGACGATGAATGGATGGCAGATGGTGGACGGATGTCAAGGGACCACTTTGAAAATTTTGCAGTTGTGAAATTTGTATTGGGACAACACACACACACAAAAGTGCCCATCAAAGCATTCATCGTCATCTAGCTGGAGCTCATTGTCCTGCGAGGCATCGAACGATCGGGTGCTGCGTCCGTCATTCACCGCTGGCTTCCTGTAAAGAAACGCATACGTTCATCACATCTTATCTTGCCGTTTGTGGTGTGAACCAAACCACAGAGGAGAATGGATCCTTCGGCCGTGGGGGTGCCGTCCTCAACCCCACCGCCACAGCAATCCGATGGAGCTCTTACCTCACCTGCATCGGTCAATCAGGTCATTATCGTATTTGACTTGTATCATGGAATGCGCACTCCCCTCTTTGTTTCCGTATGGACTTGTGACAGTGAAATAGTTGCAATCTGGACCTTCAGGATTTGATGGGGTCGAGACTTTGAAGTATGATGGACCGAAAACCTTACCCGCGACGATGCTTTGATGGCATCCGAGTGAGCAATAACTCTTCTTTCGGTGGGAGCATATCTTTATGTCGAAAGATGCCAAGTGGGACTGCAAAGGATTGCGAAGGGGATCAAGTCCGCCATCCATCAACGAAATCTTTCCTCTCATCAATCCACACGCATCTTCTTCCCATTGTAAAAGCAGCCAAATAACCTGTACTCATATTCCTTTATATCCCGCCACCATTTTTAGACCATCCAACGATCAGGCTTTCCCAAAGTTCAAATCGATACCAAACTGACAACAAAGGAAACCAGTCTCGCCACCGCCGCCTTGACCGCCTCCGTCGACCTTTTAAAGACCCCTTTTCCACCTCCCTCAGCCATTCCTCGGACACCATCAGCATCTACAACATATCTTTCATCAACAGCAGCACAACTCAATACATCGACAGCATCCGCGTCACCTCTCGCTCTACCCTCTTCAACAAACTCCTTCACCATCCCCGCAACACCTGCATCCTCCTCCACGTCCTCTGCCTTGCGGGATCCTGAATCACCGCTGCCCACTAATAACTCGAACGTGCAGAAGCTTGAACGGAAACGAAACGCGTTTGTGCAGAGCGTTTTGCCGCGAGATAATAACTTTGAGGGTGAGAAGTCGAATTTGGCGGGGATTGGGTTTCGTCCTGTGTCAAATTACAAGGAGTATAGGACAACTTTGAAAAAGCCGGCTGATGACTATGCAGGGGTAAGTCAAGTGGCGTCAAATTTATATGAAGAATGTTCTAACTCTATAAATTCTCTCTCATTCTGTTACTTCTATAGCCACTTGCACGCATGACAAAATATGTTACTCGAACTTATACCCGTTGCAACCCTCAGTTCGATTATCAGACACAACACAACCCTCGAAGAGTACTCACCAAACCCTCTAAACCTTCTCACAACGATGGCTTTGATAATGAAGACTGGGATTACATTCTTTATGTGAACGATATTCTTGGGTCGCAGGAAGGCCAGCAGTACGTTTCCTGTTCGAGACTTTGGTTTTCGTTTTACATTTGCCTAATTTAACTGAAACATGATTCAGATATCAAATTCTTGATATTTTGGGACAGGGGACGTTTGGACAGGTTGTTAAATGTCAAAATATCAAGACAAAGGCGCAGGTTGCGGTTAAAGTGATTAAAAACAAACCCGCCTATTATAATCAATCCTTAGTCGAAGTCGCCATCCTAGATATGGTTAGTATTGCTTCCATTTTATCTCTTGCTTTTTCGGACGTGTTTGTTCTGACTTTTTTCCTGCCAGCTTAACAATGAATATGACAAGCAAGGAAAGCATCATATTGTCTGCATGAAGGATACGTTTCTGTTCCGGAATCACCTCTGTATCATTTTTGAGATGTTAAGTGTGAACTTGTATGAGCTTATTAAGCAAAACCAATTCCGCGGATTGAGCACGAATCTTGTCCGAGTGTTTGTGCAGCAAATCCTAGAATGCTTAATAGTCTTAAACAAGGCGCGTATTATACATTGCGATCTGAAACCAGAGGTTAGTCGGTTTGTTTTAACATTTCTCGACTTGACGGTATCTAACCTAATTGATTTTTTTACATCTACTCCCTTTGAAAGAACATTCTCCTGAAAAAGTAGGCTTTTTCATTCCATCTGTCTGTTATTCTTCTAGGCCAAGATATTGGAACTTACGTTTTCTCTTTGTTTAGCCTCGACTCTCCTACCATCAAAGTCATCGATTTTGGATCCGCCTGTCACGAAAGCCAAACCGTCTATACCTACATCCAATCCCGCTTTTACCGATCCCCTGAAGTCCTTATGGGCCTACCTTACACATCCTCCATTGATATGTGGTCATTAGGCTGCATTGCCGCAGAACTCTTCTTGGATTACCGTTATATCCTGGGAGCTCAGAATACAACCAGGTGTCGAGGATTGCAGAGATGCTGGGGGTGCCACATAGTTATATGTGCGAGAAGGGAAAGAGTGCTCACCAGTTTTTTGAAAAGATTGGAGAGGGGAAGGGACAGTGGCGGTTAAAGAGTATGGAGCAGTATATGAAGGTGAGGTTTATTTGTTTGTGCGTATGATGATGAATGATCTAATGCTTTGACGTGCAGGAAACTGGAAATGCAGAACAACCTTCCAAGAGGTATTTTGCGGGTACGACTCTACAGGAGATCATTAACGCCTATCCGGTCATGCGGAAGGGTCTTACGACAAAGGAAATAGAGAAAGGTTTGTCCTATGATAATTAGCGAATTCTAACTTACGCTCAATTAGAAATGCAAAATCGTCTTGCATTTATCGATTTCCTCTCCGGTTTGCTCCAACTTAATCCTTGGAACGTTGGTCACCGCAGCAGGCGAAAATGCACCCCTTTGTGACAGGAGAAAAGTTTACAGGGCCTTTCTCGCCGCCTCTTTTGGTTTCCAAATCACCTAGTCTTACAGGGCCACCTATGCCAAGTGACGGTGGTGCTGCAATTATTCAACCACCTCCTACAACTGGTAGACGACCCAGGGCCAATACCATTAGCAGTTCGAAGGTTCAAACTGTTCCTCCTCAGCTTCAAAGGCTCGTTGCCATTCAGCAGCAAAGTGGGCCGAATAAGACGGCTGTTAAGAGCTCTGGGTCATCTTCTAAGGAGAAGTTGGCAGGAGTTCCGGATACCCTAACAGATATTCATGCAAACGATTTTGCCGCCGGACCTTTTGCGTTGCAGAAGGTAGATGAGCTGAGTGAAGCTATGTCGGAAACGGGTGAGGTGGCCAGTGTCGATGGATCGCAAGCTGGGAGACGGCTTTCTGGGCAAGTGAGGGGAGGTCAGGAAGAGTTTATTGTCGGTCAGGTTACCGATAACCTTGCTGACATGACTTTGGGGGGTGAAGGGGGACTGATGCTGTACCTTTACCGTCTTCGTTGCAAGAAAAGCCTTCCGGCGGCTTTGTCCTTACACCAGGGACACAACATCAGGCTGGATATTCACCGCAAGTCGCGTTTTCGGCTGGTGTTGATCAAAGAGGGCCACCACTTCATGATCTATATTACGCTGCACCAGGCTCTGCCTCACCCAATATGATGAAGATCCCGATGGATAGTAATGGACCCGTCTCAAACTATAGTGCGCATATTACTGCCTTCTGCATTATCCTCACATCCGCCTATGGCATATGCCCAACAACCTCCCTTCCCTTTGCGAAAAGCACGGTCGCAAACGCTATCTGTGCAAAGCAAGCAGAACCATCTTTCGCCATCCATGGGGAATGATGCGGACTTAGTCATGAAAAGCGTGGATGCGCTGAACCATGGACCCTTTGACCCATCCTATTCGCTTCCCCTTGGAATCCTCATGGATCCTTCAATATCTAATCCGAACCCACCCGACACCTATCCCAATGAAAATCACCCGAGAACGGGCGAGAAAGGGGAGCGGAAAACAGGCTGGTCAGCCGTGTTCCCAGTATGGGATTATCGGCGGACTGGGACCCGTTTGAAAACACGGAGAGCGCCTCTGCCGCGTCGAATCGGTCAAAAGGTTTTGCTGGCTCTCCATCCGCGACATCGAGCAAGGGAAGTCGCCGAGGCTCTTTTACTCAGTCTGAGATTCAGACAATAGATATTGGGCGGCTCTGGGAAATATCTCACGGCCACCTCAGTATGGAGCTTCTCGACGATCGTCTATCCCCAATGCTCCGATTTGGCCGCCTCGGCATATCGTCGCTTCTCAGCAGAATAGTCATATGTCACAGGGTGGGTCGAATTACTCGAGACAGGTTCAGATGCAGCCTGAAGTCGCACCCTTTGGATCAGATAGGGATGATCCGGCCAATAACCTGATGTTTTCACCTCGGGCTCCTCCGACTTTAGATGATGGCTTATTTAAAATCGATGGCTTCCGTGGTGCAGGAACGACAGACCAGTGCAGAATGTTAACGGAAACGATACGAACTTTAAGAGACCAAAAGACTCCGGAGTGAATTTCAAGGAGCATCCTAGTAGTGAGGGAGAGGCGATGTGGGGATATAATAACACGGGATACCCGAATGGACCTATGCCGAATAGTCCTTACGGAGATCCTGGATTATCGACATCTCCTGCAGTTCGACCTATGCAGAATGTTGGTGCTGGACCTAGAGCTGCTGGCCAGCTTTGGAAACAGGCACAACACGGTCCCATGCATTCCCCTCAACAACCCCCATCATTCGGTTATCACAATAACGGGCAACCGATGTATGGCGGGGATTTCCGTACTATGTATTCCCGGCCCTCCAACACTATCCCTAACGCCATGGTAGAGCCACCCCCAATGTCAAACCAACCCCCTATTTACGGAAACGGGGGAGTCCGCATTACTTTCAAAAGCGCCACTCTGTACCATCCCTCGCGTCAAGCTATGAACAACATCAGCATAATCCACCTCAGAGCGCGCATCCATCTCAGCAAATGTATTCACATTACGGCCAATATGGGGTGTGCGCTTCAACTGGCCAACTGAATCGTAGAGGCAGCGTTAGCCACGCGGATCGAGGGAACTTCGGTCAATTTAGTCATACCCACCCTTCACAAGTTTACGGCCCCAATGGTGGCATGCATCCGATCAACACCTTTGTCCCAATTGATCCCAATGCGTCTGTATCAGCGGGACCGTATGGGTCTGGAAACCGACCATCGAGAACGCAGCCAATCGCTATCCCGACCAATATTGTGCAACATCATCCTCATAACGCTTTCCCGCAGCAGCCTTATCAGGGTTCACTTACACATCACGGATCTATGCCGTCTATACCAGCTTCGGTGAAGGGGGATTTTGGGTATCAGGAGGGAGAGTATTTGGCGGGGAGAGTTTCGGCGGGGAGTGGGAAGGCACCTACACCGGACTTCCCTAGTACTATTGGGGAGGAGGATGGGAATGTTTGAGATTTGGCCTTTTGTGCAATGCTTAGAACCTCCCAATTTTGCTTTGAGGGGTTTTTGTGTGTAGCTTCCCCCGGGCATGTTGCAACTTGCAAGGAATAATGATTAAGCTTATGCTTTCGATATGTCGACGTTGCTGATGGTTTTCCTACCACCTTTTTATGGTGGACGTGTTTTTCGTATGTTCCCGTTACTTATTTCCTCTGATTTCTGGTGTATGATCTTTCATTATGTTTTTGCTTTATCTTATATCTTCGTCAGTTTATTTTCTTGATTGCTTTACCCTTCTCCCCTTTCTTGGTTCGCTCCATTTATTTATGACTTTTGTCTTCTATCCATTATTGAGGGGAGCGGTAGGAATGTAGAATCGTGGCCCTTGGTATGCCATTTTGGCGCAAGAATTTGTTTTTTGGTCCCAGTTTTATTGGATCCATATATACAGAATGCGCTTGAAATCTTTTATAGTCTTTCTTCTTCATGCAAGCCAGTCTACTGCTTGTGTGGCAACATTTCTGTTGGGTCTTCGCGATTTTACATTTTGCAGGAATCGGAGTTTGAGGGGGGCTGTTAGTGAGACCTGGACTTTCACTTGTCGCTCGAGAGCGGCGAAGGGGAGTTCGGCGCCTTTTTGGGAGAGTATGGGACCAAGGACTTTGTGGGCGATAGATATAAAGAGAAAATTGAAGTCCTTCTTTTTCCGGAAACTAGAAGTTTGCGTCAAACCAAGTTAAAAATTAAGTGAAAAACTTACTTGCACTCGTGGTAGAGAAGGCCGTTTCTGGTAGCGTAGGATCTTGCGTCTTGTTCTGATACCTTACGCTCTGCACGGTCTTTTTCTACAAGGTTTGCTAATAATACTCGCGGAGGATATGGGATCGCTGGCTCGGAATCTCCGGGTGCCTGGTATTCTTTATAGAAAAGACTAATCCACCTCTGAGCCGCGTCATAGGAGACTTTGTCGTAAGGATTAAAGACAAAGACCGCGGCTGCTGTTGTTGACAACATCCGCGATGATAATCCCATGTATGATTCGCTTGACGGAGCGGTCCAAAACTCCATCAATACCTTTTTTCCTTCAACACTGTATGTCTTTTTCTGGACTCGCATGTTCGTTTCAATATGGGTGAGAAATCTAGCGGAATTACCTGGAAATTTATCCCTATGAACTCGTTTTTTTGGTTGCTGCGTTGAAGTCGTGGATTACTAAAGTCCTTTTCTAATAGAGTTTAACATGTTATGTTAAGAATAATGGAACGCACCACATTCTTTGCTTACAAGACTCTTCTTTCCCACAGACTTTCCTCCGACAATAGCGACTTTAAAGCTGAAATCATAGTCACTCTCGACATCCATGTATTTCTTTCTACATCAAGAGACACGTGGAAAACATCATTAGCTGTCTGCGGTAACGATAAAACAAAAATGGCTGGAGTCCTAACCTCCGCATCCGTTCGTCCTGCTCCTGCTGTCCGAATTGATCTTCCATAAACGCCATAACATCCTTCGAACCCGACAAATTCTCCCCGCTCACCTTATCTGCATGGAACGTGTTGTAAGGGGAAGGGTTTGCGCCTGCCCCCTCCCCTCCCGCCAAACCTTGTACCCACAGAGAGCTTGACCCCACCGCCAAAGCTATTCCCATGATCGCCGATAATATCTCTTGCCTCTGATGCAAACACACCGCTGGCTTGAGTGTTGACGGAGATGCGTCGTGAGTTTTGCCTGTCCTCTTTCTGCATGACGACGAGTCTTCACAAGATGACGCTCAATATAAAGGGTAGAAGACTGATCGATACAGAACGGACAGCCGGTAACCTTATAAGGAAATCCTCCTCTCGTATGCGCAAATCCTGATTGTGCATGGGTCATGATTCTTAATATCCTGTGATTGACCCCTTTCTCACTTTGCCCTTTTTGAGTTCACTGATTCCGCATTCGCTTTCTTGCTGTAGACATCGACAACGATGGGTGGGGGTAAGTGATGACCTTGAGTAGTAGATACGAACTGACGGGCACCTTAGACGCAGCATGGCCGGTTGAGGACATGACAACTCTGTCAGAATTGACAGAGAATGCCATTTTGACTAACTTACAGGCGAGATACACGTCTAGACAGATATATGTAAGTTGGCTTTCTCTGCGAGTTTCACTGACGGCGATTCTAGACCTACACGGGATCAATTCTTGTTGCGCTCAATCCATATGAGTCATTGGACATTTATGGAACGTCTACTATTAAGCAGTACACGGGCAAGAGGTTACCAGAAAACTCTCCCCATATATTTGCGCTGGCGGAGCAGGCCTTGCAGAATATTAGGACCCAACGTGAGAATCAGTCTGTGATTATCTCCGGAGAGAGTGGAGCTGGAAAATCCGAAAGCACAAAGTCAATTCTTGCTTATTGGACAGCCGCTACTTCATCCACCCAAACGAGTTCGCATAGTCCTGTGAGTCCTAACCAAGGCGGTGAATCATGGATTCAGCAGCAAGTTCTGGAGGCAAACACGGTTTTGGAAAGTTTTGGTATGCGCAGTTTTTGGGATTCGTATTAAATTTAATAAAAAGGTAATGCCAAGACGGTTCGGAACAACAATTCCTCTCGTTTCGGAAAGTTTATCCAGGTTCATCTGGACCATAAAGTTCAAATTATTGGAGCCTCAGTCGTGAGCTACCTCCTTGAGAAATCCCGTATTGCGAAGCAATCACCCACGGAAAGGAATTATCATGTCTTCTACGAGTTCCTTGCCGGAACGAATGACGACGAGAAGGGCAGATATAAATTGAACTCTCCGAGTGAATTTCACTACTTGTCGCAAAGCGGGTGCATAGAGATACAAGGAGTAAACGACAAGAAGCAGTTTGAAGGATTGAAATTGGCGATGATGGTTTTAAACATGGGTTCCTCGGAAATGGATGGGATATTCCGTACACTCGCTGCAATTCTCTGGTTGGGGAATATTGCCTACAAGGAGGAATGAGTAAAGAATCTGTGAGGGTGTCAAACCCTGAAGTCGTCGAGACCGTTGCCGAGCTCTTGGGTGTGGATCGATCTAAACTTACTGATACCTTGTGCTTCAGGCGATTAAGTGTGAGAAACGAAGTTACAATGGTTCCCCTTAAAGGAGCTCAGGTTTGTTTCACCACCAGTAATTGTGTTTATTTATAATGTGTTAGGGAGTCGAAAACCGTGATAGCATTGCCAAATCTCTTTATGATAACTTGTTCCAAAGAATCCTTGAATTTATCAACACTTCTTTAATGCCGAAGACAGCACCAAAGAATTTTGCTGGTGTGCTTGATATCTTCGGTTTCGAAGTTTTTGAGGTTCGAGTTGTTTTTATACCAATATTCCTCCTGTAAGAAGAAGGCTAAAAAATGTCACAGGTCAATAGCTTCGAACAGTTCTGCATTAATTACACAAATGAAAAGCTTCAACAGTTCTTCAACCAGTTTATTTTCAAGTTGGAGCAAGAAGAGGTAAATGTCTTCCTGTTCTCATATGCCCAGTTCACCTTGGACGACGCTCACTTTCTAAACTTAATTAGTACACCAAAGAAAATATTAGCTGGGAGAGTATTAAGTTCGTCGACAACCAGCTGTGTTTGGATCTCATTGAGATGAAACCAATTGGAATTTTGTCGCTTCTGGATGAAGAGACAAAAGTGCCTAAAGGATCTGACGAAAGTTGGGTTGGAAAGCTTTTCCAGCAATACGAGAAGAATCAGTTCTTCATCCGCCCTAAAACTTCGAAGATCCAGTTTGGTGTTCGCCATTATGCTGGAGACGTAATTATAATACTGCATTAACTTTCTAAACTAATTAGGTAACTTACACGTCGACGGGTTTCCTGGAGAAAAACAAGGATGCCATTCAGGACGAGTTGATTGAACTCGTCCAAAAGTCAACAGTTAACTTCATCAAAGAAAATTAAACTGACTTTTGACAGAATCCATTTATTGCCAAAATTTTCAAGAAGGTTGAACCAGATGCTAATGCGAAAGGCGCAAAAGGTGCTGTTGGACCAAAGCAGACCGCCGGCGCATATTTTTAAGAATCAGCTCATCAATCTAGTATCAACTCTTGGAGCTACTACTCCTCATTATGTTCGCTGCATTAAGCCTAATTCTGTGAAGCAATCTTTCGGTTTTGATGATAATATGGTTTTAGGTAAATTACATCATCGTTTTGAGTGAAATATTATAACTTACAATGATATATCAGCGCAATTGAGATATTCGGGTATGTTGGATACGATTAAAATTAGAAAGGCTGGATATCCTATGCGTATTCCGTTTGCGAAATTTGCGAATGATTACAAGTGCCTTATTGGTTTGGCTTCTTGCAAGTCGGTTGACCCAAGGGATCGTGCTGCTGCGATCATTTCGAACGTTGATTTGAAAGCCGGAATGTGGCAACTTGGAAAGACGAAGGTTTTCCTGCGAAAAGAAGCGGTAAGTACTGATATTAGAAGTTTTTTGATTTGTCTAGTGGGACGAAATTCAAGTACGTTCGGAGAAAATCTTGCGCTATAAAGCCGTTCTTATTCAAAAAAATATGCGTGCGTACGCCGCGAGAAAAAAATACGCTTTGACCAAAAAGAGTACTCTTATACTTCAAAAGTACATCAAAGGATTCATATACCGCCAAAAGTATAAGAAAATTCGACACTGCATTATCGTTATCCAAGCCGGTAAAGAGAAGATGAAGTCAACTTTATTTAACAGTACTCAGTTGTTCGAGGATGGTATGCAAGGGATTACTACCGCGGTCTCAAGCAGAAGGCATGGGAGGCAGAACACGAAAAGAGGATGCTTGAGCAAGCAGCTTTAAAAGGAAGTTCAGCCTTGCTCCTGATAGAAAAACCGGGTTGGCTATTGCAGAAGGTGGACCAGGAAGCCCGTCTGTGCAATCTCCAATGGAGAGAGTTGCCGTTGAGGCATTACAAGAGGCGGAGACGTTAAAGATGATGGCTGCGGCTGTGCAAAAGCAGAAAGAAGCTGCGAAGGTAGCCTGACTAAAAAGTTATTCTTCACTAATACTTGAAGGACGCGGATGTTGTTTCATCTCCTCAGGTGGAGTCTAATGCGAACCCTGTGGACGATCTCTTTTCTTTCCTTGGAGACTTTAGTGCTGCAAATGATCTCGCAAAATTGGCGGCTAACCTTACATCCGAAATTGATTCTATGTTGGCTTCCACTCCACTTACTGTGGAAAATAAGGAGCCAGCTCTCGAAGAAGAGGCGGAAATTCTTGAAATTAACACTACAAGGGAGAATTTACCGGGATCTGCTCATGAGAGCCAAGAGCTTTATTCAGCATCGTCTCCGTCGAGGGCCAGGGGTCTCAAAGCTAATCCTTTGATTAAAAAAGAGGTTTAACAATTTGGCCAATGTCATCATTCTTATCATCGTACAGGGTTCGAGCGAAAGTCTCTCTGGTGGTAAAATCAATCCCCATTCTCCAGAATGGTCGATGACAGCGTTTGCTGAAAAGAACTTTGAGGTGATTTTCTGCTCGGTGTTTTCGTTAACTTTTAAATAGCTGCATGAAAAGAAAAAGCAAAAATCTCTTTTACTCCTTGGAAAGAAAGCGACTAAGGGCGGCCTTCAGGGAGTAGACGAGATGTTGAGGCATACTAAGGTTTATTAAAGTTCTTCAAGATCAGCACTAATAAACTCAGCATCATATTACCTCTAGTATAACTCGGCTTCCTCCCGGGAAAACCTGCAGACATATGCCGTAGAATGTTTTAAGAGTAAAATCCCTATTGCGTTTTAATTTGTATTTAATCTGAATTTCAAATAGATGTGCAAAAGGCAATGGATCCTTCGAAAAAGGCCGACGAATGTGTTCAAGCCATTCAAGCGACTATCACTTACGGCTTGGAGCATCCGGAATTAAGGGACGAGATCTTGGTCCAAATCATCAAGCAAATGACTCCACCAACCGGAAATGACCAACAAAAGGGTTGGGATACTATTGCCCTTCAGGGGTGGCAGTTGCTTGCTCTATGTTCGGGAACATTTCCACCTAGTAAAGTAAATAAGGACGCTAGTTTTTGATCTAATTATTTATCTCAGACTTTCTCGAAATACTTCCTCGCCTTTATTCAGCGGGGAATAAGTTCCTTCACAGATAGTCACATATACTGTAAACTGGCGAAAATTTGTGAGGAGTCTTTTAAGAACTCCACTCTTAACGGGCCGCGAAAACTCCCTCCTTCAATTGCCGAAATAAATGCCATTAAGGTGAGACAGTGCATTTTAAATATATCTGCTCCTTATTAATTATGTTTTCAGAATGGCGCTAGGACAATCCCGTGCCGATTCCATCTGTTGAACGGAGTTTCCGAAGAGCTTCCAATTTCTTCCGTGACGACAGCTGCGGATATCGTGAAGGAGCTATCAATGCGAGTCAATTTGCGGGATCCAGCTGGTTGGACTCTGTACGAGGCTTCTTGGAAATCAGGTAAAATATACGGCATGGAATATGTTCTAACTATTTTAGAGCACGCAATTAAATCAAACGAGTACATTGCTGACATTATATCGAGCTTGGAAAAGGAAACACGGAAGGTCCCTCAACCAAACTCTAGTGTCTTTAAAAGTGCCCTTAAGTTTAAGAAAAGGAGAAGCGATCCGCAAGGAAGCGCTTTAGCAACAGGTTACTTTACTTTCCCCTAGAAGTCTAATAGTTTTAGGAATATTTAGCCACGAGATTCAGTTGGTAATGAAAAAGAGGGTTTTCCGTAATCCTAAGGAGACTATATTGGATCCTGTGGAACATAGTCTTTTGTATTGCCAGGCTGTAGACAATGTAAATCATGACTCGTATGTGATCGGGATACGCGATGCAATTAAGTTGGCCGCGCTTCGTGCACAAGTTCTTCTTGGGGATTGCGACATGGCGTCGGCCCTGCCCAGATTGTAAGTAGCCAACGAAGGAACGAGTTTGACCTTTATGTAGCTCCCAGAACATCAACGAATGGGTTGTAGAGCGATTAGCCGCCAGTGTTCCTAGGACTCCCTAGCCAAGTCTATTGCGGATCAGTATTCACTCTTGAAAGGAACGTCGGCTATTCAAGCGAAATTTTTATATCTTGAAACAGTGAAAGGATTCAAGTATTACGGAACGTCCTTGTATCCTGCAAAATATCAAGGCTTTTGGACATTCAGCGAGAATATCGTCTTTGTTGTTTCTTGCACTGGAATTGAGTTCCTACAGGAGGGGCACGAGGGAAGTTATAATGACATTTACTTACAACGAGGTGAAGAACTTTGGATCTGACTCCGAAGTGATCTCAATCACCATCAACCGAATTGGGGACAGAGAAGACGATACCGAGTGCACAGAGGTTTACAATTTTACCAGCGAGCATGCAGAAGAGATAGCGTCTTTGATGAGAGAGTACGCACCAACAAAGATTGGAAAGGTGATTATTTTTTTGCCACTTCACAAAATGTCGCTAACCAAGAATAGACAAAGGAGAAGATTTATACCAGTGAAGAAGTGGCAATTCTTCAAAAAGATCTTGAAAAGGCACGAGCAGTTCTTCTAGAAAGATGTATCGTCAGAACTCCAGGCCCAGAATTTGTTGTAAATGCCTTGGCAACCTTTACCACCAACTCATTCACAGGACGCGGCTCCAGGCGGATATCTCTTCGTAGCAGTAAGCTTGTTACAAAGAATCGATCCCATGAATCGCTGCGACCTGTTCGAGAGTCAATGCCACTTGCTGCATCGCTAGCATCTCTATCAAAAGATGGAAGCAAGTCCACGGAACTCAATTATTCTTCTGGAAGGTTGGACTCTGATTACACAGAGAAAGATTGGTCATTCTCCCATACAAGACTTATTACGTCGCTGTTGGCCCCGCAGGATAACGATATCGAAGACTGGGCTATATCGCTGCATTCATGTACCGTACTTCCGCATTGTTTTGGCTTAACATTACTTAGTTTTTGTCGCGTATGCTGGAATTACTTCGAGCAACAACTCCGGCGATAATGGTCCAGTGCCTTATGCCTCCAACATACAGCTATTTTTGTCGAAATGCATGTCGGAGCCTATTCGCGCAGATGAGCTTTACCTTCAGCTCATTAAAAATGACAACAGCACATCCAGAGCCAGATTCGTATCAGGTTCTTCAGCTTTGGAGGCTCCTCTGTGTTGCTGTTGGTGTTGTGCTGCCTTCGACAAACTATCTCTTAGAATATCTTAAGGCACACCTAAGGAGGTTCAGGTTTCCAAATTATCTCATGATACTGATTTATCAATAGAGTAATTGCAATTGACTATAAATGCAAGATTATTAGGAAACAGGAGGCTGCTTGTGCTAGATATTGCTTGAAAACTTTGCGGCGCACTCTTTCTTCTGGTAAACACTGTCGACTTTACAACGTCTGACAATGTAGCTCCTCGCAGGTCCCCTCCTTCTTGTGATGAGATTCTTTTTGCAACGGTAGGCAGCAGTTTCTAATCTGGCTGAAATTAATATTATACCAGAAACAAAGTCCCATGAGCATTCGACTCCATGCGCTTACGGGACAGTTCCGCGCCAATATCTGTTGACCCTGCGGATACCGTTGAGACCGTTTTTGTATGATCAGTCCTTTTTTTTTTTTTGACACTACTAACCTTATTAAGTGAACCTCAGCGAGAAATTCAAACATTTCCGGGATTATTGGATTCGCCATTTTCACTGTGTTCGGTGGAGTTGGTAAGCTGTATTTAGCACATAACAAGCTAATCATGTCAAGAGCGGGCCTTATATGGGGATGAGAAAATCGCCGATGTTTTATATAAGTGTGAGAAGGAAGCTGCGCTTGGCTCCACATTCCAAAAGTCCACTTTACATTAAAGAAAAGACTTCACATAAATCCGTTTGCTCCATGCAAAACTGAGGCTGAAGAAGAGTTTGTCCCGCGCTCAGGTATCCTGTCTCTTGCGAAAGAGGAATATTTAATATTTTTGTCAGGCCATTGAAGAAATCCGAACGGATTCCTTCCCCTTGTCTTTGGATGATTCCATTCACGCAGCTGCCCTCTGCGCTCAAGCTTTATACGGAGAATGCGAAGACAGCGAACTTGAAGTATGTAACTTGCTTTTCATATTCCTATTAGTCTCTATTAACCCTTTCAAAAAGCTATAAGGAATTCATGAACCGCCATTTCTCAAAACGCTACATTTCTTCAGAATCAGAAACGCTTTTGATGCGGAAGCACGCGGAGTTTTCTGGAAAGAGCCATGCGGATGCTAAGAACATTTTTATGAATTTATCCGCGCACGTCCTCTGTTCGGAGCAACAATATTCCCCGTTATGGTAAGACTAAAGGTTTCAAATATTGCTAACTTAAACAGCAATCTTATACCAATGAAATTCCGGGAGAATGCTGGATGGCTGTAAGTGTCAGAGGCGTCCAAATTATGACCAGGCACGCAAGGTAGGGTCGAGATATATTATTTTTATGCCGGCTACGTGTTGATGGCATCAATGCTAACGTACCACGATCAGTCTCCTCTGGTTACTCACACCTATGACGAGATTCTTAGCTGCAGCCCCTCAAAGAAAAGCATTCTTCTTATCACGGAAAGCTTCAAAGGAAGTATGTGCTTTCCCGTTTAATAAGTTTGTTTAACTTTGTCAATAGCATCCAAGTATGTTTTCACAACGGATCAAGCAACGTGTATCGCATCCTTGATCAGAGACTACATGGAAGTGCTCTTGCGCACATCTCATTATACATAATCCCACATCGTCAAGACCGACGACAATATCATTGTTATTCATTCTCAATTATTTGTCTCCGTTACATGCTTTGTCTCAACTTCCGAGTGTGACTCGCGATCCTGTTCCTATATTCCGCGTAAATCAAAACATTACTTAAATACACCACAGTAAAACAGCGCTGAACAGTGTTTTCTGATTTGGCATCTTTTGTGTTCACTTAACAACAATGACCACACAGAACAACAAAGACAGTCTTCGGCTGGGGTCACCTATTAGAGTTTAAGACACATTACAGTTAGCTAGAGAGAAACTTTGAACGGTGTTCGAAAGCAGCTGCGATGGAGGGCGATGCCTCGCCAGAGAAATCGAAAGTAGTATCCAAGTTGGATGTCACGAAACTTGATGACAACCCACGCGCATCAGTGAGCGAGAGTATTGTGAGCAAGAAGATGGAGGCTGAAACGACCCCCGGGCGGGAAGGAATTGCGGATTCTAAAGGCGGAGCAAAACCATCCCCATCGTCATCATCTCATGTGGACCTTAAAGACGGAACAAAGCCTTCACCATCGTCATCTCGACTAAATGTGACCGGAGCCAATAAGTCATCTCCCAGAGCGAGTGAAACCAGACTAGCAAAACTTCAGGAAGTTGAAAACGATGCGATTAAGTCGTCTCCCAGAGCGAGTCAGACCAAACCGAGTAAAATTCGGCAACCCGAGGAAGCATTAGCCAGCCGGCATTCAATAACCAAATCCTCCAGCAACATTACGAATGGAATTTCGGTGCAAATGGAAGATTCGAAACCGTTAAATACTGCTGCATCAGGGATCCTACCTACCGACTCCGAACAGATACCAGCAGCCTCACCTATGGTCGTGGAAGTAAAAGTACAAGCTTCTGCGGCTAGTCTCGTCAAAGAAAACCTATCGGCAACACCCCTTCAAATGCTGGAGCAAAAAGGACAAGTGTTGTCGCTAACCAACAATCTGCACCTCAATCAAACGCTAGTCAAAAGCTTTCAAAGCCGCCTGAGGTCGTCGTTAATGGAAGTAGCGCTCCAAAAGAAGGCGATGGAGCAAAGGATGAAAAAAGGGAGCGAGCTTTGCCTGCTGGAATTACTAGCGGCAGTGGAATTATTGCAAGTATTGATCATGGAGGGGCTACTGACTACGAAACGGACGTTGAATCAAAGAAAGGTATATAAAAGCATTTATAGATGCCATAAATTCTAAAGCCCAATTCCATATGGTAATTTCAAAAAAGGAAAGAAGCCGTCCAAAGCCTCAAAAAAGAAGGATAGGAAGCCAATGGCGGTAAAATACGTTTTTATTCTGAAAATCTAACTATTCAGACTATTGAGGATGATTCTTTCCAAGTCGCTATGGTCAAGCTTCTTGCTGCTGAAAAAGATGACGGGGTCGACCCATTCCGCGAATCCAGTAACAAATCACGTTCCATGCAACGCCACAAACCAGAACTCGAAGTTGAAGACGATGATGGTTACAATACCGCAGTCCCCACGCGAAGTTTTACGTCAGTAAAGGCTCGGTCGAGGTCAAACGGCGGCTCCGGATATGAGAGTCAAGAGGATAATAGACAAAAGGCGAAAAGGAGGCACCGGGAGGACGATCTTTTTAGAAACAAGAAAAAAGGCTCCAAACGAACCGAAACTTCGCAGTCTAAAAACGGACAGAGTCCTGAGGATGCTCGTCAAATTCTCGACGACCGCAATGATTATGAGAAGCCAACTCCGCGGCCCATCATTATGAGAAAGGACGAAGCTCCAGCAAAAGCGGTGTCGAAACCTAAAAAGGAACTAACGCGGACGACGGCCGAAGAGGAAGCTCCCGCAAAACTCGCAACGAAACCAGCTACAAAACCTAAGAGAGAATCAACGTGGACGGCTGAGGATGAAAACTACTCCAAACTTGAAGCGGAAAATGCGTTTTTAAAGCAGCATCTTGTTGGGTTACAAACAAACAGCAAAGAAGTCTGGGGGAAAGAGGCCGAATTTACCGAAAGGATCAGGATTTTAGAGGAAAGCGTCGAGGATGAAAGAAAAGAGAGGGAGCAGTTAGATACGGAAAATCGGGAACTGAAAGGGAAAATAGCGGCCTTGAAACGCCAAGTTTTAAAGGAAGCGAACAGGGCAGCACTTGTTCCAAAAATTGTCGCCAACAGAGTCCCGGCTTCTGTAGAAGTATGGTCTACAATCATGTTTAAATACTAACTGTCAAAGGCCAATATAAATTTGCGTCATCAATTTCATCTGAAGTTGATAACTGAGCGGGAAAAGTATTCCAGACTGGAGGACGAAAACCGGGAACTTGTCGCTAGAGTCGATCTCTTGAAGCAACAAGTGAGACTTTTAGATATGTCTCGATACTAACAGATGCATAGTCAACCGAAGGGCTGTCAATAGCGACTCGAAATCCCCACATAGAGTTAATGAAGTTCTGCTATGGAAGAAGAAAATAAGAGAAATCGACCTGGAAAAGTCAAAGGTGGAGGAACGGGTGGCTTTCTTGACGAGACAATTGGAAAGAGGGGACGTGGAACGGGACCGGCTAAGAAAAGAGCTTGACGATACCCGGGCCTTACTTTCTCAGCAACTTTCAGCTGGTGGAGCAGACCTCTTGCCGGAAGATTCAGAGTTGAGAAGTGGTCTGGGCTCAAAGAGAAAAGGCTTTGGGTCATCAAACTTGCGAGCGAAAAACCACGTCAAAACCTTCCCTTCGAGGGGCGCCTCGGTGGATAGGAACATGATTGGTTCTGTAAAAGGAAAAAGAATTCGACAAAGTTCGATGCCTCCCCTGAGCGGCGCGCGATCGGTTGTTACCGGAAATGATGACGACGAGGATACTTTTGACCTGAAGGATGATGATGATGTTGAATTTACAAATGCACACCAAAATCTTAGGAACGCATCCCCTCCGAAGCTTAGAACCACTTCGAGTCTTGCGCGAGAAGCAAGATCATTGGTAGGAAGCCAACGAAGAGCAAGATCTGCCGAAAGAGGAAAAGTTCTCGAGGTTGCGGAAGAGGACGAGGAGGTCGAAGCTGCAGAGCAAAGACGTGGATCTTTCACTGTCAAGAGAGTAAGATCGATTAATGTGAGAAATACGAATTCTTACAATTTACAGCCTTAACACACCATCCAAAATGGAGTACATTGAGAGGGAACTGTCCTCTGGGATTTATTTTCGCAAAATGGATCAAGGTTTGTGAGCATATCAAAACTCAACATGACGATACTTTTTGCATTCATAGAAATGATTAGATAAAGAATCCAAGAAAACATCCAGTAACAAAAATTCACAGAGAGGCAAAAGCACCTCAAAGACTTCAGGAAAAAATTCCAAGTCGCCCTCCGATAAAGCTGTGAAAGAGAGACGAAAACGAACCATATCGGAAGGATTACCTACGCTTCCTAACGGGAGACATGAAAAGCAACTTGTAATGGATTCAGATAACGAGGAAAGACCTACGCGATTCGTGTATCGAGATTCTTCCATCAGTATGGCCTCTGTTGGTGGTATTCAGTTGCAGCCACCAATACACCCGATAAAAGCGGCGGGGCCATCCCAAAGGGCTCAAATGGATATTGTGGAGGAGGACGACGACCAGGTAGCGTGATTTAAAAATGTTGGGTTCTGACCTCTTATATTCATAGGACGACGAGAGAATGAAGGCAGCGAGAACACAGCTAGAATATAACATCTACGTCGGTTCAAAAAAAGATCGCGGCCACTGAAGAATGAAGGAAGAATTCATAAGGCGTCTTTCATTCTTGCTTTTCCATCTATTTCAGTTGCAGCCTTAATTCTGTCGATATATAGTTGTTTGATATTTGTGCTTTTAACACTAATGAATAATAAGTTTGATCGGGTATTAAAACCTATACCGCAACACTTGCACGGCTTATTTATTAAAGGGTATGTAAAATCTACAACAAGAGCTTGGAGTTTTCAAACAGCTAGACTGTAATTCTGAAAAAAGAAAGAGTCGACATCCCTTGACAACTATACATGAAAACAAAAGGAATTTAAAGTGAAAAAATCCAATCTTGAAGCAGGCGACGAAACGAGGAAAGCCGTAAAACCGCAAGTTCACTACAACTTGGAGATTCCAAGAGACACAGGGCTATCCTTGCCAAAATCTGCTGAGACTACCGTCCGTAGCTTTCCCGTTTGAACAGCCCACTGAATTGTCGAGGAAGCGGGCTCCAGAACAGGAATAGCGCCATCCAAAAGGTATTGCTGGTTGTTCTGCTCGATCACGGAAGGACGTAAACATAGTTCACCATAATGCCGTATGATTGTTTCATCCCTTTAGCTAAAAACCATGCTGTCAATATAAAACTATCGCATTAGCTAATAAAGTTACCAGAGGTGTCTCCAAGCCAATTCAAACGATGCACACAAGCTCCATTTCGCACATGGAAGTTTGCTGAGATTAGAAACTCATCAGCACAACAGTATCAATAGAGCATTAACTTACCAACGGGATCAAGAGCAAACGAACGTTTCTTCTCCAAAAGAAGGTATCTAATTAGAATGTAAATAAGTGAAAATATAAAGTTAGACACACCGTGAGCACAGCCGCAACAAGATAGGCTTAAAGGCTGAGACTTTCGAGGCCTTCTCTTGCCACTCGTCTGTCTGAAGGCAATCCTGTAAACCTCTCTTTAGTGACTGATCGCGTTACTCGCGACATACCCGAAGAACATTCCAAGCTGATCGCCCGTCACCTCCGCCGATGGATAGTAGCGATTCAATCTCGGGTCCAACAGCAAGTCACTTTCCTTGTGATTGCCTGACTCCACCAGATTGAACTGTGTATTTAACCATGAACGGAACCCCGGAATCGGAGAAAGGGTGCAAAAGGTCGAGACGGCGGGGAAATCTCTTTGAATCTCCTTCACCACTCGCTTTATCAAGCTTAAATAAGATTTAGTTATATACTGATCAATGGTGGGAATGGAAGGGGTACAGTGGAGGAATATAATACACACAAGTTTCCGAGATCAACGCCAGCAAGACCTTTTTGGGAGGATGAGATGGAGTAAAATATTGCGGTTTTGCACAAATGAGGATCCGTAAAGTCGGGAGCAGGGTCATTTAAAATACGCTGCACGTCCCACTCTATTTCTTTGAGTAAAGCAACCTGCTATGATCAGTAAAAGTGGAATGCGGACTCTTAAAGAAAAAAGGTGTACAAACTTGGATGAAAGTCAGCGGCTCATGTGGCATGCCGCGGTGAAAAAAGGCATAGCAAAGTCTGGCTGGGCCTAACCGTTGCTTTAAGGCCTGCCATGAGGGGATAGCATGTACAGCCTCGTACTGTATGACTTCTCCAAAACCGACGCAGGCGTTGTCCACGTTAATCTTTCAAGATTCAAAAAGCCTATTGCCAAACCAACTTTGAAGCAAGGACTTCAAGTTTTCGTTTAGAGCTCGCAAGTACATATCGTTCTCGTCTTTCTCTATGATTCTCTTGTAAATATGGAAAACATATGGAATTAGACTAGGGCGAAAGCCAAGAACGGAGCGGTAAAAAGCTGTTAACCAACCAGCAAATCTGCCCTTAATCCAACAAGGAACTTCAAGCCACCTGGAAGGTGGTTGATTTGCGTGAAGAACTGAGCATATTGAGGGACCAAACAATCCCTAAGCTGTTGTTCATTCCGCAGCAAAGCTCTGTCTCCTTTGGCCTATATTGCAGTTATTACTAAATAGCCAAGTTTCCAATATCGCTTACGACGCCGTTACTATAAGATGCTGCATGCGCCAAAACCTCCTTTCTGTTTACACCTGCCATGGAGAAAAACTTAAGCCCTTCCAATTCCATTTTAAGGTAATTTACCGAAGTCTTTTGCGAGCATTTTTTAGAAACGCCTTACGGCCATCCTATTAATAGCGGGTATGTCAGCAATATAGATCGGTAAAACAAAAAATAAGCGACGAAACAGAAACAGAGAGAGAGTTGATTGACTCGCCATGCTTAAGCTATCGTAAAATTCGCATGACTGTCGAGCGAGAAGACTTGGATAAAGATCTCCACCTTCGCGTCGGGCTCTCACCGCTGCAGAAAGCAGTTTTCTGATCTGTGACTCATCGGGAGCTGTTCGAAAAGACGATGAATCTGCTGACGTCAAGTTCCATCCTGCAATGCCGTAACTCTCTCGTCCTTCTGAACTCATCTTGCTACTTTCTTCACAATCCGGGGCAAGGACAAAGCCTGAGCAAAGCAGCATTAGAATACTAAAGCCATTCAACGAACATCTGGATACCGTTAAAGTTCATCTATTACCTGGTTCACTTGCACTTCGCATGACGTCGTCCCAATAGTTTGAGACTATTGAGCTTGGAAGCTGAGGAGGAATAGGAAAGGGTCCAGCCCCTTCTGCACCAAAACCTGTCGTTGCGTCCTTTGGCTGATCACGCAATGATGAAGAAGATGCAAAACTTCTGGATCGCTTAAGCCACGCGACTGTACTATTCTAGACGTTGATGGAGAATGACGGGGTTACGGGAGCCCTGGGAGAGAGTATTCAAGCGCCTTTTTGGTATGTAACAAAGCTCTGCACCGCCCTGAAGATGCAAAACTGAATAGCGCGACTGCTGAGTGGTAAAAGATGAGTCCAACGCTGATGCGACTCGTAGTGATCCTAAATAATGATGATGGTCGACAGGACGGAGGACCGAGTTGCTGTTTGCTCTAGCTCTAGACAACATGGGAAGGTTCAAATTTTTGGTCCATGCAAGAATCAAGTCATTTTGTTCATCCGTAACGGCTGCGGATGATGACGTGCCTCGGACGTAATCTTCACAACACTGTACCTGCAAACATACGACTACGATGTTCAACGATCTTTTTATTGAGCAACTCAAATCGGACCAGGAACTCGATAACGAAACAAGAGTGCCGAAAGTGGCCTAAATCTTGCAAATAGTCTGGCTGCTGCAGGATGGCAATCCATCAACGGAAGGCAGCTTCCAGTCAGTGGTCATGAAGTTGACGGTGGATCGATGCATTTGCGAGCGTGTCTCAACGGATGAAAGACCTCACTAGAAAGTCACAAAAAAGTAAATAAAATTAAAATTAAAAAAGATCAGCCTCAGCCTGAGAAGTAGACCCATTCGAACGTCTCTCTGTTCTCTGTTCGCATCTGAACCCTGGACAGCGTCGACGCATATTCTCTAAACCCTGTAGAGAGCACTGAAAACGTTGCCTGGAACCTTTTGGAGAAGCTTTGGAGCAAACATTTTCTTGTGCTTGACGTGTGCGGCGCACTAAGCATCATTCTTCCCAAATCACTCGCTGCTGGCAAACCCTCAGACAGCATGAGTCAGCGGCACGAACAGAGCATCAGGAAGGCTCCGGGAGCAAAGGAAGCCAATAAGGAGAAACTCCAAGAATGACTTTGCCTGTACGCCAGCTAGATACCCCGTAGCCGCCACACATTCCTCCATTACCGGTATTGTTGCTGCGGCGTCGACACCATCCACAATATTCAAGGCCTCATCTTCATCCGTCTCCGAGTCTCTGGCTGAAACATCCAACGTTTTGAGCGCTTCCACGAGTGGCTCCATGGTGTCTGAGCCGTCTGATTCAATTGCTGTTCAACTGCGGTCTGATACCCCGCCTCCACCTCCCCCGGCTGGATGGTTAGAATGTGAGCGTCTTCGGTTTTCTTTACACTTCCACTATTTGGCCCTTGATTATGGTTGCCTTCCTGCAGTTTGCACATTCTTCCTATCTTCCTTTTCTTCTGGAGACCTGTCTAGACTTTACAAAATTGCCTTTCTCTCCTCTTTTTTATTTAATTTAATTACCGCTTTATGTTTCTCGTCTGGGTGGAATGATTCGTTATGATGAATTGAGGGGATATCGTGAGGACGGCCTTAAGTTTTTTCTTATAGCCACTGAGTTTGGTATCTGCTTTCATACTGCATTTGCTCGAGGTTACGCTGTGCATTCTAACCTACACGGGCTATGGATATTTTGGTGGTATCCCTACGCGCGTTTTTATGAGCGGGTGGGCTAGCTGTTGATGGTTTTCGCAATGGGGTCAGGGGCACGGTGTTCTTGACTTTATTACGAAAATGTGCCACCCACGTGACTTTTCTGGATTTTTGGGCTGACATGTTTTTTGTTTGATGCAGGGTCGTGGGTTGATGTGTCAAGACCACCTCCATCGCAGAGCGAAAAAGACCCTCTCGAAATTCTTTCAGTGTCCTCGGGAGTCGTCAGCTCAGCAAGTCCGTTCTTCTCACCTGCTGTCAATACATCTTCACTCGTTGCAGGAGGACCATACATGCAAACAGCAGACACACATTCCTCACATGCGATGGACGCGCTCGCATTGGACGGCACCACACACGCCGGACCATCGTATACTCCTCTTAGGCACACAGCTACTCCTCCTCCATTCGCACGCTTGGTGAACTTGGCCAAACCTGCTGGTATTAGTGAAGCGGCGGTCTGGAACCCAGCGCGTTATAACACGGAGCAAGTCGGACCTTCGGAAATATATATACCTGTACCACTGACAACAAGCGTTCGCTCGGATCCATTGACGGAACAGGCTGCATCGACAATTCTTCAAGGTTCCGGTTTCATCACCTTGTCTCAATCCACTGGGAACATGGATGATTTTGGAACAGGAGTTGGAATGCCATCGCCCAGTCAGTCACCAGTATCTTTATCATCACCGCAACCCCTTCATTCTATCGGTGGAGACTCTGCAATCCTGTTTAACTCTCAGCATATCCTAAATTATCTTGGAATTCCCGGTGCTATCCAACGTGAAGCTATCGCACGGCCTCCATCTCGCGAGGCAGCTACAGCTGCTGAACCCATATATCGCGCATCTTCTGCGCCTCCGGTTGATTTAAGGCCGTCGTCCCTGTCTAGGAGTGCATCACCGGAGCGTCCGAGTCAACCTAAGCGGCCTTCGCCCATATGTCATACTCAGTCTCCATCACGTGAGAAGAAATCAGCAGAGAAATTGGCCACAACAGGCAAGAGTACCTCTTCTTTTATTGGAGGATACAATATTAGATACTTCTCATTCTATGAGGAGCCAGATGGGTTAAAGTCTCAAAGGAAAGGTGGATCTGCAGGACCTCCCGCGAAGCGGTATGTTTGCGACTAATTTTACTATCTTGTTGAATGCCCTCTTAACTAACTTTGACGGCTACATTGTTAATTGTTTTACTTAAAAGGCCATGGTCAGTGATTGAAATTCTTGGAGCTGTGGTTGCTGCTGGACTTGGGGGCTATGCTTTGATGAAGTTTGGAAGGTTTGTTTGCATCGTCTTGTCCTTTAGATATACTATGGATAGCTTTTACTAACTTAATCGTAGTCTGTGCTACAATAAGCTTTCAGCCCTATGGGTATCGATGTGAAGAAAAGGAGACAGCCGGCATGATTTTCTTCTCCTTCCCTTATTCACTTATTTCTATCTTTATAACGCGTGTAAAATACATACCTTGCTAGATTATTGAGCGCTCCTCCTTGTTTTTGTTCCTAGTTTTTTCTCCTCACCCTTCCATCATTATCCTTACCTTTTTTATTCCTTTCTTTTATTGGCAAGATCTCCTCTTTTGCGCCTTGTGAGGACGTAAACAAAAAAACAAATTCGGGAAGACAACACCTCATACATTGTTGTCAAACATTGCAAGTTATTATATATGGAAGCCTTTTGCACTCATGTTAGTTTCAAATAAAGTTTCTTGCAAAAAAGAACATACTATATTTATAAGTTAATGGCTCAAGTCATTCCTCTTTGCTTTCAGTATTTCCCTTTTTGGTTTGCTTTTGCACAAACGCGAATAAGTCCTTCATCGTCTGCAAACTACTCGACTTGTAGCTCTCACCAAAAAGTAAGTTATGGTTCAATAAATGGTATAATCTAAAACGTAGTGAGACTTCATGAAACATTTGTGAAGACATACTTGTAAAGGTCTTGCCTTTGTTCATAATAAGGCTGAAGTTTTGGCCTTATTTTATGATAAGTATCGAAAAACTTTGACGAAAAGCCGCCAAAAAGGCACATCATGCCGAGTCTTCGTTAAACCGTTCGGTCAGATATCACAAAAGCGAAGTTGGTGTACTCACTCAAACCTTTATCGTAATTTTAGTAAATAAAATCAAGTTAAACTAAATATCCATTATTCAAAATCTTACTCGTTGTGGGCGTAAACTGAAGACGGATCAAAGATGACAGGACCAATCTTAGTATCCACTCCCGCGTTTCCAGACTTTTGAGACTTGGTTATTAATGATAAACCCATGCACTATTGAAAAACTGACTGACTGACCCATAAATCACCATGAATCGGAACCGGGTCAATGTCCAATCCACCCAGCAGAAAGGGGATAGTTCTCAAAGTAGTCAGTCAGCATAAATATGGCAAAGAAGATAATTTACCTCGTGCATGTCTCTCTATCCAACAAAGCAGCTCTTCATCCTGGTTCTTCTGAATATTTCTTTCTTCCAACGTCTCCTATCCTTCGTCTGGCCGGTAAAAATCAGCCCACGAATTCTCCCACATATTGTCCTGCCGGTTGAACCGCAATACGTCGTAACGGGAAACCCCAAATTCCGCTCCGCTGGTCCATTTTTGGGATCATGTAGAGCAGCAAGCTTATGGGCGAGGCTAACTTGAGCATTGGCATTCAAAGATCCAGACAAATTCAAATATTCAGCTACGAAAAACGCTCCGATGGAATCGATCTCATTATCCGCATTATTCGGTAAATATCCGAATGCATGGAGCTCTGGGGCGAGACCGTTTACAGCGTTTAAAACCCGCAGACTTCTGCTTCACCAATGATGTGCTGTGCCTTCTTCGGATTTTGGCAATGCCTTACTACTAGGTCATGCCCGGTGGTAGTTTTTACGCGGACAAATGGACCTGAAGGATGAATGGGTTTGAGGTTCTCCAAATCCTTTGGAGACGAGCGTTTGAAGGACTGTGTCAGGAATGCTATGCTGTGCATTCCAAGTTTATGAAGTTGCACGACACAAAACCCTTCACAATTCCAGACATCCCAGTGGGGCAGAATCCCGAACATATCTGGACCGGATAACAGCACGAGCTGTCTAAAAAATACCTTGTGACGAAAATGAGGCTGTTGTCGTCAACGTCGTTATTGGTCCTCTCCCTCTTAACTGGTGCAGTTCAGTCGGATCATCTATCTGCATGGCCCGCTGCACCCCGATTCCAAGGCCCAACTATCATCAGATCCATCCGCTTCGTCCAAATTCACAATTGAATCAGAATTGGTCTTGGTGTGAAGCTCGTTCACAAATTCAAACTTCCAAAGGTTTGAGTCCCGTATCTGGATTCCTTTCACTTACACCTTCACGTATCAGGGAAATCGCGATGATGACGCTTTGTCTTCGGATATCAGCTTAACACTATCGCTCGATGATCAACTTTTCGCAAGACGTTCTGGGATATATTTTTTAGTAAATACCAATGGAACATTGGCCAGCCTTCCTCAAACATCGTTTGGGACGTTGGCAGGCGAATCGCTATGCTTTACCGAGCCGTGCTTTGAAAATGTACGTATCAATGCTGCTTTAGATTCCATCTAAGATTTAGAGGCTATCGATCTAACACGAGCGGGGAAAGTTTCTAAGAACGGGGCAGCTCTTTTCTTACCGATAAAAGGCCTGAATCAAGCGTTGCAAAAGAACATTATGAACCTAAGGACTTGGCTAGAACGCATTCGAAAATTCAAAAATAGTCTTAAAGTTGGGTCCGATTTTGGCTGTTATATTGACCAGAAGACGGAATGGGTGCTGTCTTACCTTCAGTTGACACAAAGTGAGGGTTTCATGACGGCGACGTTTATCGCTTATTCCAAGGAAACAAAAAGCGAAACGTCGCGGATAATGTGCGATACCGATCCAGGAGGACAAGAGCATTCTGTTTCGCTTTTCAAGTTCTCTGGGTGTAAAAATTATATATCTTCACACTGCTCTTTCCTTGCAAAAGAGACCACCGTCATCGACATCAAAAGCTTTGATGATGTCATTTACACCAAGACATCAGCCCCGATCATCCGAACCTCTGTACCAATGTCAGAAAACCTCCGCATAACCATAGAACCTTTGGAAGGATACCATCCTATCATTAAAGTTGACTTAAGCTTACCACTTCTCAACACCGGGGAAACCTCCGATATCGGCTTTATACTTTTTTTAGATCAAAACGCATTTGCTGACCCTTTTCAATTGGATGGCCTCAACAAAAACACGCAAGGCATCACTTTCTTCCCGTTCGGTGAGCCCGACCTTGAAGTCTCTGTGGAATCGCCCACCGCGCGTTTTAACGGGGTCATCGTGAGGGTAAAGAACGCCGTCTCCAAAATTAGGTATAGTATATTTTATCTTCATAAGTTTTAATGATAGAAAGTAGAAAGGATAAACTATCGTTCGAGATTCCCTTTCATATGAGATACCAAGCCCCGCAAGAAAAACTTGGAAACACGCCGGTTTCCATTCCATACCCTACAGCGTTTCTTGTTGAAGCGGGGTTGCCAGATACGGCATTCATGGATTTGGTTTTTGAGACTTACCTCAAGCCTTCAACTACAAACTCTCCCCAGATTCAACTGATCCACGACATTTCCAAAAAAATTCACCATGAAGCATCAACCATTCATATCCCAACAGGATTTATAAACGACATTAATTGGGTGCAAAGCTACACGACAGCGATTGCCATGTCATCAGCATTGATAGTAGTGGTGGCGTCATTACCTCGAAGCACAAAATAAATGAAGTGCACAATCATGCGAAAAGCACCATTGAATTCTGTGCGTGATTTTAATTGGGTTTTGGGGGTAACAGGGTAAAAGGGAGTCGGGTGAACGCGGGACAGGGAATGGGAGACGGCAAAAAAACACACTAGGCCAACCAAGCCAAACCAAAGCAACAAAATTATCCCAAAAACACGATCAGGCACCGGAAAGAAAGAAAACAGCTAAACAATAAAATAGGTAAAAACGCTGGGGTAGACATGGTTTTGTAGGGATAGGGACGGGTCGTATCAGAAAGGTAGGAAGGTTACGACAGGCAACCAACTTAATTCGGGGATTTTAGAGTAAGGAAGTTTGTACAAAAACAACGACAAAATAAGAGGGTTCCAATTCTCATCACAACAACCAAACATCGAGGGCTCATCTAACCCTTAATTCATAAAAAAAAGGAGGAGCCATAAGGAACTAAAAACACAACCAAAAGATCAAAGTTGATAGAACAAGCCGATAGACACAAGAGTGGGTGCAAAAAGGTTGAGGGGGAGGAGTGAGGTTAAAAATCATATCTTTTAATCCCCGTTGACCTTGCTCCGCTTCGCCCCATTATCACGACTCCTGGACCGACTCCGTGACCTCCTATCCCTTGACCTCTTCCTCCTTCCCCTGTCATCATCCCTCCGTCTATCACGATCCCTATCTCTCTCCCTCTCCCTCTCCCTCTCTCTGTCTCTATCACGGTCCCGTTCACGGTCTCGCTCTCGGTCGCGATCACGGTCACGATCACGGTCTCGCCGATCCCGACTTCGCGATCTCGACCGGTCCCTCTCCCGTTTAACATCCGCGTCTTTCCCACCAGGACTAGCACGTTCCTTGATGACAACAACCGGTGCCTTCCCGCCGTTAGTCGACGAAGACCCATTGGCGATAGGTGGTGTGCTTGATGTCGAATTATTAGCGGTACCGTTCGGCTTCACGCGGACCTTGTTATAGATCTCCTTGATTTGAGCGGACCCAATAGGACTTGGACTTGGCCAAAAGAAGGAGGCAAACTTCCACAAATGCCGTTCCCTCCGATTTCTGGCCGCCGAATCGGAACCAGATGGAGGATGTTCCTTATCGAGAATAACATAGATCTGATCCCCAATAGTCTGAAGGGTTTCACGGATAAACGTGGCAGTCTCTAGACTACTTCGTGCGGGATTGTTCCCTTCCTTCCTCAGCTGAGATAATTCCTTCTTTACCGGTCTCATAATGTCTTTACACGCCGGTGCATCCATGGAAGCACATGAATCCTGGGACTCTGATCCACTCCGTTCCTCGTCCACCTCCTTTTCCGCCTTCCTCTGACGGCTTGGCTTCTCCTTCTTCAATTTTACATCCTTCTCCTTCTTTACCTTCGACGCCTTAACCGCCTTAGCTTTATCCGCTCTCGACGACGCAGCAGAAGCCTTTCGACCCTCGCCGGGCGTCGCCTGCGTGTCCTGGCTCTTACTAGCAGCAGCCTCATCCGCCCTCGCTTTCCTCTTATCCGCCCTCTCCTTTTGCTTTTCCTTCTTCTCCTCCTGGATCTGAGCCCGTCGTTCCCGCAACTCCTCCTCATCGCGCAAAAGCTTAAAAAAAACTCTGCACGGCGAACAAGGTGAGTGGCTTTCGGGATCCCGCCTTTGGTTTCAGCCTTGTCAGCTTTCCCTTTTGTAGGTTTCTCCGGCGCGTCCTCTTCCTCCTCCTCGTCTTTACTCGTTGCAAGGAAAAACTTCTTCTTAAAGGGAAGTGTAGGATCATCTTGGATCGCCCGCCATGACCCAAACCCATGCTTATAAATCCCGACGAGCAACTTTGAATCATCCGTCTGTGTCCACGAACAATGCCAAGCATGAGGAGGTTTAACCGTCCCGCTCAACCGAAACTTTGTTGGATCCTTTGTTGCCGAGATTCGATTAAACAAAGCCTGCAAATCCAAAACTCTTTGCGCAAGTTGACTCGCATTGATATTTGGGATGCTTTGATATGAAGCCGTCACCATCTTGGCTCTCTGCGTTCTCGCCTTGGCACCAGCAGCCGCACCAGCAGCAGCATCAGGCTCCTTCGCGGCCTGCTCTGCCGAATTCGCAACAGCTTCTTCACAAAGCGCGACAAGCTCCGTCGCGACCTTTGTGTGATGATAGCCTTGTCATAATTCTCAAGCTCAGCAGATTTGGTGATATCTTCACACCGATTCTCGATTCTCCCAAACTTGAGAAGTCCGCGAATAAGAGATCGAATCTCCTTCTCCTCCAACGGCCCGGCTGCAGCCTTTTTCGCCGCCCGTCCCTTTTTAGTAGCTGCTTTCCGGCCCTTCTTCATATCCTCCTCATCATCCGAAATCTTCCCAGCCCCAAACGGAATCTGTTGTTTCCGCTGCCGTGGCCCAAGATACTCCTCTTCCTCCACAACCTCCTTCACACGGTCTTTTTCAGGGATAATCTCATCCCACGAAAGCTGATTCATGGCAACGTCCTCTACCCTCCATTGCTCAAGGAAAGCCGCACCACCATCAGCAGCACCGGTAGACTCCTCGCTAACATGGTGTTCAGCACGAGAGAGAATTTCATCAAGGTTCATCTCCTCAAGTTTGGTTCCTGGCGGTGGTGGTGCTGCGCCACCCTCAGCAGGTTCGTCAGACTTGAAAAGGTTCTGGGCACCAAACTTGAGAATCGTTTGAAGCTCTTCACGAGATATTTGGGTATTTCCAATGGGTTTACTTGCTTTTTTGGAGATAAGGGTTTCTCCGGAAGTATCCATTTGCTTAATGATGCCTGAACAGAGTCAGATACATGACTAGAATATTCTGCTTACAATATTCGAGAACCATCTTCCTTTTCGCACGCTCAATAACTTCCTCCTCAATGGTATCTTTTGAAACGAAACGATATACATTCACAACCTTCTTCTGACCTGTTTTTTAAAAAACGTGAATCGTAAGTCAGAAGTCAAACAAACAAAGAATTTCCTCACCAATTCTATGGGCTCTTGCCATGGCCTGCAAGTCTGTTGTAAAAACGTCGTGTTAGCAACATTCCAGATAAATACTTGAACACTTAACAACATAAACATACTCACCATTTTGCGGATTCCAATCTGAATCAAAAATAATCACCGTATCAGCCGTCTCCAAATTCAACCCCAACCCCCCAGCCCTCGTCGACAAAATAAACACAAAATCCTGTGACCCCTCCGCATTAAAATGATCCATAGCCCTTTTCCTCGCCTCCCCATTCGTGCTCCCATCAAGCCTCTGATGCTGATACCCTCTCAATACAAGGTAATCCGACAAAATATCCAACATCCTCACCATCTGCGAAAAAATAAGCACACGGTGGCCTCCTTCCTGCAATCGCGCAAGAAGCTTGTCAAGAAGAACCATCTTGCCTGCATTCGCAATCATACCGCGGAGTTGCTCGTCCTTGTTCACCACGTACTTTTCTGCGTTCGGGAAAAGGTAGGGATGGTTCGCGGCCTTTTTCAACTCCATGGCAATGTTGAGGAGGGTGCTTTGGGAACCAGCGGCGAGACCTTTGTTGAGAGCTGCGAAATTTCTCGAGTAAATGTTTTTGTAATACTCGAGTTGCATCTGAGATAACTCGACACGAAGAATCCTTTCCGTTTTAGTCGGTAAGGATTTCTCGACATCCTTCTTCAACCGCCGAAGCATGTAATTCTCAAGCCTTTGTTGAAGATCTTTTATCTTGTCCTCTTGATTCTCGGCACCAATGATAATCTCAAAGTTTTCAAACTCTTTAAACTTATCAGGCATCAAGAACTGAATGAGCGACACAAGCTCTCTGACGGAATTTTGCAAAGGCGTTCCCGTAATCAGCAGCCGATTAGCCGTATAAAAGTCTTTCAAGGCTTCATGCAACTGCGATCCAGAATTCTTAAGCCTATGAGCCTCATCAACCATCAAGTATGCCCATCGGATCTGTCCCAAATACTCTCGATCCTTCAAGACCAACTCAAAAGTGGTCAGAAGAACATTCATTTTGAGTTTCTTCTCCTTCCCTTTCGACGGCAAGTAAAACTCGTAATCGCGAATCATTGTTCGAGATTCCCCGTTCCCAGTGTAACAAACAACATTCATTTCCGGCGCCCATCTCGAAAACTCCTTCTGCCAAGATCCGATTGTTGACAACGGTACAACCACAAGAAAAGGCCCATACACATCCATTGAATTAAACAAATAATTCAAGAACGAGATACTCTGGATAGTTTTGCCAAGTCCCATCTCATCAGCAAGGATACCATTCTCATTACGATGCCAAAGATACGCCATCCAATTGACACCAATGAGTTGGTAATCTCTCAAGGTACCGTATGTAATGTATTCCGGCTGCTTGGCAATCTTTTTAAAATCGGGTCGGTTTTTGGTATAGGACTTGCTCCGGTGTGGTGTCTTAAGACTCTGATTACGGTCAAGGAAAGCGTCGATCTGGGTCTGAAACGCCGAGATCTCGTCCGCAGGCTCCCATGTGCATTCTTTGTACGGTAATCTTTGCCATTTGCAGAGGTACTCTGTGCCTCCAAGCTCGTTGTCTTTAGAGGGGGTACCTCTCGAGACGCTATGACACGTTCAACAATCTTGTATTCGTCAAGGTCGGACCGCATCATCTCCAGTTGAATATCTTTTTGCTCAATCTCCTCTTTTGTTGTGTTGGGGTCTTCACGCTCTCGTTGATCCTCTTCATATCTCTTGACGAATCGTTCGAGTTTACGGTAACCCTTGCACTCGCCCAGGATCTCGGCAGTGTTCCAGGTTTCTCCTGTGCGAGTACCCTTGCCACTTGATGTAATACTCAGGAACACCCGCTTCTAAAAAAGTATAAGCTTGCTTGAGTTAAGAATATATGACTCACCTGTATGTCTTAGATCCAAAATAGCCTCGATGACTTCCTTGTCATCTGCAGCATTTTAGCATAAAAGCTTTAAAAATTCGTTCAAACCTTCAACAGGCGCAGCTTCCTGTACCCAATCTCCCTCTTCTCCCTCATCCTCATCCATCAGCATCTCTTCATCAAGTTGAGCGTCATATGCAGATTCGTTGTAATTGGTTCTGCTCTTTGTTCGTGACGAGAATCGGACCTCATAAGCAGGTGGCTCCTCATCACCACTATGAACGCGGGGCCGTTTTCTCTTACCAGACTTCTTAAGCTTCCGTAAACCTTTTCGCACAGGCGCGCCGTATTCTTCATCAGAATCAGATTCCTCGTAAGGTTCGTCCGATTCTTCGGCCTCATAAGTATACTTTGACACTATGTCCAGAAAAACAAAAAGTAATGTTATGACCACATGCTTAAGGTATTAAACGTACCCTTTGCTTGCTTACTTCTTGACTTTGAAGATTTCGATGATTTCGACCTCTTACGGCGTCCACCAAAATCACTACCGTCGTCATTGTCATCTTCGTCCATATTGGATCCCATATCATCCTCAAAGTAAGCACTTTTCTGTACGATGATTAGCAGTACGCAATAATTGAATATTTACCTCAAACCGACTAGGGATATGCCGAGCCCTTGTAGACCTTCTTAATCCAAACAGCTCAGGATCCGCATCAGGAGGAAGTTCGAAACGAGAGCTTCTCTGCGCCTGCTTCCTCTTTCGACTCGATCTTGCGCCAGCAGACTTCTCATCGTTATCAGCGCTATCACTCCCATCCCCCGTCTCATCATCCTGAATAATGTGGGCTCTTCTTTTCCGCATCTTTGAGGACACCACGTCGGCATCAGAACCATCATCATTGGATTCAGAATCACTTCCGTTGTAGTTTTGATGATCCGAATCGTCTTGATATACAGAGCCCTCTGAGGACTTTTCAGACTCTGCCTCAACGTCGGGGTTGTCATCGTCAGCCGACCCGTTCTCTTCTACTTTGGTGGTGTCAGGGTCATTCTCTTCATCAGATTGGAACATCTCCTCGATTTCTCGATCGGTATCGGAGCCGGCTGAAAAGAGTAGAGAGAAAGATAAGCTTCTTTTGATTTGTTTAGAGTCTACAGCGTTTGCTTGATACGTTACTCCAAACACTCCTTCAACCCATCCAACCCTTATCCCAGATTATTCTCATCGCCATAAAACGTCATCAAGCACCATTCAGCCTCCCATAAGCCACACAACTGAAGCTCTGCCCATTCTACATCTTCCTATGTAAGCGTTGGGTTTGATATTCGAAGCTTTGATATCAGTTTTACGCCAACCCATCCATCCGGTCATGGCTTTTAGATGCATTTAATGCAACATTCCCCGGACCAACCCAAGCGCCATACACGGTCTCCCCGCGTGTTGCCACCCCAACCATGCCTCCACCTCTTCCACCACCATGTTCCTTGTATGAGAGTGTTGTGAGCTCACCTGTTTTTTCGCCTCCATCTGCCATCACTTTTGGGTCTGGGGGTGTCGTGATGATTGCAAGAAACTCCCTTTCTCCAGCAAAAGATTGAAATTTTCAAAATCCAAATTTGATTCACGCAGCCAGTTGTAAAAAAGCTTCAAAGACTCGAAGGAAAAGAAGAAAAATGCTCTTTACTCGAGACTTTTGAGGACGATGTGGTAGTTGCTACGATTTTGTATTGAAGTTGGAGAGAGTTTTTTTGGTTTTTTTGGTTTATGGTACATGAACAGGCGATGGTGTTTTCGTGGTTTACTTTCATAGTTGGTGGTGGTGGTGTCGTTGGATGCCGGTGGTGTCGTGGTGATTGCGTTATTTATTAATTACGTTTGGGATATGTTGTATTGTGCAGCGTGTGGATGGATGTACATGGTTTTTGAGCAAGTGTGAATGATTAATGCTGGGCCTGGCTTCAAATTATACTCGCAAGCCTCATTACGATATTGGATTGCCATCAGCTGCGAACTGATCTCAAAATGAAATAATAAAACAAGGCGATAAAACGATAAAAGATAACAGTTGTAGAGTTTAAAAAAAAATAATAAAATAAAATAAAAACGAACGAGGGAAGAGAGATCTGCCATTTTGAGTGAATGAACATCTACGACCGCATCCGCTCCCTCTTTACAAAAGGTAGACTTTCAATCCCACATTCTCTGTCACTTCCCACATACACCCACCACTTGATACTCCACAACCTTCTCCCCCCCATCTCAAACAAGTTTTTCTTTTTTTGTTTCAACTTTCTGGCTTTGAAATTTGTGTGTGTGTGTTGGTTGTTGACTAAATACTGTTCTTGACAAACACACATCCACCTTCATCAAACAAGTATCGGAGGCTCGGAGCAAGACGTACAACTATACCACCACCACCACTAAAGACGACGACTACGGCATCATGGGTGTACATCAAGAGTGCAGTCCTTCTTTGGGTACTTCGGGGAGGGTGAGGCTGGGGTCAGGGAGTCACGCGCTGCCTATTCATGAGTATCTGAGGGCACGAGAGGTCCTTCCGCGTGGGATTAGTCGACACGTGAGGAGTGCTTCAAGAACAACACCGACAGCAAGCACTGTCGTTCACAGCTATATCGACAAAAGGTGGACACTAGGAGATGACATGGACTTGAGTGATGATGTCTCCTCCGATGGCATGTTTAGAAGCGTCACCCAGCTTCCCTCTGCAGCAGAGGAGGGAGATGTCTCCAAGATGGCATGTCTTCGCGGTGGCTCAACCGGGAGGGGTATCTTTGCAGCAGCTCTCCCTTCACCGACAGCAAGGTGGATGGACTCGAAAAAGTTTGATCAAGGTGCTCTATCTGGGGTGATGGATGTGGCATCAAGACGATTACCGGCAAAGCTCCAAGAACGTCAATTTGATGTCTCTGGTCTTGACAAGATCTTTGCATCTCTCTGGTTGAACGACTCTGAGATTGTGCTTGGAACAAAGTGCAACAGGTTGATTGTAATGAACGTCAACACGTCCAAGCGCTTTGAGATCCCTTCCATTGTCGGTCACAGGTCTTCCACCGGGTGGTCTTATGGTAGCGTGCCAGCTGCCGCTGTTTCACCATTCAGTATGTGCGCGACATCTCCTCTCTCTCCTCCAACTGTCGTTCCAAGACCCTCCACTGAAACAAGCGGGGTGCCTCAGGCCGCCCCACAATCTCGTCGTGATTCCGAACATTTCCAATGTTGCGGTATCCACTCCCTCGCCATCAACCCATCCAAAACAATGCTGGCAGTCGGTTCAGGTCATCCCACAGAGTTCATCCAAATCTACAAACTCCCCACTTTCGAGCCCCTCGCTATCTTGTCGGGACACTCTGACATGGTGTTTTCGGTCGCGTGGTTGTCGGATAACGTGCTGGTGTCGGGATCCCGAGACACCACTTTAAAGATGTGGAGCTTGACCGACGAGTATCTTCAAACCACCGTTCAAGGCGTCAATAATGCCACTGTGTCAATCTACCAACCCGTCCTTACCAAGAAGGAGCATTGTGGGAAAGTGAGAGACTTAAAGTTTAACGACTTTACCAAGCAAACCACCACACTCGCAACGGATGGTACCGTCAAGATCTTTGATGCTTCACGGCTCTCTTTGGCTGTCTCCGTACCGTTAGTGTACACCAATGAAACAGTGTGCCTCGGTATGGGTGTTTCCGAAAACATCTACTCTGTCGGTTCTCAATCCCACATCTCCCTCATCGATCCACGGGTGGGTTCCATTGTCCACATGATCGAGTCCTGTGACGAGGGATGGGGAGTCCGCAGTATGAACGTGGACAACGGCGTCATCACTATTGGAGGAGGATACGGCCGTATCTCCTTTTACGACCTCCGCTCTCAAAGCTACCTTGCTTGGAGGCCAAGAAATAAGCAAGATGAAGAGCAGCCTGATGTCGAGGAACGGTACTTGCAGAATGGGGGAGGATGGTTGGATAGAGATCAGTTTTACATGAATCATTTCCGAGGTCAGAGTATCAGAAATGCGGTTTATACTCTGTCGTATGATCCGTGTGGGGTGAGATTTTTTGCGGCGGGTGGACCGCTGCAGCTAAATCTCTGTGGGTCGTATGCTGGGCTGTGGGAGTGAAATGTGGAGTATGGGGATGGCTGGCTGAGAATGTTATGAGAGAAGAGCAGAGACGCGGTATACTACGTAATCAAAGAGAGGTGGTTAGCAAGTTGCATGGAATAATGAGATAATTGGATCGTTACAGTTTATAAACACGGAATACATTATTAATATAATACATTATATAATTTGAGAGCGCACATACTTTTTTACGAGTTTTATAAGTTTTATAATTTGACTTTTAACATTTACATTTTCGAACCGTGTTGCCACTTTGATGTTAAAATAACATTTTAGACGCGAAACAGTAAAGATCACGTCTTTATGTAGTTGAACAGCACTTTTATTTTCAGTCCATACAACCGACGTGTTATATTTGTAAAAAAGGGGGAGAATAAAAGGATACTTAATAATTCCATGAAATCTTTAACGGAAAAAGTAACGAAAATAAACAGATAGAGAAACCAATGAGAAAATAAGATAAATTCGACGTTGCTGGTTGGATCGTAACTAAAAACATAAAAAATGTGAACATATCTACAGCAGCTAAGTGAAAGAAAAGCAAACAGCGTCGGTATGTGTGTGTACGTGTTGTGTGTGCTGTGGCCCTTAACTGTAAGACTATGGAGAAAAGGGGGTTTTTGGTTTCATCCGATTGCGCAAGCGAGCAGCAAGTGGTTGTAATAAGCTGCTGCTAAAGTGGTATTTGCTGGCTCCTGGTTGTTGCTGCTTGTCGCTGAGCTGAAAAAATTAATTAAAAATTGAAATTGAAAAAACGAAGACCCTCGTCCAAAAAGTCGGAGAATTCAACAATTGAATTCTTTCCATCCCTCACACACTCACAATGGTGCGTATCCTTGATACCTCTGCACACACACCCTCTCGCTCTCTCTCTCTTCAGTGCATGCAGTACGCCGTTGAGCTAACGTTTTCTTACAGTCAGGGCTATCACCCGTACAGATTCTCCAGGAGGGAGGCTCTGAGGAACGCGCAGAGAATGCTCTCTTGTGGGTTTTGTGTTTGCTTTGTTTTGCTCCGTCAAAGTCTAATGCAATGCTTACCCCTATCTCTTTCTGTCTCTCTAGTCATCCTTTGTCGGTGCTATCGCTGTCGGTGACCTCGTCAAGAGCACTCTTGGCCCTAAGGGCATGGTGAGTTTTGTAGTTCGATGTCCAAACATACATACATATCAATGCATGCATGCATCCTCTTTCCAAGCATCCGAACCACTGAACAAACCTTTTAACCCATCAAACAGGACAAAATCCTTCAATCTATGACCAACAACAACAGCATCATCGTCACCAACGACGGAGCCACCATCTTGAAGTCCATTGCTCTGGACAATGCCGCCGCAAAGGTTTTGGTGAACATTTCCAAGGTTCAGGACGATGAAGTCGGTGACGGCACTACTTCTGTCTGTTCTTGGCTGCGGAGCTCCTGAGGGAAGGTGAGCGTCTTGTAAACCGCAAGATTCACCCCCAGACCATCATCGAGGGTTATCGTATTGCTTCGCAAGCGGCTTATGATGCTTTGGAGAAATCGGCAAAGGACAACTCGGCATCAAAGGAGTCGTTCAGGGCGGACCTCATCAACATTGCAAAGACTACCCTTAGTTCCAAGGTTCTTGCGCAGGACAAGGAATACTTCTCAAAACTTGCAGTCGATGCTGTGCTTCGGTTAAAGGTGGGTTTTTGTTCTTTTCTGTTGTTTTCCCAGACTGGAAGCACTGTACTTCTCATTGGTTTGTCCTGCATGTCATTCTAAAGCTAGCTGGGCTCTTCTTTCTCAGGGCTCAACGTCGCTTGAGCACATCCAAATCATCAAGAAGCCCGGAGGAAAGCTTATTGACTCATACTTGGACGAGGGATTCATTTTGGACAAGAAAAATCGGTGTGAACCAACCCAAGCGATTGAGAATGCCAGGATTCTTATTGCCAAACACTCGTAAGTTTATAATTATTTATTAAATTCAAACGCTGAACTTTTATCTCGTTTAGCCATGGACACGGATAAGATTAAGATTTCGGTGCTAGGGTGCGTGTGGATGCTACTGGAAAGCTTGCAGAACTCGAGAGGGCCGAGAGGGATAAAATGAAGGCCAAGGTTTGACAAGATTAAGGCCCACGGAATCAACTGGTATGTATGAGAATTTAAAGGTGTTATAAGTTGCAATTTTATCTAAAATCACGCTTGTTTTTCTTCAGCTTTGTGAACAGGCAGCTTATCTACAACTGGCCCGAGCAGTTGTTCGCCGACTCTGGTATTGCGGCCATTGAGCACGCCGACTTTGACGGTGTGGAGCGTCTTGCACTAGTGACCGGTGGAGAGATTGCGTCCACTTTTGACCACCCGAGCTTGTCAAGCTTGGTCGCTGCGATCTCATTGAGGAGATTATCATTGGTGAGGACCGTCTTATCAAGTTCTCTGGTGTTGCGGCTGGCGAGGCTTGCACTATTGTTCTTAGGGGTGCTACTCAGCAGTTGTTGGACGAGGCTGAGAGGTCTCTCCACGACGCGCTCTGTGTTTTGTCGCAGACTGTTGCGGAGCCTAGGACTGTTTTGGGAGGAGGGTGCTCGGAGATGCTTATGGCAAAGGCTGTTGATGAGATTGCTGCCAAGACCCCTGGCAAGAAGGCTATTGCTGTCGAGTCGTTTGCAAAGGCATTGAGACAGGTAATGTTTTTTGTTTTTAGTAATTTTTATAACTTTTACGTTTTTACATAATAACCTGAATGTTTTCTCCAGCTTCCTACCATCCTTGCGGACAACGCTGGTTACGACAGCTCCGACCTTGTTGCAAGGTTGAAAGCCTCCCACAACAAGGGCAACAAGACTCACGGTCTTGACATGTACAACGGTGCCATTGCTGACATGACCGACCTTGGCATCACCGAGTCCTTTAAGCTGAAGCGCCAAGTTCTCCTCTCTGCTTCCGAAGCTGCTGAGATGATTCTCCGTGTTGATGACATCATTAAGGCCGCACCCAGGTAATAACCTTTAAATCTTTATCTATTTTGTACAAGTCTAACTGTTCAAACAGGAGAAGGGAAAGACAGTAAAAGACTCGCCTGTGACCTTTATTGTTGTGTTGTTTTTGTTTATCGTTTATATTTTTTATTCATGAGAATCGTGAGCATTTTGGGGGTCTCTTCACACTCGATAAGTATGATGGACCAAGGGGGGTAGGTGGGGGGGTTGGTAGGCGGAAAGAGGGGAGATGAGAGTCGATCTGCATTCTGTTTGTATCTGGAAGTTTATGTGTAATAACGCAAGCATTGGGGTTTTTGTTTCTCATAAAAATACTTGAGCGTGCTGCGGTGTTTTGAGAATCGTATATTTCGCCTTTTCGTTCTTGCAGTTTAAAGCATTTGCCTCTGGTTGCATGCAAAATGGACACCTTGTCTATTCCCATGAATGGCTGATCACAATCCAATTTTTTGAACAAACCTCAATGAGCGTCTTTGAAAATCCCTTCGACCGCAGGATGGCGTCGCCGTCGCGGCTCGAGTCCCTCATCGGTAGGCAAATGCCTTCCTCTCTTCGTTACGACCATTTTTCTGAATCGTAGTGTAGACCAGGCGTGCCATACGGATTCTGGGCAGATGAATCTTGGTCTTAACATGGAGATTTGTGACTTGATCAATGAGAAGCAGAAACACTAGTAAGGGAGGCGTTTCTGACTTTGGGACGTAACCATCTTCTTTGTCGAATAGTCCTAGGGAAGCTTCCACCGCGTTACTGAGGATCATTAACGGGAGGAATCCTCAAGCTAGCTTGAATGCATTGACGGTACCAAAAACCCCCATCACCTTTTCCCAACGTTGACACTCTTGTAGCTCCTCGACCACCTCGTCAAGAACTGTGGATATCCTCTTCAATTGATTATATCCACCAAGGAGTTTTCTAAACGAACTCGTCCGTCGGTTCCCAGAACGTCCAACGGTATAATTACATGATATCATTTTATTCTAATTTGTAGACTACGACTCCAACCCAATATAGGATCTTGGAGTTAATCAACAGTGGAACGCCACGATTTGTGTTTCGTCAAGGTATAAGGATGATTTCAGACATATCACGGATATGTATCGGTTGCTCTCCTACAAGGGGTACCATTTCCCTGGATTGTCGACGGAGGCGGCGGCGGTGTTGGCGCCGCGTGAGGTTTGCGAAGGCTTGTTATAAAGTCTCCATTCTCATGCTTTCATTTAGACGCTTCAGACTGAAGAAGAATTGGAGGAGCAGGATCGGATTGCGCAAGGAGCGGTAAAGGGTTTTTTGTATTTCACGGATCTCAATGAATGTATAGAAATTGCAAGAGTTGTTAAGGATGGGGACGCCGGCGGCTTTGGAGCAGGCGAATGAGTTGATGAAGGTTATGGCTGGTTATGTGGGTCTTTTTTTTATGAAATTTACAAAAGTGCTGATGATGTGGTTTTTTAGGATTTGGAACGGAAGAGGGATTATAAGAAGGAAGTGAATGAGGAGTTGACCAGGATTGAGGCGAGGATATTGCAATTCAATGAAAAGTTGGTTGGAAAGAAGGCGGATGATCGGTGGGTGCACGATAACACGCTTGAGGTATGTCTTGGGGGCACAGGCGCGTGTTGATTTGGCGTTTTAGGAGTTGTATGCGTTCACGAATTCATCGCAGGGGCGGATTCAGAAACTTATTCAGGATGGAGATGAAGAAGAGAGAACAGGTTTGCGAGGGGTTATGCTTCCAAATCTAATGTTGATATAGAACGACTTCTTCACCTTAATGATTTGATCAATCAAGTTATTGAAAAGTACCGCCAGTACAAGGATGGAAAACCAATCAATAAGGAACCCGTCACGTCTCCCACAAACAGTGAAGCCTCAACTAAATCCGCACCCACGAAATCCTCCGCCCAGCCCATCAGTTTGATTGATTTCGATGATGGACCTGCCGGTGCTATATCACTCCCGCTTTCAGGGATGGCGATATCACCGGGAGCGGCGAGCTTTGGATCATTTGAAACGCAGAGCAAGACAACGTCACCTGTGGCCAATGTGGCGGCTGTGGCGCCGAAAAATGATCTGGATGATTTGTTTGGGTTGTTCCCGAGTGCTGGGAACACGGCGCCTGTGATTGCGCAGGGATTGATGGGGACAACTGCTCCGCCTTTGGTTACGTCACAAATGGCGACTGGTATGTGGAGTGTGTGAGATATTAGACTGATTTATTCCTTTTTTTTCCAGCGGATTTCGGAAACTTTGGAATGATGTCTCCGCCTTTGGTACAGCAACCGAAGCAGCAAGGTGTGTGAATAGACTATGACGCTTCTGACGATAATTTTGAAGATCCTTTAGGCGATCTAGGGTTTTTCTCTCAACCCGTCGCTGCACCTCCAAAAGCAGTTGGTGAGTACATCACATCTACCTTTTTTATCTCGTTTTCTTACTTTTTAAATAGAACCATCCGCCCCTGTCGACTTTTTCAAGAAGAATGGGCTCCAAATTAAAGCCATTCTTAAGGAGTCTGCGCAAAACGTTGAAGCTGATTTAACGTTCATCAACACAACTCCTGTTCCTTTCACCCACCTCACCTTCCAAGTGGCTGTCCCAAAAGTAAAACCCTCCCTACCCTTTCGCCCTTACTTATAATGTGTTTCTGTGCAGGCTATGCAATTGAAACTTAACCCCCTCTCTGGTACCGTGATTCAACCGTTGAATCAAGCGCAGGTGAAACAGAGTCTAATTATTGCGAATGCGACAAAGGTGCGTAGACTTTTCTTTTTGATTTCTTTAGTTGATATTTGCTTTTTAGGCGACAGTGAAGATGAAGTTTAAGGTGGCATATCAGGTTAATGGAGCGGAGGTTGAGGAGTCGGGGGATTACCCGCTTAATTAGATAAATATCCCATAGCTTCAAGTGGAGTATTTTTTGTAGATTTGGAATGTTGATTTCTGTTTTGGTTGGGGTTTTGGGCTTTTGTTGCTGTCGAATTCTTTGTTTTCAAATACGTATACTTTGCTTGATAAAAAGAGTATCTTTATATTTCTAATGCATACTTTTTTTGGAGAGATTTATGGAAAGAAGTTTGGAGTGTGGTGGCAGAATGGTGAGCTCTCAACCAGTTCGGAAATGTTGTCCGCATGTATGGCATGGGGTCGGAAGCACTGCATTTCGTAGTTTGCGTCCTAGTTAGTACAGTTGAAGGGAGAGGGGCGCGGCAGACGCCCACATCCTCCTCCTCGCCACCTGGGGAAGCAATGTGTCGAAAACACGCGCAAGGCGGAGAATGAGACACAACTTTTTGGGTGGATCAGCACCAGCAGCCACGACATTTCAGAAATTATTATGGGAGGCTGTCTGTCTCCACAAGAAAAAATAATTGTTTGTTTTGGTTTGCAGCAGCTGAAGAACACCTCGCACATCCACTTGAACAGCCTCTCAGCTCTCCAACGATGCCTCGTTCATCGTCTAAAACGTTGACGGCACCGTCGTTAACTGCGAATTCATCGCTTCAGACCCGCAGAAGAAATGCGGGGAAGGAAGGCCCACCACAGGGCAATGTGATCACCGGGACGGGCATGGGAATGACCCAAAGCGCCTACCGCTCTCCCGCCTCATCCTCCGCATCCTCCTCGTACACCACATCACCGTCTCCAACGCCGTTGTTTTCTCCTGAGATGACCGGCGCGCCTGTTCAGAAGATGACGGAGTCAATTGTTGCGGCCCTTCCACTACCGTCCTTGTCACCGTTTCTCAAGAACACCTCCTTGGCGGAGTCTGATAGTGAGGCCACCCTCTATGACGCCTCCTCCGTTGCGTCATCCTTAGGTTCCTCGCCGAGATCCTCCGTCAGTAGAAGAGACGTTCGTGCAAAGCCTTGGAAGCGAAGGGTAAGGCCCCTGCCGTTGCCCCCTACCAGACTTCGCCTCCTAGCAAGCGGCAACGCAAAGCCGAGTTGAGCCCATCTTCCATGTCCTCTTCGCCGTCAACGACTTTTGGTAGACATGGAAGTTACATGGATGTTATGAATTCTCCGCCAGCAAAGAGGGGACGCAGTGGAAAGGCGTCTGTCCCCAACTTGGTGTCTTATGCACCCGCTCCCTCTTCATCGATGTTCTCCATGCCTAGCCCTTTCACCTCCCCGGTCATCTCCCGAATGTATGTGACCCCAATCCCTGGCAAAGACGTCCGGCTTAGCGTGAAGTGTGTCGACGGCGTCCCGCAAATGAGGGAAAGGTCGCCAATGCGCAATTGGCAAGATGGTATGATCCAAAACTCCGAATCCTACAACGTGCCAAACGTAAGTTTAAAATTCATTTCTGTTTTAACTTCTGTCGTTATTACTTTCGCAACGTTTATCATCAATGACCAAAACTCTCTTGTCGTGCTTTAGGACTTTTGGGATGCGGACGGAGACGTTGACATGTTGAGGTCGGGCGATATTGAGACATTGTGCTCGTTCGAATCATACGAATTTAGCAGGAGTTATGCTTCTGCTGATATCAAGACCATCGTTGCAGACGACAACGTCCCCAACTTGGAGCCAACCATCATGGATAAGGTCTATGAGGGGCTCTTTGGGCACGAGCTTCATGAGGCCCCTCCCTGCAGAGCCTCCGACGACTTCCAGTTTGTGGCTAACAGCTCCATAACCGGTTTCTCTCCCGTTGACGTTTCTGGCGTCTCTGGTTGGTACGGCTTCAACGCGTACCAGCACAGGGGCTTTTAGAAAAATTCGGAGACTTGACATCCCAAAAACGCCCTTTAAAGACATGAAATTTCGAGAAACCTACAACAGCAGAAGAATGACCATTTGAGACCAGAACAGAACCATAAAGAAAGATACAACGAACAACAAAGCCAAAGAAAACCATGAACGCCATCAAGCAAAAACCTTTGAGATATATGAGTATGGCTCGATAAACGAGCATCGCAAGCATGAGACCTTCATTGCTGCCCTAACCACCGCGGATTTATGCATCACTACCCCCCCACACACTCCACATTCACAGTCCACGACAAAGCAATTCCCAATTTCAACAACTTCTATTTCCTTAACCAACCTTGTCATTTAAAGGGGGAGGAAGTGGTTGGTGTCCGGGAAGTCGCCGAGATTTTGTCGCCGTTCATTTCTCTGCGCGCCTTCCCCACTCCCGTTCACTACTCTACGCGCCTTCCCCACCCCGGACCTCTCAAATCCCCCCCAAACTCACGACCAGACTTGGCTCTTAACAAAACCTCAAGCCTACTTCCATCCGGCTGCACATTAACAAGCCGTTTGCCCTACCTACACTCATAGGCCTTCCGCCCCCAACCCTCTAACACTGAAGATCAGCGTCGCAACGCTTTACCTCCTCCTATATGTCGACACTACCTCAGAGTAACAAATCCACTTGCGCCCTACACTTCCTTACCTCCGGCTCTCTTACAGCAACGATAACTTTGCGTACCTCTGCCAAGTGTGTGTTGTGTGTTTGTAGATTTGAACGTACCATCTGAACGTCGCGAACGTTCTTTAGTCGACTAGTGCACTTTTAATAGATGGGACACGGTACTAGTAAATCACCTTGGTAAGCCCCTCTCTTGTTCTTTTATTAACTCATAAATGAGCCTGGCTAATTATCTTTGATGTTATGATAGGCATTGACTCTGTATCTGAACGAACATTACACTACTTCACGTCAGTTTCATTGAAGGACCGTTCTGCTGTCCTACGGCCTTCATGTTGGAGCTTCCGGGGTTTCAGATTCTTGTGGGACCTCGCTTACCTTCTTTTGAAACTTTTAGTGACAGCTGTGTGACTGTAGTTCTGTACCATCTGAATACTGCGAACGTCGCTAGTCGTCGATCGCAACATTCAAGTAGATATGGGACGCTCATTGGATATTTTCAGAGTAAGAGCAAAGTAGTGGACTCGTCTAATGTTTCTTCTATCAGGTCAGGCGGATACTAGCAAAGAGTAAAGCGCAAAAAGACCAGCGTTAGGCATCAGCTCTGCATTTTGAACGAACACACACACTGCTTCATCTCCTGTTGGAGGTTACGGAGTGGCACCCTGTGGAACTCCGCTTTCCTTCTCTTGAGACTCTTGGCGACAGCTGTGTGATTGTAGTTCTGTACCATCTGAATGCTGCGAACGTCGCTAGTCGTCGACCGCAGCGTTCAAGTAGATATGGGACGCTCACTGGATATTTTTCAGAGTAAGAGCAAATTAGTGGGCTTGTCTTATGTTTCTTCTATCAGGTCAGGTTGATCCTAGCAACAAGTAAAGCGCCAAGATATCTACTGCTGCCGTCTATGCGAGGCTTAGATGTGTACGTCGATGCTCGTGTCCGTAGTTAAGGATGTGCTCCTTCAACGCCATGCCTCCTATGAAGAAACACACTGCTGCTATACGCTTTTAATGAAAGAACGTACTACTGCTCTAAGCCGTATGCTTCCCTACCGGAATACGAAATGACAGATTCTCGTGTGAACCCCCCTTATATATTCTTAAGGCTGTTCATGTTTGTATTGTGGTTGCCGCTTTGAGTGTACCATCTGAACGTTGCAAAACGTCGCTCGTCGTCATATGCATCGTTCTATTCGATGGGACGCATATTGGACAATTTTCAAGGTAGCGGTTTTTCTAATATTTGAGGTTGTTAATAATCTTGGCTAATGCTTTTCTTTCTGTTATACCACACAGGCATAGGCAGGGATTAAAGCGCCAAGTATTTCTACGGCTGCAGCTTATTAAGTATACTTCGATGCACGTGTGTGTCATTACTGCTCCACCCCGACTTCTAAAGGGGCACACTACTGTTTTGAGCCCCTATGCTCTTGCTATCGGACTCCGGAATGACAGATTCTCGTGTGGACAGGCCTTCTTTTAAGGGTGTTAATTTTGTAGTGTGGCTGTCCTTGAATGTACCATCTGAAGGTTGCAGACGTCGGTAGTCGCCGTATGCATCACTCTAGTCGATGGGACACAAATTAAATTGATTTCAAGGTAGGAGAGGCTTTTTTCTGTCCCGTCAATTTTCTTTATAGGCTTGGCTGATACCACTCTTTCATGTCAGGCGGGCACTGGCAAGGAATGAGAGCGAAGTATATCTAGTGACGTGGCTTACGTGTATTAAGTATTCGTCGATGCGCGTGTTGACCGTTAAGCATGCGTGAAGATCCTTTATGACGCAAGTGTTGACTTTGGATATTGGATTGGGCTTACGTACGTAACGAACGAGTAGGCTCTCATTTTATACGCATGTATGGAACGCTGGGAGTGTGTGAAGTATGCCTCTTGAACGTGTTGAACATAAGCTATTTGATTTGCTTACGGGAGAGGAAAGTCGGGGAAACGTGAAGTATGTAGCCGAGCATACGTCGAACAGTTGCATGGACTGCTGAGAATGTGTTAAGTATTCATCTTGAACGTGATGAACATAAAGCTATTTGATATGCTTATGGGAGAGGAAAGTCGGGGAAACGTGAAGCATGTAGCCGGGCATCCGTGAGGAGCGTCGGAGAGTCGTTTGGAACGCTGGGAATGTGTGAAGTATGCATCTTGAACGTGTTGAACATAAAGCTATTTGATATGCTTACGGGAGAGGAAAGTCGGGGAAACGTGAAGTATGTAGCCGAGCATACGTCGAACAGTTGCATGGAACGCTGGGAATGTGAAGTATGCATCTTGAACGTGTTGAACATAAAGCTATTTGTTATGCTTATGGGAGAGGACAGTCAGGGAAGCGTGAAGTATGTAGCCGGACATACGTGAGGAGCGTCGAACAGTCGCGAAGTATCGTTTTTGAACGCACGATAAGAAAAAAAAAACGTGACTGTGATAATTCTAGCAGGAAGTGCACGTCTGTGATGTAGATATGGATGAAAGCTTGAGGGTTTGAGCGGCATTCGGGTTTACGTTACAGCTGGTTGCGACGACTAGGTTAGCCGCTCAATGATCTATGCTCCCTTTGTCTTGAAGCTGTGAAGGAAGTGCATTTCATGAATCTTATGGAGGTAGTCACATAAGACGATAAGACGCTCGAGCTCCATTCGCCGGTTATGTCTGGGATCTTACGGAGCCACACTGATGAAGCCCTTTGATATGTTCCGCTGCTTATCGTCATGCAATAATGAAGAGAAAGTTTGTTGTTCCTGTGAAAAACTTTCCTGCAGGTATTGGAATGGCGGGATCGCTCTTTCTTCATTGCAGCTATGGTAATTTGAGGTGAATATTTGAGGATGATGGAGTTAAAGTGTGGTGGGCGTGACACGGATCTAGGGTGAGGCACTGAAGGGCTATTGTCGTAGTGGTTGTATGTGGATTGAGTTGATGTATTGATACGAATTGAGCGGCTTTAAGGCTTCCACTACAGGGATGGTGGCGGTGACGATGGAAAAAAGGAGTTGGGATTCTACTTGTATGCTGAACTCTTGCAACGATGCCACACGTTTTCGCACGATCATTAAGCAAACTCAGTGATTTTTCATGAATCGCATGCTTGAAGACTTTGTAGCGATGGCAATCGTGGTGCTTACTTGGCTAAAACGGTCGAAATTATCTTTCACAAATGGTTCAAACTTGGTCACTAAATATTGGAATGGTCTATCTGCAGTTATTAGTTGTTTTTTTGATTCTTCATGTATATTCGGGATGTTTTGGAATGTTAACGCTTTCTGGACTTATTTTTTTTTGTTGTTTTGGTTGTAAACTTTCTCCTCTTGATGTTTGGGCTCCATGTGCTTTTTAGGTGTGCTAGGTTTCATCATGCTTCGAAATGTTAGCAACATCTTTGTTTTTCCTTAATTCACAGTGATTAAAAGCAATCTTCCTTTATACACATACACCTTGGAGTTAGTATGCTGTCTCTGTTCTTGCGCAGAGACTTAACGTCATTTCGATAAACCGTTTATTTTACAATCCGTGCTGCCACCTACACGCTTTCTGACTCCAGCTGAATCTCTTCTCGTGTTCTTGAATACGCTTTTGCCCAATTCTGCGAAGAAAGGGCATCTAATTGTGGTCAAAAACTTGCGTGAAATTATAAAAGAACACGGAAAGTATTTAATGGACAAGAATGTTTGGGCATGATGAGGTTTTTGGATATTTTCACAACCGAATTGAACATTCAAGAGAATAATAAATTCTCAGACCTTTTGTTCAAAAAGGGTCACGTCATCTTTGTAATATACTTAAATTTGATTTATTATTGTTGATTTCTCCAACCTATTCACAGACCATTCGCATTATCATCCTGATTTATTTATTACGGATTGTATACTCAATAATAAATGTACAAACGGGTTTTATATAATTCTAAAAGAAACATGACTTAAAGTTATTATATCAGCATCTTCCTATGAATCCTTCTCTTAATAGCTAGCGTCTCTGCACACAAATCTGCATGACAAGCTCTCAAGTCATCAATCCGACTTTTCAAATCTGTTGTCTCATCCTATACCTACTTGAGTATCTAACATCAAATTTGATTTACGTACCACTTTCTCCTCAAAATCTCGCAATAACGAAGTGTTCCCCAATAACCCGTTCTTCTGACGTAAGGCAAGACTGTTGGAACGTAAAGCGTCACGTGCTTGTTTGGCGATAGGGAGGGAATCACGGTTTGAGGAGACTTCGTCGTCGAGGTGACGGAGGCGACGTTTGAGGTCAACGTTTTCGCCCTAAAGTTTCAATATGTAAGTGGTCTTAATAATAGAGAGATTCGTACCTGGACGAATTGAAGCTTTTCTTTAACGTGAGTAAGGACTTGAACGATGTTGGTGATTTTTTACGGAGTTTTAAGAGTTCCTAGAATTTGGTTAGTAATTGTTTCCTCGGGAAAATAGGAAAGAGAGCTGTTCTTACTTCGTTTCGTTCTTCGATTTTTTCGTTGTAGGTTTGATTTTCGATTTTGAGTTGTTCAAAGTCAATCAGATGGAGGCCATCGGCGAGCTCTTCCTGTTCATCATTTGAGTTAATAAAGGGTCAGGTTGATGAACAGGTAAGGGAAATATAGAGACAGGTGATATCAACCTTTTGCCTCAGCAATTGTTCATGCCTCCTCAACTTATTCCTCAACTTAATATTCTCAAGTCTAACGGCCACCACATCCGCCTCCTTCCTCAACTCTGTCGCCTCAAGCTGATCTACCACTTTAGTAGGTAACGGCTTCCCCGTCCGTGAATTCTCAGCTCCCAACGCGATGTTGCGTTTGTATTTCACGAATTCAGTGGCTTTGCTCTCGGCCTCCAAGATACGCTCCTCAAGACGAAGTTTGTATTCATTGACAATTTTTTGGTTGGTGCTGTTGAGGGTCTCAAATTCGGATCGGAGGTCGGAGAGAGCAGACATGCAGTTGGCGTAGCGTTGTTCTTGGTCGGTGACGGATTTTTCGCCGTCGTGGTTTTCGTCGGCCTAATAGCATGATAAAATACATGAGAAAAGAAGCGATGGGAACGATAGAAATCAAAAACAGCGGGTTAATCACGATAATCTGTTCCTTCAACGTAATAATTGAAAGAAAAGTAAATAATTGCTTTAATGCTTACTCTTTTCCTCCTAAAATATTCCCCAAGTTTGTTTTTGCAAAAAAGTGTTCTTTACGCGGTACTTTTCGCGAAAATCCAACGCCAACCGAATTCCTGCAATGAGAGCCTCACGATCTACACCCTCCTCCAATAACGCCTCTGTTGAATCTTTCAATGCCCCAGCCAAATTAATCTCTGTAGTTCTATCCTCCGCATTCCCATCCTCCTTCTTTGTTTCCGCAAGCGTCGGCGTGGAAGCCCTAAGCATTGGTGTCCTCACCCTCGACGAAGCCGATGCAGCTCGTGTCGTTACCTCAGCTCCAGACATTACAGACTCAGACCTCGAAAGACGCGTTGCGATAAACATAATGGGGATATCAGGGTCTTCGTCGTAATTCACGTTCATGAACGTGAAGCCCTGAATATCGGCTGGAGGTGGTGACGACAGAATCCGACCAACTGCTGGAACAATCTCAATCTCTTCCCCAATCTCTTGAAAATCTTCTTGAGCTTCAGTAATCATCTGCTCCATGGAGTGTTCCATTGCTTCGAGGCGGCTTTGCTCGACCTTTGAAGTTTCGGCTGCTTCTGTGAGATCACCATCTTCTGGAGATACCGTCGATGCCTCAACGGGTGGAGCTTCGGTGGATTGTTCAGGGGGCTTATCTTCACTTGCAATTTGCGAAGAACTTCCTTCCACACCATCCTCTGCAGGCTTCACTACAGATCCCTCTTCCACTCCACCAGCGTCCGTTTGCGCTCTAGATTCTCCAGAATCTGGTTGCGGCTCTTCGGAGGTAGCTGCCGTATCAGGTTTTTCTGTGCCTGTGCTTTCTCCGGGGCTGGGGTCTAAGACTTCGGCCTCAACGGCAGCGGCGACATTGGTCTGACTTGCCTTTGGAGTGGATTTAGCAGATCGTTTTAGGACTTGCGATCCAGCTAAGATTAGAGTTAGAAAGCCAATTTATAAGTATATGCGTATTATAACCAAGAGACGCTCTGCTTCCTGCTTTGCTCTTGCTAGTCAGTGAGCGGGTTGAGGCTGCTCTCGATGGACTGGCATTTGAAAGAGCCTGAATTTCAAAGTAAAGGTGAGACCACTCGACGTAAGGACAGAAAAAAGCGCAATATGACAGTGTCAGATTAAAGTAAAGATACTCACTGCAGGTGGTGCTGCAGGGGACTGATCATCCTCTGGCGCTGACGATGGTAGTGGTTGCTGGTCCTCCATGATGTGAATGTCAAAAATATTGGAATTGTCAGTCAATCACAATGTTTGTGGAAGGGGAACGACCAGAATGAAGTTGGACATGGAATTGGAGACAACTGCTGCGTAGAGCGAGGCTCGAGAACATCGCCTTTCCTGTGTTTGAAGTGCATTGCGGGCTGTGTCGGAATCATGTGTGTGTGGGTTGGTTGATAGTATGCACAGGAGGCCTTTTTTTTCGCACCAGTTTATTTAGCTTAAGTCTATTTCTACGAATTCTTCTTCTCATCGCTCCTTTTCAGTTATTACATGATCACCACTACTACACACCGTCATGTACGTCACGTCTTGTAAAATAGAAGGCTCCAACTTGTGCGGAACAAACAATAAAAAACATGCCTAAAACCACCTGCAGAACAAAGAAATGTTCTTTCCTCTTGAGTAAAGTAGATCCACACATTGACGTAGGTGGATGGTGAGTGATGGTGGTCCTCAACTCTGTGGTTTGATGGCTACACCTAGTTCGCTGTGGTCGGTTGATGGGCTCGGAGAAAATATTTCAGAGCTCTTTGGGTGACAATAGGACGAAAAGAAGAAAAAAAAAAGGACATTTTCACAAAAGGATGCCTTCAACGTCTGCCATCTCGTTCTTTGCGCCTGAAGAGGTGCGTTTAGAGTGGTATCATTTGGTATCATGTCATGCCTCCTTGGTGTTGGAGTGACTGTGTTGACGGTTGGAATGCTATGGATCTTTGTATGCATGCTGTTCAGGTTGGGATGTGGACAGCGCTGGAGTTCAATGATACCGAGATGATGATTAAGGGCACATACGGATTGTAACAACGGTTCTTAGGATTGAAGAAGTAAAAGTGTTGGATGGAGTGAAAGCGGAGTGAGCCTTGGATGCTGATTTTGGAGCTCTGAAGGAATTTAGCATGAGATACGGAAAGACTGACCCAACACTGGATACATTCCCTTTCCATCAAATGCAGGTCTTAAAGTTTGCGTCTCTCGTCAGCACTCTTGAAGGTGAGGATGCCGAGACTGGAAAGTTTGCTGCAGAGACCCAATCTCTCATGAATGCGGAAAAGTACGAAGAAGTCTACGAACGGTTTTCCAAGAAGACCAAGGTCCTCTTGACTGTGGAAGCCAAGGGTTCGTTTTGCATGCCTTTTCGTCTTGATCGTTGCTTTATCGCTTATTTCTCTTTCTTTGCCTAGAATTTGAGCGGGTTTTCAACTTCTTGATTGCCGTCGTCCTTCAAACTACCCCCGAAAACCTCGCCAAGCTCGTCAAGAACGTCATTCAACCCATTTCAACTTCACCCGCAGGAGAGTGCCAGCAGAAGCTCAGAATGTAGGGGATAAATTCGGAATTCCAAACATCAAGGAAGCTAATACAGGGAACTTTTTATTTCTTGCAGACTCTCCAACCTCTACAACAGCCTTGACCCCCATAGCCCTATCCGATACGATGTTTTTGTTGCTATTCTCAAAGTGGCGGCCACTAACGATGAGCTTGAACACATTGTGGGCACAATTGGACTCTGTTCATCAGCTTCTCGCGTACTGGGGTGTACCTCTTGCCTCCAAGCGCGAGCTTTACCTCCTCATCAGCGATACCTTGAAGGCTTCCCCCAGCTAGTACGTGCCCATTTTGATATGTATACCCCATGCTGAATATTCTTGCAGCAAGCGCGAGTCATACGAGTTCCTCGTCAAGTACCTAGAAACCTTCAACGGCACGGACGCTAAGACTCTTAAGACTGCCAGCAGCCACGCCACCACCGCCGTCAAGAACGCCATCAGCATCCCCTCTGTCCTCAACTTCGAGGATGTCTACCGCCTTGACGCTGTCCGTGCTTTGGGTGCCACCCCGCTTATTGACCTCCTCAAGGTTTTCCTTGACCAGACATTAAAGGAGTACCGTGCATTTACCAAGAAACACTCTGCGTTTGTCAAAAAAGAGGGTTTAAACGAGGAAGATAATGTAAGAAAGATTAGGGTGCTTTCGCTTGCGAGCTTGGCGTCGAAGCACATTGATGGCGAGGTGCCGTATTCTGTTATTGCGGAGACTTTGGAGCTTAAGGACGACTCTGTGGAGATTTGGGTTATTGATGGGATCCGTGCTGGGCTTTTGGATGCCAAAATGAACCAGCTTAAGAAGACTGTTGTTGTCAGGTTGGTGTTTCTTTGCACTTTCATGCTTTCTTATATGTTAGCGTATTGATTTATTGACCTCGTCTCTTTCTTTTGGCAGCCGGTCGATACACCGTGTCTTCTCCAAGGACCAATGGAAGCAGCTCGGTGAGCGTGTTGACGAATGGCGCGCCAACTTGAAGGACGTCCTTCAGGTTCTCGCCAACGCCAAGCTTATCGCCGCGTCCCAGGAGCCCCCCGTCATTGAGGCCCCCAACGCTTAAATAATAAGCCTTAATCCTGATGTTGTTGCTGTCCCCTCACCCCCGCTACCCACCCATTTCTTTCTTGTCTGCATTCGGATCCATTCGTGGTCCATTCGTTCCCCTAAGAAACGCCTGCGTTTTAACAGAATCTTTTCTTTTATCATGGGTTGTGTTCATAAAAGTATATTTTTTTTGGTGGTTTTGAGCAGAGTTACTGATGATGGACGTATAGGAGATGGTTTTTTTTTTAAATTCTTATGAGGCGATGTGTCTTTTCCCTTGAAATATTGAAGACTGTAAGCAGTTTGTTGAGATACGAGTTGCCTGAGTCCTGTCCATCAGTGATGGGATGACGGCCTTTGCTCTCACGGGAAATAATTACAACATGAGGCAGGAGAGCCTCGCCACCGCGATGAGGTGAGCCCTTTGCCCTTGTTGCAAGGAGAAGGTGAAGGCTTGCAAAAAATTTGTGACGAAAACAAGGTCTTCTTCCATTGACAGAGATCTTGGCTGCGAGAAAACGTGCAACAGACGAGGGGAGAAAGCGACCGCCTTACCATCTCTCAACACTCCTCACGGTTTCTCGCCTCATCATCAACAGGGAATAACTTTCAGAAACATCCACTTGAAAGTTACTAGAGATCTAGCCAATGATGGCGTCCAACAGTGGGCTCACGCAGCGACGGCGGAATGTCGCCGCGGACTCGAATGATGATTTGAGGTCGAGCACTGCTACTGGAGGGGAGAATGTAGGGGAACGGAGGGATTCGAGAAGGAGTGTGGATGAGGATGATGACGATGATGATGGAAAGGGGATGAGGTCAAAGAGTAACAAGATGAATATATTGGAGGAGGTTGTGCTGTTGGGGTTAAAGGATGCGCAGGTGGGTTTCTTGACGTGTTATGGGTTCGGTGAAAGATGTTGATGATGGGTTTTTTTGTTGTTTTTTTTTAATGGAGTTGATGGGTTGAGTTTAAATCTATATGTTTTAGGGATACCTATCGTTTTGGAACGACAATATCTCTTACGTAAGTACTTTTCTCCTTTGACTGTCCAGCATATCTGACGTTTGATACCAGGTTCTCCGTGGTGCGATATTGATGGAACTTTCTTTCCGGAATCGGGTAACTGTTGTCAAGGAAGTAAGAAAAAGACCCTTCGCAGAACGTTTAGTCGAGTCGTGGATGACAAAAATACCGGGGAAGTATTGCTAGACGAGACATTGAAGTTGATCAAGACGGACACTCAGAGTATCAGCGCGTGGATCGATTTACTGAGTGGTAATGATTTTTTACTTTTATTTGGAATTCTCATGCTTCAAAAGGCGAAACTTGGAACCTCATGAAAATCGGCTACCAACTTAAACAAGTCCGCGAACGTATCCAAAAAGGTCTTGTCGACAAAGGTGTGCTCCGTACAGAAAAGCGGTCCTTTGTGTTATTCGAAATGGCTACCCACCCTGTCGCTGATTACACGATCAAGGAGCAACTGATTCAACGTGTCGTTGATACTCTGTTAAACAGAGGTCCACCACCGGATCGACGGACTATTGCGATGGTGTGTGCGGCGTATGCGGCAAATGTGTTGGAGAATGCGTTGACGGGGTTGAGTCATGCGCAGAGGGAGGCGGCGTTTTTGAGGGTGGATGAACTTTTACAGGAGTTTGCGGGGCACACGGAGAAGGCGAGGGGAATGGGGTGCACAGAGATAATGGCGGGGGTTTTGTCGGTTTATACAAAGGTAAATTAAAGCATTTGTTCGTTCTATTTCTAAATAAACTGACTTAAATTTTCCTTTTTTAGATGGATAGCTTGCTATAATCAACCAATAATCCACATACTGTCTCTCAATGTGTTTTGTGGCTTTGGATCCGCCTCTTTTCTTTTTATTTGATTTTTTGGCTTTCCTTACGATGTCACTGCTTTTTTGATGGAATGCAGTTAAAGGCCACCTTCTTAAATATCCTCGTTATATTGTCTCTTTTAAATTCCCCATTACTACCACAACTTTTCTCCATGAATGCATCAGATGCATTATTTTTGCTTCCTATAGCCCATCGTCTTATTTGTCCTTGTTTCAATATGAAAATTGAGAAGACCTTTTAGCGTTTGGGCTTTCCTGATGACGTTGATGTTTTCTTGTCCTCCAAATCGCTTTGCCGAATACAATCAAATCACCTTGCATACAAATTTACGCGTAATGTTCAGGCTCTTTGATGCTATGTATGGATCTACCTAAGTTGTCGTCAAGTGCTTCATGCAAAGCTCGTTCTCGTAGCGTATTCTTACCAGCAACTGACTGTCATCACAAAATTCGATGCAGATTTTCTTTGTCCGCTCACTGCACTTACCCTAATAAACAGCACCTCTCTTATCTACAACTTTCACGAATACACCAATGTGCATGTACATACCAAAGAGCTAATTATTTGAAAGCGCTCAAAGGAGCATTTATTTCCTTAATAAGGTGGCAACAACGACTTTTCTTAAACAAAGCGTAAACAATCAGAAAACAAGAAAGAAGTAAGGTACATAACCAGAATAGGATCAGATGTAGCCCTTTGCAACAGCCACCTCAGCATTCAAAATAGCACTTCCAGCAGCCCCCAAAATAGTGTTATGACTGAGCAACACCAACTTCACATCAAGCACGTGCAGGTCCTGATACGCCCCACCGTCACAGTACCCGTTGCCAGCCATCCTGTCCAGCCTAGGCTGAGGCCGGTCCTCTCCTTTGTGACAATGATGGACTTAGCGGGCGCCGACGGCACGTTAAGCTTTGCGCGTCACTCACGTATTCTTCAAGTGCAGCGTGAATGGCCTCAAGGAGGGAGCGGGACGGTTGACGAATTCAACCGAAACGGATTCGGTGTGGCCGTCAATGACTGGACTCTGATGCAGGTTGCTGAGACGCGCATGTGGTCGGATCGGTGAAAAAGTGGGAGTGGATGCTGCGGAGGTGATGGAGTAGGGATGGAAGGATGCGAGGATCTTTCGGCTTCAGTTTCCATCTTGTCTTCTTCACCCGAGATAAGGGGACGACGTTGTCCATGATATCCATGGAAAGACTCCTGGGTAGCCTGCGCAGACCAGCTTGGAGGTGTGACAGTAACCCTGCGAGAGGGCCAACTTGTCTTGAAGGCTTTAAGACGACGACGAACCTTGGTTGCAGTTGGCGTTGTGATCAGGAAACCCTTTGAGAGGTTGTTGAGTTGACGTTGGGCGGGGATGACATCCATATGGTCTGCGTTGACGACAGGAACAATGAGAGGGACGTGAGGGTCCATGCGATAGTTTTTTGCGTTAGAGAGAACGGGGATGTTGGCATTAAGGAAGGCTTTTTCGACTTCTCCGGCAACGTCAGAGTCGAGACCAGAGAAAACGAGAGCACATGAGGAGAAGTGGGAGGGATCGCAGGTTTGAACAATCATTGAGGAGACAGTGGGTGGCGGAGGGGTGGTTTGCTTCCAGGACTTGAGGGTGGCGGCGTAGTAAGTCTTGCCGGCGGAGCGGGATGAGGCGCCGATGGCGGCGATGTACATGTAGGGGTGGTTCTCCAGGAGGGTGACAAAACGTTGGCCCACCATGCCGGTGCCGCCGAGGATGCCGACAGGTATTCTACGGTGCTCCTTGCTGCCTTGATCTGTGCTCATTGTGTTTGGGATAAAGAGTTGAAGGGTTCACGAGTCGATGGTTGATGTCGATGAGGAAGAAAAGCTCAGAGTTGATAGATCTTTTGTGATTAGGGTGACTCCCAAAAAAGATTTGGGCTGCAAGTTTCCACCGCATCATGCATCGACATCGCGCTTTCTCGCAACGACGACATGGACGTGTGCGCGTTAAAAAAGTTAGTAGGGAATGAGTGCAAGTTGGTCCCGTTCTACTTTTCTTTTAACTGCAGTATTGTTTGTTGACGTATTTGTAAGGAATGATGGGCTGGTTGGCATGGAGTTTAAGTGTGCTAGTCTGCAAAGATCAATAGAAACTAGCAGCTGTAGCGCTTTATTTGAGGGCAGCATTCACAGATTCAGAGAAAACTGCGTGAAAGCAGGAACGCTGTGAGGATGTGAGGACTGAGGCTTGTCACGTATACCCGTGCATACCCACACGAGGTGACGTATCATCAAATGCACTATTCCGCTAATACAGCGCTTCCCGTCCTTGGATTCTTCTAGGTATTGTACCTGGACATGCAAGGATCATCATGTCTAATCACTAAACCTCCTTGAAGCCTACCAACCAGCACACTTTTTAAGAATGTAAAAAACGGATGGTTACGACCATGTGAAGATGGAGCTTGGAGAACCCTTTCAAAAGGATCATTTCTAACTCTTATATCCTCATACATTCCTCTTACCTGATAAATCATCCAGAGGTGAAACATCTACCGTATAAACCACGGCTGAGGCTACTCGACATCTTCCTCCCCATTTGCAGTAAGTAAACGCAAAACGCAAAGTCCAGACGTATACGCGATAGCGTATGGCGGATGCATGAAGCGATGGGTGAAATGCTAATGAATCGATCACTTTCATTTTTTTTGCCAGCACTAATAAAAATAAAAAAATTCCGATCCGGCTTTTGGTTCTTATTCCAGAGTCTCAAGCTGAAGTCGCAACTCGCCTTACCGTTCTGTCCTCCTCACGGCATCCGTTCCTTCCTTCTTCGTCAACGTCCACCTCATCTCCTTCGACTCTTCCCACTCGTCTTGCAGCATCCATACGCTCGCCTGCAGCATCAGGCATCCGATCACCTATTCAGCAGATAAAAACAAGATATGATACTCCCATCCCGAAGGTGAAACTTAAAAGCCATGCATTCATCATGCTGATCATTCTTCATCGTCGTGATCATCTTTGCGATCATACAGTTCCGCTCACATCTCCTTCCCGAGGAAGAGCACAAACTCTTCATTCTGAAGGAATTGATGCTTTCCAGACCTCCCTCAAGCTTTCTGAGGGAAGGCTCCGTATTCCTTTTACGATGGACCTCCATTTGCCACCGGTCTTCCCATTACGGTCACTTCTTGCTGGAACCATCAAGGTAAATTGCAGCAATGAGAACCAGGATGTCTAAACGATTGCTTCCTCTTTTAACGAAAGGATGTTGTGACGCGCTACGCTCACCAAACCGTCATTATGGAGGAGATTCGGTTGGGATTGCCATGGTCTCCCTATCGAACATGAGATTGATAAGCTTCTCAACATTAAGACACCCGAGGATGTTGCCAAGATGGGCATCAAGGCTTACAATGCTGAGTGCAGGGCTATTGTCATGAAATACTCTTCCGAATGGGAAACAACCGTCACCCGTATCGGACGTTGGATTGATTTCAGGAATGACTACAAGACGCTCAACACCCCTTTCATGGAGTCTGTGTGGTGGGTCTTCCAGGAGCTCTTTAACAAGGGTCAGATCTACAAGGGATTCAGCGTGAGTGCATTTGGTTGAATGCGTTGTGCGCTTTGTGGTCCGTTGCTGATCATCTCCTTTTGGGCATTCAGATCATGCCTTACTCGACTGCATGCACCACCCCTATGTCAAACTTCGAAGCCAACTCCAACTACAAGGACGTGAACGACCCTGCCGGTAGGACATTTTTTCGCCCTTAAGTCCTTGTGGAAATCATCCTCATTAAGCTTGTTCCGTTTAGTTGTCATTACTTTCCCATTGAAGAGCGACCCTTCAGTCGCATTCCTTGCATGGACAACCACCCCCTGGACTCTTCCCAGTAACTTGGGTCTCTGCGTTAACCCCAACTACGAGTACGTCAAGATCCGTGATGAGGAAAGTGGTAGTGTCTGGATCTTGTTGCAAAGCAGGTTGGAGATCCTTTACAAGGACGTTAAAAAGGCGAAGTACACCATCCTGGAGAAGTTTTTGGGATCGACTTTGAAGGGTGTTGAGTACGAGCCTCTTTACCCCTACTTCCTTGAGGTGTGTACTGGTCATTGTACATCTTTAGCAAAGCTGACATCATGTTATTTGTAGCGTAAAAAGCAGGGTGCCTTCACCGTCATGGTTGATACCTATGTTACCGACGACAGCGGTACCGGTATCGTCCATTGCGCCCCGCTTTCGGTGAGGAGATTACCGTGTTCCAAAGCCACGGCATCGTCTCCGTGAGGATGTCCTTGCCCCATCGACGCGTCTGGTAACTTCACTAGCGAGGTCACCGACTACGCTGGCATGTACATCAAAGATGCCGATAAGATCATCCAGAAGGATCTTAAGCAGCGTGGCCGTCTTGTCCGCCAATCCCAATTTATGCACAGTTACCCCTTCTGCTGGAGGTCTGACACTCCTCTCATCTACCGCGCTGTTCCTTCGTGGTTCGTGCGTGTTACCAACATCAAGGAGAGGTTGTTGAAGAACAACTCGACTACTCTTTGGGTGCCTGACTTTGTCAAAGAGAAAGAGGTTCGCCAACTGGCTTGACAACGTGAGGGACTGGAACATTTCAAGAAACCGTTATTGGGGAACTCCCATCCCTCTTTGGATCAGTGATGACGGTGAAGAGGTAAGTTTGAGATATAGCTGACTGGTGGAACAAATTCTTACGTTCCTTTATTCATTAGATTGTCTGTGTTGGCTCCGTCAAAGAGCTTGAGGAGCTTACTGGTGTGACCGGCATTAAAGATCTTCACCGCGACAGCATCGATGACCTTACCATCCCCTCAAGACAGGGTAAGGGTGTCCTGAGGCGTACTACTGAGGTTCTCGACTGTTGGTTCGAGTCTGGTTCTATGCCTTTTGCCCAGCAGCACTATCCCTTTGAGAACGCCGATAAGTTCAAGAGCATATTCCCTGCCGACTTTATTGCTGAGGGTCTTGACCAAACTCGAGGATGGTTCTACACGCTTCTCGTTCTTTCCACCCACTTGTTCGACAAGGCACCTTGGAAGAACTTGATTGTTAATGGATTAGTTCTTGCTTCGTAAGTGTAAGACTTGCTTTGTGGATACTAAGCGTTATTGCAGCGATGGAAAGAAAATGAGTAAGAGTAAGAAGAACTATCCGGATCCCAACGTTATCTTGGAACAATTCGGTGCCGATGTTTTGAGGTTGTACCTCCTCAATTCCCCTTGTTCGTGCCGAGCCCTTCGTTTCGATGAGAAGGGTTGAAGTCGCTCACGGCCTCTGTCTTCCTTCCCTGGTACAATGCATACCGTTTCTTCTTTGCTCAGGTCGCGCTGTTGAAAAAGGTTTCTAGTTTCTGTTATGATTTTTAACAATCTGTAGGACAAGGATACACTTCCGTTACAACCCTGACGCTAAGATTGAGTCTGATAATTTGATGGATCAATGGGTCCTTGCGTCAACTCAAAGTTCATCAAGTTTGTGAAGCAGGAGATGGCAGGTACGTGGAAGAAGAAATGGAATTTGGGGTTATTTAATATTAATTTTAAACTTCCTTCTTGCAGCATACCGTCTCTACACTGTCGTTCCCAGCTTCTCTTGCTTATTGAAGATCTTACCAACTGTACATCGTTTTAACCGTAAGCGTTTGAAGGGAGGAACGGTGTGACGATGCGTCGAAGGCTCTTAACACCTTGTTCGAGGTGTTGCTTACTCTCTGCAAGATGATGGTAAGCCAATGATATACGAGACACATTCTAATTGATTATACAGGCCCTTACACTCCCTTCCTCGTCGAGACCATGTACCAGAACTCAGACTTGCATTCCCCACAACCCCACGAGGATGACGTTCTATCCACTTCCTCCTTTTCCCCGAGGTCAAGGCCCAATACTTAACGATGACGTTGAGCGTGCCATTGGCCGCATGCGTCAAGTCATTGAGGCAGGTGAACATTCGTGAAAGCGCACACTTCCCTCAAGACCCTCTCGTGAGATTATTGTCATCAACCCCGATCCCCAGTTCGCTTCCGATATTGCGTTGATGGAATCTTACATCGTTGAGGAGTTGAACGTCAAGAGTGTCACCGCACTGCTGATGAAAGAAGTATGGTGTCAGATACGAGCTCAAGCCTGATCACAAGCACCGGTATGAGGTCGGAAAGGAGTACGCCAAGGTCCGGAAAGCACTAGGCACTTTGACGGCCGACCAAGTCAGCCAATACGTTGAGACGAGTAAACTTACTCTTGACGGTGTTGAGCTTATCCAGAACGACCTTGAGATTCTTCGTCTCTTTGATGGATCTAGTTCAACTGGATCACAGTACGAGGCGACCAGCCAGACTGGTGTACTTGTTATTTGGATGTTGCTGTTGATGAGGGTTTGACGCTTGAGAAGTTTGGACGTGAGATGTGAATCGCGCGCAGAGGCTCAGGAAGAAGGCGGGTTACAGCCTGTTGATGACATTCATTACTTCTATAAGATTGTGGCGGACCCCGAGGTGTATTGGCGAAATCAGTGGAGTCACAAGCCGAGTACCTTACCAAAAGTTTGAAGGGACGTGTGGAGCCTTTTGAGGCGACTCCTGCGGATGCGGAAGTTATTGTTGAGGAAGAGCAGGAGGTAAGCCTTTTTTTGGACACTATCTCAATTGCTGTCGTATGTTAACCTTTGTATTTATTTTAGGTTGACGACACTCGCTTCGTCTTGAGGCTGGTCCGCGGTTAAGAAAATGCTTCTCGGTCTTATCATTTTCACTTTCTCTTGTGGGTCTTGAGAACCCTGATGCTCTGTTTATTTTGGATTCCATCCCTACGCTCATCATGTTGTTTGTTTACAACTACGCAGTTTATGTATTCAACTGCCTTTTTACGCGATGTTTAAATTCTCTTCATTCTTGTTCTTTTAAGATGATTAAATGAGATGAGGATAGATTTTTACTCATTTATTTCAGTTTTGTTATGGGTTTGGGTTGATACTCTGTCATTTTTCGCACAGAATGAGAATATATCAATCCCTACGGGAAGTCTGGTTTCCATTTTCCAACTGATCAGTGCCAGGTAGGTAAGGCAATTATCGTCAATTCTCGGATCTTATACTATTTCTTTCAGGTCACGTTGATATTAAATATATAAATAAGGCATCTTTGGCAAACAATTTGGTTAGGTTAACACCTCAACCCATCCACCTTGTCGAATTCTTTGGCGCGTCAGAATAATTGCAGTAGAAGATACATCACAGCGGAGTTTTAAAATGCTGATCTTTTGGGGGTTGAATAAGAAATGCCTCCCACACCAGCTCAATTTACTCTATCAGAGAGCATGCAGTGAGAAACAGGGCGGCATTTAGATTTTATTCACCGTTGTTCGCCAGTTCCCTATTCATTCCCAAATACACATATCACGAACCATGCCGAACGTTATAACCTTTTATAAGACCTTGCGCGTCCGACCCGAGCCCCGCGTTGCCTCCAAACCATGTTAGATATACGGCCTTGGATACATACTTACTGATATACAGACCCTTTATGCTTGCGGCCAATAAACTTCTTACTCGAAGAAGGATCCAAAGAATTGGTACCGTTATAAGAACGAGGAACCGTTGACGCACCAGCCGTAACATGCACGGCTGTACACCAACAGCTCTATTGGGTACGCTGTCTGAACTTATGTGCCAGTAGTCACCTCTTAACGATTTCGCAAAAGCACCTTACATGCAGTTCAGCAGCTGTACGTCGCCGTTAAAGTGCACTTAACAAAAGTTCGTTATGGATTCACGGTTAAATTGTAAGAATGTCATGGTAATGGCAACATACTGTCTACCCCGTCGCTTCACCTCCGTACCGCCGAAGTTGGTCTCTGTATCCACAGTCGCTATATTGCCATAAAGTGAAGCCCGCCAGGTTACGCCGATGCATTGCTCTTAATGGTGTAGTGGAAGCCAAGGCGCACAACAAAACCCATCTTACTCCATCCGACGCCATCTCATGTACCATTCTAGCGGAGACATTAGACTCGTTCTCGAAGCCTGTACACATCTCACGCTATTTGGAACGTGAGGTAATTTGGCTCATATGGTCACGAAATGTCGGATGGTCTATCTGCAGTTATTGGTTATGTAATTTTCGGGGGGCAGTTGGGAATACTGCCGTTTTTTTAACTCTCTTTTCTGCATCTTTTTCTTTGCTGTTGGGCTTTGGATTCTCGTCAATTCATAGCGACTCAAAATAAAGGTCTTCCGTGTTTTTTCTTTATCACTACAAACAATCTTTGACTGCGTCGTGATGGTGTGGAAGAGGAGCATGCCAACTTTATCGTCGTCTACCTGCGCTGCATGCGTGATAGTAATTGAATAACTTTCGGTCTGCGCGTAAATACAGAGACTAATAACAAAATATCGTTTTAACATATTTGTTGCAAAACAAGTGCAAATAAGGAGTGAAAGGTGAACAGATTGCGGGAAGACACGGTAACGATCTTAATTCTCTTCAACCATTCTTCTGATCCGCGGTCCAGTTCGTCCTGATCTTTACCCTCTTTGACTTTTTATGCTTCTTTGTCACCGCCTCATCCAACCCAACACCCATCCCCGCTGGCGCCATCGGTACCGCCTTGCCCTTCCCCTTCCTCCCACCAACGGCGCTTCCAGCAGAGGCTCTGGCCCCAACCTGATGAGGATACATCTGGGGTCTAGTGAAATCGCCGGATCCTTGAAAGACGCCCTTAATTCGGGCACCAGAGCTTTTGGTAGCAAAAAAGGAGGGGTCAATGTTGCCATCACCTTCCTCGTCGTCATCACGATACTCGTGGTGATTGTGGGAGGTCCTGAGCGTGCCGTCCTCGCCTGCAACTTCGTGGGTTTTAGGGTTCTTGGCTTGACGGCGGAACTCGGGTCCGGCGTAGGTTTCTTCGTTAAACTTGACAGCGTCCATTTCGGGAGGTGGGAGGCAGTAGAGGAGTTTACCCTTAATAACAGAACAACACAGAAGAGCAATCAAGATTATTAATATTTTATGCCCTAACATCTTCTAACAATCATTCATGAGAACTTACCCTAACGTAGTCCTTCAAAATAAACCTTGCTGCACGTGCTTCGTCGGGATTACCTTGACTTGATTTTTTGAACCCACGAGCCACGGCGTATGCTTGACAAAGATCTTCTCCAGTAGGAACTTTTAATGGATCCGGTCTGCCTTCAGCATCGAATGTCTTGATATCAATTCCGTATATGATCTCCAAAGCGTGCCGGGGAATGCGAAGAGCCACGAGTGTTGCAGGCCCAGTATGCTCACGAAGTTGATCGATTGGGAGGATACCATTGACAACCATCTCGGCTTTTGTGGTGGCGAAAGAGGGGAAGACGAGACCGGGACAATCGCAAAGAATAATGTCGTCACTAAGATGAATTGTTTGGAAATGTTTTGTCTTTCCAGGTGTTGAAGAAACGGTAACCTTATTGGCTCCCACTAATGCGTTAAGGGTAGAGGACTTTCCGACGTTGGGATAACCGACAAAACCAATGGTAACCTTTTTCTCGTGAGGCCGAAGAGGTCCGGGGCATTCCTTCATAAGGCGGTCAATAAGCTCTTCACAGGACAAAATGCGTATCCGCTCCTCCTCTTCGGTCTCATCAGTCTTTCCACGCTTCCATGCATTGCTCCTAATAATGCGAAGAGAAAGTTTATAACTATATAGAGCATATAAATTGTGAAGCGAATACTTACAATGCCATTCCGTAACTTTCTTCGACAATTTCATCTTCTTCATCATAGTTATCACTCTCAGCTGCTTTGTCGCTGTCCTTTAAAGCCAAGCCCTCTTCACCGACATCCTCCTCCTCTCCAACCTCCGCATCTTCCTCATCCTCAATCACCTCTCCCTCTAGTACCTCTTCTTCATCCTCTTCCTCTTCGTATTCTTCCTCATCATCCTCATCTTCATCGTCTGCTCCCCTAAAAGCTTTTGATGTCTCCTCCAATTCCGCAAGGCGCAAAAGTTCTGCATCTTCCTCAATCTTCTTTTCTTTGCGAGCGCAGCAGAGAAAAAGAAGTAAGGAATACCCTCGGCTTCAAAATGATCTGCCCATGCTTTCCGTTGCGGTACTGTAAGCATATCGGCCTTATTGACAAGAAGGAAGTTCTTTTTGCGCTTGTCTACCTCCGTAACGTAAGTATCCAAGTCGGACGAACGGAACATCAGGGGATTTCTGGCATCCACGATTTGAACCACCACATCAGACCTCTCGATAACTCTCCATAGCTGCCTCCAGACTTCAATGTTACGTTCGAAAGGTGTCATGAGCAAGCCCTTGTCTTCTTCCAGGCTGTACAGAATAAATTGAATCGGTCATTCACCGTACTATCATTCAAGTAAAGCAAAACAACTTACACAACCAGACTTCTTCTCCATTCCATGAAAGCCTCCCTCTCCCTCCGTTGTTGCTCTTCCGGAGTAGCAACACCATCCCATGCTGGTCTACGTGGGACAGTAAGAGCATCCTCGTTCGCCTTATGCTTGGCAATAGTAGCGGCCTCTTCAGTGGCATCCAAAAGGAAAGGATTTTTGTAGCCCTTGGGAAGAATCTGGACGTTAAGCTTTTCTGGTTATATACTATCAGCATGCGTTGTTTATACCATTATAGCACAAACCAGCAGTGAAATCAGTTCCGGCAAGGGTAGCTGAGCTCAAGAAGGCCTCGAGATCATTCTCCTGAGTGATCGACTGCATCTTGGCCCACTTTTTGTCATCCGCCTCCGTTGTATGCTGAAAGGTAGAGAACAGTAGAGAACATGGTCAGTCAGATTTGCTAAGCCATGCAGACTGCATGCTATGATCGCAACCAGGTGAAAGCGATACAGTAATGACGAAGCTGAGTGCCATGCAGCAAGGGTATAAGAATTCCCGTCAAATTACCTTAACCATGGATCCATCAGGGTTAATCTTGAGTCTGGCTCCATTGGTTTGTTGCGTTTTGAATCTGTTGTTAATAAGGGCCTTGCCCAAGTTTGTTCCCTGCTTCTTCGGCGGCATTGTCGATCGCTAACGGATAGAGTATCGAAGGGTGTACGTTTGATGCTGGCAAAAGCAAGGCTCAGATGATCCCCTTTTTACTACGCTCCCTTTTTTTTTTTTTTTTTTTGACTTGTTGAATTAGAAATAAATGAAGTCGAAATAGAGTGAGCGAGGGGAATTCCAGGCACAGTCACCAGTACAATCCTATTCACATAGGGCAGAATCTTCAGATGCGGGCCATTAAGGTATGGGCATGATCGCATGCTGATGTCCATCAAAGCTTACAAATGAAGCGTCAATCAGATACGGACAAGAATGTAATCTGGACGTGATATGTGGTTTTATTCAAAAACGTAGACAGCTCTTCTGAATTTAATTAAAAACCCAACATCACAGTAGAGGCGATGAACGCAGAATATGGAAATCTTACGCAGGCGTCCAGTGCCATTACGGGCTACCAGGCATGATGGGATGGGAGTCGCAATTGTCAGATTCTCTGTGGGATTTGTCCAAACTGTCCCAAAAACCAAAAGAAAAAAAAAAAGAATTAGACATACAAGAATGGGCAGCAGAGGAGGTAGATACGGAAAGAAGAGAGGCGGCGGTGGTGGTGGTCGTGGAAAGAGGGTGGGTACAGAGAGAGAGAGAGAGTGTGTGTGTGTGTATGATTTATTCATACGCTGAATGCATGCCGTAAGATTGTCGTTTTGTTTGCTGATTCCAATTCTTCTGCTTTTTCCATAGCATCAGAAGGGCGACCAGTCTGAGAGAGCACCTCGTTCAGACTACGTTGACGTCCCTACCGAGAACGCCATTTTCGAAAAATATTACAAGGTGGGATATTGATTTTTTCTTCAAAAGATTCGGGGAGCTAACCGTAACACTCGCAGGCTCAAGGCATTCTCAGTGACGAGGAATGGGAGCTTACCATGGGCATCGCTTAAATCAACTCTTCCCACTAGCTTTAGGATTACTGGAAGCAAAAAGTGTGTTGATTACCGAAATACGAAACGTGGAAGCTAAATTTAAAATTCTCCAGATACGCTTCGGAGCTTCCGCGACATTATGGTGAAGAACTTTTCCCGGCTTTGCAAAACATTGAGTTTGAAAGGAAAGAAAAATTGAACCTCCCTCCGCGCTACCATGGTAACCCATCGTATTTTATGGATGGCTTACCTGTTTTTTGTGGGTAAAAGGTACCCCAACAACTTTGGATGGCATATAATATCCACGGTCAGCCCTTCGTACCTACCCCGACGTCGCAAAATTCCACAGCTTTTTGATGGCCGAAACTGAAGCTGTAATAGGATTGATATGATGTTTTGATGCTAAATCATGCTTTAGGGAAACATCAGTCGTCAGGAAGCCGTTAGTATGATCCCTCCTTTGCTCTTGAACGTCGAGCCTGAGCATTACGTACGTTATTTAATAATTAATCTATTGTCTAAACATTCTATTAGGTCTTAGATATGTGAGTTTTGATGACATGTCGCCTTCCATAGCTTTGTTAACACACACTTTCATGAAAAGGTGCGCGGCACCTGGAAGTAAAACCGCACAGATCATTGAAGCTCTTCACCAAAACGTTACTGGGATGCCTGGTACGACAGAGTTTGTAGAATTGAATTTAACGCGTTCCAAGACGGTCTTGTTGTCGCAAACGACGTAGACTACAAAAGGAGTCACATGCTTGTCCACCAAACCAGTCGGCTCGAGAGTCCCTCTTTGGTTGTTACGAATCATGAAGCTCAGTTCTTCCCTTCTATCTATTTCACGCCAAAGGTTTGTTGATAGTGTTGTCAGAAATCTTACCTTTTTCTAGGGACAGGATAAGGTGGACGCTCTTCAGTTCGACCGTATTCTTTGCGATGTTCCTTGCAGGTGAAAATTTTGAAGTTTTCCTTTACTGAGAATGTTTATAGCGGTGACGGAACTCTTCGTAAAAATAAAACCATTTGGAAGACCTGGCACCAGGGCGGCGGAAATACATTGCACAGGTAAAACATACGTGCGATTAATAATCCTAATGTGTATTGCTAGGCTTCAGGTCTTAATTTTGCAGCGTGGTTGCCAAATGCTTAAGATTGGTGGAAAGGATTGTTTATTCAACGTGTACATTCAACCCTGGTGAGTCTTTGTATGCAGTGAGTTTTTTTTCTCCCGGTGGCGGTATCTGATACATGTATCTAATAGTTGAGAACGAGGCTGTCGTTGCTGAAGTCTTAAAAAGCTGCCAATGGTAAGGACGTTTTCGTTTAAGTTGCTAAATAAATGAAAGGATCTCTTGTTTTGGAAGACGTGTCTCACGAGATGCCCGAATTGAAGAGGAGACCTGGTATTATACCTGGAAGGTAAGCTTCGTTTTAAATTACTTTGTACAATTGATTTTTATTGCTAATGCCTTTCTGGAATTAGGTTATGGATCAAGAAGGTAACATGCACGATTCCATCGACACCATCGCCTCCCAGTCCCACAAAAAGTTCCCTGCATCTCTCTTCCCACCGGAGAACGCAAAGGACCTCGGTTTGGAGAATGGTGAGCTTTTGTTTTGATCTTTCCTACCTTTCTGACCTTATTGTAATTGTTTATCTTTCCCCATACTGACTCATGTTTTAGCTTGCGCATTGTGCCTTTCGATCAGAACACGGGTGCCTTCTTTGTTGCTGTCTTCACCAAGGTGGGCGAATACGGGTAGCCTTGACAAGCTTGCGAAGGAAGGCCACACTGCAGCCAACAAACCTACAACTGACGCATCAACTGCTGAGAGCCCTAAGACAGGATCAAAACGGGCATCAAATGAGTCTGAGGACGACGCGTAAGTTTGCGGCGGGTCATTTCTTGTTTTGTTTGGCCGTCAACCCACATCAGTGATAATTTACTTTAGAAACAGGACGAAAAAGACCAAGACTGAGGCTGCTGTCGAGCCTTCGGATGGCGATGCCCCGGGTGCTGAGACGCCGGTTGCTGGTGCTGAGGTCGTTGCCAAAAAGGAGGTTAACGGGTGGGCCGGAAAGGGCGAGCAACCTTTCCTCTTCGTCAACATGGATCACGAAGATATTCGAAACTTTGTGTAAGTTCTGATTAACCCTTTTTATCGCATATCTGAAACATTTTTAACTGTACTTTGTGACTTTAGAAACTTTTACGGCATTGACCCAAAATTCCCTCGTGACCAGTTTGTCGTTAGGTCAGACGTCGTCCCCTTCAAGACCCTCTACCTTGTCTCCAACGCCGTCAAAAAACTTCTCCTCGCCTCCAACTCCAGCAGTCTTAAAATTGTGAACACTGGTGTTCGTATGTTTTCCCGCAACAGTGGAAACGCAGACGCAAAGTAACGCCTCCTTTCCCTGTTCCACACTAACAACACCTAGGGTTAAGTTTCCATACCGTCTCGCTCATGAGGGTATTCGCACTCTAGCACCTTATATTTCTGAAGAAAAGATTATCAACTTTACCGCAAAGGATTTGCTTGTGTTGCTCAATCAGGAGTATCCCAAGTTTGATGAATTTACAGAGGAGGTGAAGAAGGCTCTTGAGGCGTCTGAGATGGGATGTATAGCGGTTAGATTCACGCCGACAGAGGATACGTTAACCAGTGGCAGGTTAGCTCATTTTGCTTAACATTTATGGTGTGTGTCGTTGTTAATCCTTTTACGAAGTTTACGAGAGGTGTCGTATTTCCCTGTCTGGCGCGCTGGTGTTAGTGTTTCCCTCCTCGTTGCAAAGAAGGAGCGTGTTGGTATTAAGTCTAGGCTTACTGGTAATATTTTCGACACTCACCGGTCCAAACGTCTTGCGCAGGGGGATAACAGTGAAGCTATCGCTGCCGAGGACGGTGGGGAGGATGTTGGTGAGGAGGAGGAGACAGAGGAGGTCGATGCGACCAAAATGGAGACTGAATAAAATTTCATTATTTAACCAGTTTAAAAAACCGTGATGCTCTTTCCTTTCATAACTTTGCAGTTAAACACTAAACTGGCTTTAATATTAAAACACACACACGACAAACGTTATAAGATTTTTGTTCTTCCAAAAGAAGTCATACGAAAACAAGAGATTCGGTAAATAGTATAACCGCTAAACGAGGTGCAAAAAAAAAAAATCGCACACCAGAAACCGCCTATCAAGATCCCATCGCCGCCTTCTTCGCTGCCAACGCCGCCTTCTTCTGTTCTCTCAACGCCGCAAGTTGTTCCCTTTTTGCCCTTCTCGCTGCTTCCTTCTCATCCTCCCCTCCAAGACTCGTAGTAGGACTTAAAGGTGGCGGCGCGGGTTTTGCAACAGGTGCAGGTTTCGCATCCCAGCTGTCTCCATCGTCGTTGTTGTCCATGAATCCCAGTCACTGGACTTTCGCACACTGGGTTGACGCGAGAAGGAAGGGGGAGATGCGAAGGAAGAGGTTGTTGTGGTTGTTGTGGGGGCTACGGGTTTGGGGGCGGTGGAGAAGACGGGGTTTTTGGTTGGAGGCGTCCACTGGAATCAAACGTTAGACATGCGGGAGGATTTCGCATCGTGGAGACTTACATCATCATTTTTCCCCCAATCGTCCTGTTCATCATCCCATCCTCCTTCGTCGCTCGCCGCAGCCGAGAACGACGATTTTGCAGGCACCACTGCTGCCGCAAAAGACGGTGATTCCGGTTTTCGCGGTGATGAAGAGACGGAGGATGACTCGAGTCTAGATGCAGAGGGTGTGGGTGTATTGACGGGTTGGGTGAGGGTTCCTGTGGCTGTTGCGACGATGCGATTAGAGATGGCGCCGATGGCCCAACCAGCCCATCCGTCCGTAGATGAGGCATCGGATCGGTCGCCAACGCGTGGTGGCGAAGTGGGAAGTTCGGGGACGACTTCGGGCTAAATCGAGGAATAAATTTTCGGTTTCCAGCATAGTGAAAAGTATGACTTACAATGGATTGAGCATGTCTTTCGAGACGCTTGATAAACAGATCAATGTTCTTAAACGCTTGGGTACGAACAACTCTAAAATATTGATTAAGATACAGGATATGGATAGAAAAAAACGCACTTTTCTGGATCCACCAGTAAGAAACTTATTGCAGGCATAATCTTCCTTGCAACATCTTCAGGTTCATAAACCTCCACAGTGGCAGCAAGAGCGAGGAGGCCGGCGTTTCTCGCAGGCGGGAAAGGATCATTCAAACTACGAGAAAACGCTGGGATGAGCACGCGTTTCCGGGTCTACATGCAGCAAAACATTAGATGTCAAAATATTAAGAGGAATTACGTAAAAACTAGTATTAGAGGGCGAAGAAAAGCTTACCGAATCGTTAAGGTGTTTGCTGAGTTTACCGAGACAAATAGTGGTATTCTACGAATTTAATACGTCAGGTTGTTACTATACAAAAGCCGTGTCCCTAGTTATTAAGTTCCAACTTACTGCACGTATTCCAGCCTCTTCATCCGTCTGCAATTTTGCGAGAAATCTTAGAAGATCGTTGTTGATAATTCTTTCGCTAAGCTAATCACAAAACCATATGTTAACGGCCAGAACACTAACAATAAAATAAGTTGCCAAATCGCAGTACCTTGGGGATTAGAACCAGCACCGCCTTCAAAGTCGCTTCCCTAACAACCGCACTCGTATCCATAAACCCAGTAGCCTATTTTTAAAAAAATAAGAATCACAAATCATCCTTAATCAGAAAAAAAAAACAAAAAAACAACTTAATAACTAACACATCGTACCAGATTAGGAAAAATCTTCTCCGTCGCCAATTTATTACTTATATGTTGACTAAACGATCCCAAATTCTCACAAAGCGTGACCCTCATTGCTCGATCCTGTAACGCAAAAAGCCGTATAATGGAGGGTACAACCATGATTTCGTATTCTTCGGGCGTCAAGCGTTTCGCCGATTTTAGTAATTTGAGTGAGGGTCTTGGCGGATGCGCCTCCAAACTCAATGGCGTTGATAAGTTCAGGCTAAAGGGTATGGTCCAAAGTCGATAAAAAAGGAGGTGACAAAAAATACCAGGATTTTAAATTTGCAGTAATCGTCAGGGAAGCTGTCCAATGATGAACCAAGGTTTCTATAGAATTCCGTCGGTGAGTTTTCTCAACTTTTATAAAGAACGTGCCCGATTCTTCAAACAAAGAAAACAACAGGTACTCACTTAAGAAATTGCTCTTTCTCATGCGCGTCCTTGACGGAAAATTGCTCCAAAAAGATGCTCCCTTTAATAAACTCATTCGCAAAGTATCCTTTATTTTGGAGTCCTTGCTCAAGAAGTTCCGCAAGTGGAGACGGCTTTTAGGATTTGGGCTGCAGAGCGGACCGATAAAGAGATCCAAGTGGCTAAGATCACCATGTGGACATAGAATGGAAGAGTTCAAAGACAGAGAGTGAAAAGGCCGGATAAAAGGTGTCATGAGAATTATGTTTACACATCGAATTGGGCAACATGACCGCACAAAAACATATACCTTCGGAATAGATCCCATCCGCGACAAATCCTCCCTTCTCGAAAAAGTCCCATTGAACACCTCATAAATTAAGCATCCATAAGCATACGCGTCAATAGCAGAGACAGGATTCCTAAAAATCCATCAGTCATCCATGAAACCCCGAAAAGAAAAATGTACCCCTGCGCAGAAAACCAATTCGAATTTGACAGTTCCGGAGGCGTATACCTCGACTCTATTATCCTCGGTCCCCATTCGAACAAGATACTTCCTTCCTCCTTTAAAGACCCGAGAAGCTCGAACCCACAAATTCTGAATACGTTAATCGTGGAAAAGTGGAGATGGGAATACCTCCATTCTCCTGCTTTTGTTGTGTAGATGGACGATATCCTCACGTTCCCGTGCGTTAATGAACAATCCTGGTTGATAAACTTTAAAGCGCTCTAACAAAGTGGTCAGCGTTTCAACGAAAACAATAACCATACAGCCGTTTTGTAAAGCCCCCATGCAATAAAGTTTGGGTTCGTATCTTCGTTAAGTTGCGGTTTCAAAGGCTTCACCGGCTCAGTCCAATAACAATCTGGCTATCTGTCTATTATCCTTAGTCATGCCAGCAAACAATGAATGAGCTCTCACCTCCCCACCATCAATAAACTTGAGAAGATCAGGGTGCCGTAATGTTTTGAATCGTTTTAATGCATTTCTGGCAAGTATAACCTTGTCTTTGTTTTTTAGGCAATCAAAGATGAAGACGGTAATGGGGGTGTTGTCCTCCTGTATGCACACGTTATGAAAGCATTTAAATTGTAAGTATCGAATGACCATGCATAGATTGAGGTGTATGGAATGTAATGAAACAACCATCACCTTCTTCGCACCCTTGTGTACTGTCCAAAAAGAGGATTGATCTTGATCAGAAATGGGCTCTCCGATAGTAAATGGCAAGTTTAGCGACTCCTTTCCTAATGCTCTTGAGACTGCATTCGTGGCAATATTTCCAATGTTTGCGAGGAACGACATCTTGATGCTTCAGCAACTTCCACGTCGTCTTTATGTGGATGTTCGAGATCAAAATTTCAACTCGACTGGATTGTCACGGCAAACAAGAACGACCAAGATAGAAACAGAATATAAGAGTATGCAATGACACGATTAAGACTATACAAAGACAAGAGGCGCGTTGTGGGTTTTTTTTTTATATCTCAAATGGACTGCAACAAAAAATTTGGCGTCCTTGTTCCTCAGCTGCTAAATGATTTTGAAGCATGACGCTTACTTGAAGACCTTGCCGTCAGCAAACTTCTTGCCTTCAATGACATCGTCCCAGGCAAGGTAGGCGGCAAAGAGCTCCCTGAACTTAGCGTCCTTGAGGTCGGTAACCTTGGTGAAGCTGTAAGAGTCGTAGTCGGCAGAGTCCTTAACCTCGAAGGGAATCTCGCTTCCACGGAAAACGAAGTAACCAGAGATCTGGTTCTTGTTGTCCTCACCGAGAATGCAAAAACCGAAAGCGCTGAAATGAAGGTAAGTACGTGGCGAATGACAGTCCATTTAATACTTACTACTTCCTTGCGGACTCGAGACGCTGGAAGAATCCACCAACAAGTTGGAAGACATGAAGGTGAGGGTGAGCTCGCTGTTGTACTTGTACTCAGTGCGCCAGATAGAGTAACCAGCAGCGTCGAAGTTTGCCCAGAACCAGTCAATGGCGGTGGGGCGGGTGTCGTTGTTTGAGTAGAAACGCTTCCAGTCGTCAAGGACGAGGGTGGACTTGGGGAGAAGGTCGAGGGGGTTCTTCTCCTTAGGCTTCTCCTCCTTGGCGTAGTCCTCCTCCTCCTCTTCGTCATCATCCTTCTTGGCCTTCTTCTTCTCCTCCTTAGGCTTCTTCTCCTCCTTGGGGGCCTCCTTCTTCTCCTTCTTGGCAGAGGCCTCACGAGCCTTAGGGGCTAAATATAATATTGGTTAAGTAGGGTTTTGAAAAAGGACAAATGCCCCACAGATAAGAAAATAACTTACGCTCAGCGACCTTAGCCTTCTCACAGAGGACAACCTCACCAATGGTCTCCTTGAAGTAGGGCTGGTTGATGAGGGTGGTGAACCAACGGTTCACGTTCTTGTAGGGGCCACGGAATGCGGGGTCGAAGACGAGGCGGTAGAAGTTAAGGAGGGCAGTTCCAACGGCAATGTCGGCAAGAGTGACGCTCTCACCAACAAGGAAGGTCTTGCTAAGAAGGTGCTTGTTGAGCAAGTCCATGACCTTCTTGGTGTCCTCGATGGCCTTCTTGGTGTTCTGCTCGTTCAAAGGGATCCAGCCGAGGATGGGGAAAAGCCAGGTGGCCTGGGCGGGGGAGAGCTCGTTGTCAGCGAGGGCAATGAACTGCTGGATCTTAGCAGCCTCCTTGGTATCCTTGCCAAGGAGCTGGGTGTCCTTCTTAGAAGCAGCAACTGAAGGAAAAAATGGTTAAGATATAACTATATACGGTGAATGGATAAATGAAAGAGTAAGGAGGGTTGCGATGTAATCAGGGTACATGAAAAAAAAAGTTCTTCGACATGGTTTTTCCGTCAGGGATAACTATTAAGGCATCATCTTACACCAGAACAACCAGATGCGCAAGAGAAAGTGTAAATGATAACATACCGTAGTACGCGATAGCGTTGCTCTCGTAGAGGGTGAAGCCATCGGCAGCCTCGAAAACGGGGACCTTTCCGAGAGGGAACTTGGCCAAGAATTCGGGGGTCTATAACAAAAATAAATCGTGTTAAAAGGGTAATGGGAAGAATCCCAAACAAAAGAGAGCTCACGCACCTTGTTGGTGACGCCGATCTGGACGTCAGCAACCTCAACCTCGAGACCGTTGTACTTGGCCGCAATGAGGGCCTTGGCAACGCGGGGGTTGTTGGGGTAGGAGTAGATTTTCTAATGAAAAACGATAATTAACGGTTAACATACTGCCACTAAGACGTGTAAAACGAACGGAAAGAAGATGCGGGCGCCATCATCACTCCGAACAAGGCGAGAACGGCGACGGCATTCTAGAGGTTAATGAAGATGTGCTTAAATACTTACTCCAATAGGGGCCATTGCTGTTGTGGATGTAGTGAAATGAATGAGAAAAAAAGATTGGAAAAACGGAGAGCTTTTTGACCACAAGAAAGAGAAAAAAAAAAGGTCGGAAAATTTCTGATTCTTGTGACAAATCTCTTGTGGAAACTGTGCGTGCAAAAGAGTCCGATAGTGCTGGACTGAAAGAATGGAACAGCTGCTCTTGACGTTTGAAACTGTCGTGCCTCTTATCGACTTTATCACTCCAACTACTTCCACATCATCCTCTTCATCATCACCATCATCATCAGCATGTGCATCACAAGCAGCTTTAGCATCTGTACCAGCATCAATACCACCACCACTAGCAGCTCAGTCAGATACAGGTGCGGGCGAGTTAAGGTTAATGTTCCAAGGCGCTGTAAGTCGCTTCAAGAAACAAGCACTCGGTGACTACTCCCAACCACCACTCCTGCCCATCCTCGTCAATGACGATCCAGAAAGTTACAAGAAACTTTTATCTGAAGTATTTGTTGCATTCAATGGGGACCTCAAATGTCCCGCGCTCACTTCAACGGACTGTTATTCTCAAGATGAGGTCAATAATCCACAAAAAAATCTCTCTATATCCCTTGACACGCTTTTTTCAGATTGTAAACCGCGTTATTCAAGAGCTTCTTCATGCTTCAGTGCAAACTCCAAATATTCTTACGTTAGGATATAGAAAGGTATCGTTATGAATCTTGCGCGCTTCTTGTAACGCGCGGTACCCCCAAACAAGTCAAGCGGTAACAGCCGCAACAATGTTGTTGGAACCCATGCAGTTGAGAATAATTACCCAAATACCATCGTCAACTACGTGAAAACAGAGCCATGGGAACGGCTTTAACGAGGTGGGCTCTTTAACAAATTTTGTGGTAAAATAACCGTGACGTTAAAGAATTGGGTTAAACGCCATGAAGTTTTTGCTATCTCGATGCTGCTTGTTTGCCATGCTTCCCAATAATTGCTTCTTCCAGGTTGCAGGTAAGCCAGGCCTTTCAACAGCGAATATGGTCTTAGGATATGATTATTAGGTATACCTTTTTCGGAAGCATTAAATGGTGGCATGTTAGAGATCCCTCCAAATTGGCTTCGCGAAAGTCTGGGTGAGAAGAAGAGAAAACAGGAAGAATTGATCTTATCCATCCCGCGGAAAAAGAAGAAGGTGGATAGCAATAAATCTGCAGTTCAGCATACTTCTCAGGTTGTAAAGACTTTAAAGGTATGATACGCATTTGGTCTTTTATTGATAGTTTGAACATGGATATATCGCGTAACGCTATCTTCTACGGCCGGCCGATGCATGGAGTCTCTGGAAATATTATTTTCGGTTTGCCAAAGAAACGTGAGCCAACTTATCAAGACGCCAAACTTCGTCTCATATTCTCCAGATACCCTTAATTCGATGAAGAAAGAGCAGAATCTTCTTGACCTTATGGAAGACATCTTTCCACGTAACTACGCCCAAAAGAAGGACAAAGCCTTAATAAAGGATAAGGTCATCCTTAAACGAACTAAAGTAGGCCTTATTACGCCTTTTGAATCTGAACTACGAAATAGAGAAATATTAAGATGCATTGGCGGTTAGTCAAGGTCAAGGAATTGCTGCGGAAGATTGTAGTCAGACATAACCGATGTAATTATCGCGAAACCTTTGCGAGGTGCTGTGCTCGAAAGGTATATCTATTATTGATAGCAATGAGATTACCTAATGGTGTTTTGTAGTTTCAGCCAGGTGAATCTCAGACCGTAACAAACAAAACGAGTTATCTTAACTACTCCTTGACATATGCTGAGGTTGGTTTATTTCTAAAATTAAGTTTTGTTTAATTCTCCAGGTTACAAACTATGTGACGGCTATTCTGAAGAAAGTGATTCCGTTAGAATTTTGGGGTTGCGAGGAAAATCAGGGAAAGTTACTGAGGGTCAGTAATATCACTTGCGAACCTGCTTTACATAATCTTAGTCATTGGTGACTTAATTCGGCTACGTCGATTTGAAACCTATTCGCTTCAGAGCGTCATTCGATGCATCAAGGTATTCGTCGTAATTTAATTGGATTTGACGAGTGCAAGCTATCGAAAATTGAATGGCTTTCATCGTCTCACTATGCTTCACATAAAGGTCCCAGCGATAATGCAAAGAAGGAGGAGATATTCCTAGAATTTCTTCATTGGGTGTTTCATGGTGTCGTTATACCTCTATTGAGGGTATTTAAAGTTACCCTACGTTGAGAATTAATCTTCCGTAGACCAATTTTTATGTTACGGAGAGTGGAGCCCATAAGAACCATATCTTTTACTTTCGGCACGATGATTGGGTTGTGCTCACGGCCCCGACTGTCACCAAGCTGGGACTTCCGTTTTCTCACCACTTACAAAGGTAAACATTGCGCAGGCCTTCTAAACTGCTATTTACACTTATCATCTACATGAACCTGAAAAGGTTGAAGCTAGTATCTTGATCTCAAAACGCATGCTCGGATTCTCCTTTCTACGACTTTTACCAAAAGACAAAGGCGCGAGACCCATCACAAACCTTCGTAGAAGAATCACAAAAGAAGTAATTAGTAGCCAATTTATCTATTAGTTTCTCTTCTGAAAGTTAACATGTATTTCAATGCTTAATTAGACAGGTCCGACTGTCGCCCCAAAATTGCAAAAGAGCAAAAGCTCTGGAATAGACTTTACAATGTCGATTAATTCGATGTTGCAGAACTCCTTCCAGGTGTTGACATACGAATACGTAAGAGCTTGCCATTTCATCTCCTAAAACAAACTTCATTCTTGGACACTAGAGAAAAGATGGGTTCCTGCGAGGTTCTTCTGTACTTGGAATGTCCGATATTTATACCAAACTTAAGAGTTATAAAATAAGAGCTGGGAAAAGGTTTGCTATTTGAGCTTAAAACATCGTTTGACGATCATACTTTCTTTAACCCTCTCTCGTAGTCCTAAAGGCTTCTTTTTCATCAAAGTGGACGTTGTTCAATGCTTTGATAAAATTAATCAGGATATACTGTTGAAAGTTTTAAAAGACGTTCTACTTGAGGTTAGTTTTGGTTTCTCTTTTTAAAGATGAACTTATGGTACTGTTATATTAGGACGAGTACCTTGTTCATAAGTTTTGTGTGTCTTATCCAAACACCGGAAGAGTTCGAAGAACTTTTTTGAAGAAAGCTCGTTCGACAGGTGACCCTTTTTGTAAATGCTTTTTGTTAAAACCTATATGGTTCTTAAGTGGACTATCCCCAGTTTGCGGCATTCGCGAGACAGGCAGCTGTGTACTTCAGAAATTCTGTGCTGATGGATCAGGTTTTTTAAACTTAGGTTACTGCTGCTCATTGACATTATTGAATTAGGTTGTGTACGCGTTTGAAGACAAGGAGGCCATTCTCGAGATTCTTCAAGATCATGTTGTAAACAACCTTGTGAAGGTAGCTCCAACTTATTTGCCTTTTGAATTTAAATTAAATAGATCGGAAAGCGATTTTATAAGCAAACAACGGGGATCCCTCAGGGTTCAATTCTTTCAACATTACTTTGCAAGTGAGCTAATGAGTTTGAGTTTTTTTTTTGTTGAACATCGTTTGTCAGCATATTCTACGCATACCTCGAACACACAGAAATGAAAGAATTTATTATAATGGACGACCTTTTGCTTCGACATACTGATGATTTTCTTTATATCACGAAAAGCGAAGAGCGAGCAAGGAAGTTTCTATCTACCATGAAGAAAGGTCAGTCATTACCGCCCCTTCTTTTCGTTAAAATCAGTTAAAATTAACAGGTTTCCCTGAATACGGCTGCGTTATCAATATCGACAAAACGCTCTCGAACCTTCCCACGAGACTCGCAAAGTAGCGGACAAGTTTGCATTGGATACGGTAGGTTTGCCTAAAATGCGTTGTCATTCGACACATGGTGTAAACACGTCTTTTTCTTCAACACAGACTTCCCGTGGTGTGGTTTGCTTATCAACACCAAATACCTCAGCGTGAAATCTGATTACATGCGATTGGCTGGGACATGTTCGTTGATGGTTTCGCACGAGGTTGCTAATTGTTCATAGATTAAATGATACTCTTACTGTAAAATATTCCAAACATCCGTGGGGAGATTTTAAAAGAAAAATAATGCAGTAAGTAGTTTTGTTTAGATGACTTTCGCTTACTAACAATTTAAACAGATATTTTAAGCCAAAATGCCATCTCATTCTTGTCGACTCTGATCTCAACACCGAGCGTGTAGTTATTAAAAACGTTTACGAGAACTACATAATATGCGCTATGAAGTTTTATCTTCACCTGAGAGATCTCACTTCGCATTTTCAAATGCCTTCCGACGCGTTTCTCACAGGTTTGAAAACTGATGGAAAGGCATAACTTTTTTTTAGGGACTATTGAGGACGCCATCACGTATGGGTACTTGCTTATATGCAGCAAGATTAGGTCAAAGGCGGGTCAAAGCATGCAAGCTAAATTCTCATTATCATATCTGACGGTGGAATGGTAAGGTGCTTGGTTGTTCTATCTCACTTTTGAAAAGGTTGGGACTGATCGCGTTCTCCCGCGTTTTCGAACGCAAAAAGGGAAGCCTTGCGTCTACTACTGCATTCCTGAAAGCTAAACTCATTAACTCAAAGTTTAAGCATATTGAGCGTCACATGCGTCGCCATTCGTCTTCCTTTATCACTAATCTGTGGAAAGTAAAACTCTGAATAAATCAAAATGGAAAACGTATTCTTGGTTGTTGGGTCACTCAACATTGATGAAGTTTACCATGTGCCTGACATTGTGAGACCTGGTGAGACTATATCGGCGTCGTCTTCAGCGAGGTTTCCGGAGGTAAAGGTGCTAATCAGAGTGTTGCGGTGGCGAGGGCTGGTGGGGTTGTGTTTCATGCTGGAATGGTTGGACCAGATGGGAAGTTCTTAGTTGAAGTGTTAAACTCATGCAACGTCAACACACGACTAGTTAAAGTTAACCATGAAGTGGTAAAGCAGACCTCACTCTGAATGTTCTGTTAATTTTGTAGAACTCTGGAAGAGCCATCATCCAAGTATCAGCTTCCGCCGAGAATGCAATTGTGCTTGACCCTGGAGCCAATATGGCCATCACCGCAGACAATATCACTGAATACATGGATGACATTACATCAACCCACCCCATATCCAACGTCTGGGTCGTTTTGCAAAACGAAATCACACCAGCGGCTATTCGACAAGCGATTCACACTGCTCATGAACGTGGAATGACCGTCGCGTTCAATCCTGCACCGTGCCCGCCGAATCTGGATAAATTATATCCTCTGGAAAAGGTGGATGTGCTTATTCTGAATGAGGTGGAAGCCGGGGGGTTGTATGGGGTTTTAGTGCCGGAACACGTCGGGGTGGTGGATATGGAGGTGGTTTTGGAGGGAGTTTTTGCGAAATTGGGGCTCGTGAAGGTTGTGGTAATAACGCAGGGTTCGAATGGGGTCATTTGTAAAGTTAGGATTAAGGATGGAGTTGAGTCTTTTATGGTAAAGGTGCCCGCGCTTGGAATAACACCTGTTGACACTACTGGAGCAGGTGCGGTTTACTTCCTATTTCCTTCTTACCCCTCATAATCCAAAACGACGCTCTATAATTTAGTTTTTTTATTCTAATGCCTTTTCCAGGAGACACGTTTGTTGGGTACTTTTTGAAAGAGCTTTCATCGTCGGGAGGCTTTAGCTTGGAAAATGTTAAACGAAGTCTGTCTATAGCCAGCGTTGCGGCAGCAATGGCTTGTGAGAGAAAAGGCGCCATCCCAGCTATACCCTCTCTCGACAAAGTCCGAGAGCGCATGCAGAGCAGTGTCTAGACCTACCTGGCTTGCCGTGTCCATGCCATTAGGAAATCAATATATTTTAGAAGTTTTTCATTTTTTTTTCGAACCATGTTGTCTCAACCTGCCCGCTTCTTCAGCAAGCGGTGCGTAAGGGTCGCCGCAGGCATCATGCGGTCATCCCCAACTGCATCATCAACATTGCGTATGACCACAACTCCGATTCAGCATATGCAGCAATCAAATCAGAACAACACTTGGGCGGCGATATTGTCTTGCCGAACTCTGTCCACGTCAACGAGGAAGATTGTGAATGAGCCCAGAGAATACCTTCATGCCGGGAACGTCAAGGATAATCAGGGGGCACGCCAGAAGGTTCGGATAGGTGATGTGTTGGTTTGCTGACTTTTTTTTTTGAAATACAGAAAAGAAGGGTGGGTCGTGGTCTTGGATCAGGATTGGGAAAGACGTCTGGACGTGGACAGAAGGGTTGGAAGGCAAGAGCGCCTAAAGATAGGCCGACTCCAGGATATGAGGGTGGTCAGACTGGTATGCTGAAAGCTATCCGAAGCTTGGGTTCCGATCAAGGTAAAGGAGTCTTTTCGGATTTTGGAAGTTTGGATGGAAGCTGATTGTGTATGGAATACGGTTTAGGGACAAGTTGAGGCTCGCTAGGATTCACCTTGATACGATTCAGCATTGGGTGGACTCTGGGAGACTAGATGCGAGTAAACCTATTACAATTAAAAGTTTGGTTGATTCAGGATGTGTCGGCAATGTGAGGGATGGAGTTGTGCTGCTAGCGAAGGTGCGTTTTTGAGGATTGATGAGGCCGGTTTTTGGTGTTTTTGAGGACTGAAGAGGCCGTTTTCCGGCGTTAGCATTATGTTTCTTAACACCATTTCCTCTGACACAGGGTGGTCACTTTCTCCGCCATGCGCTTGAATTTGAGTTGACACATGCGTCACAGCTTGCCATCAAAATGGTGGAGGGAAAGGGCGGAAAGGTCACCTGTTTTGATTACGACAAGAAAACCATCCGCGCTCTCCTTAAACCCGAACGTTTTATTTCCCCTCCTCTTCCTTCCCCTATTACCAACAAGAACATACCCAGTGAGTATCTGTGTAGCTCTCCTTTTGCGTGGGCCAATTTTCTTGTATGAGGTCACTCATCGTTCCTTACTTCTTTTGACAGTGCGATACTTTGACGAGACTCGACGGGGATACCTCAGTGATAAAATCCATCTCGTCATGGACTCCACGCGGCCAAAGACGGCTGCTGCCGCGTAGAAATAATAAAGAAGAGTTTTTTAAAAAAAGGCCTCACTGCCCCTTTACCCGTTCTTTGACACTATTTTTTGGCCTTCAGTGACAATGTCATGGCAGTCCAAAAGACTTTTGAGACGTTGGCCAGTCTCTTGACATGGGATAATGATGAGGCATGGACAAAGCCAGAGAACGTAGATGCTGATACTCTAGCATCGCTTGAGGGTTTACTTGCTACATGCAACGTATGAGTAATTGTTCTGCGTTTCCTTTTCTGAATAACTTGCAAGGCTTTGCCACTGGATGACCTTTGCGAGAGAGCACAGTATAAGATTATGAGAGCGAGGCGAAAAAAGGTATCCTTAGCGATACTGTCAACATGACTGACTTGGTGAATATTCCAGAAATGGCGACTTAAGAAGAGGGAGGAGAAGAGATGCAATCCGCCTTCCGAAACACAAGCATCAGCATTAACTTCGAACGCATCATCACAGATCCACCAACACAAAGCTATAGATACATCATTAGCAGTAGCAGCACCACTCACTAGCCAACCCGTGCAATCGACCGAACTCATACATTCAGCAGCACCTCTCAAGCCTACACCTGAAGCCATCGCATCAAAGCCAACTATTAAAGTTCGCGAAACTCATCCGAATACGCAGAAACTAGTATGTAACGTTTATTTCAAAGCGTTCCAATTTACATGACTTCTCGATTTACAGCTTGCCGAATTGAAATCTTCCGAAAAGCGCTTAAACACCGCGTTCGTGACCTTGAGCATATACTTAATGGACTTCGAACATTGAAGGGTGAACCGCGTATTCAAAATCCGCCAAAAAAAAAGGTATGTGCAGTTATTTACACAGTAGCAGCTAACCTTTAAAGACCCTATGCATAAGTCCAAGACGCAGAAGAAGAAGGAGAAGAAAAAGAAGAGGAGAAAGGCAAAGAAGGAAGCTAAGGAGACTAATATGGGGCTACAAAAAACAATATCGAAAAAGATGGCGAAGATGAACGAGTTGGTCGCTATCCGGTATGAATCTTCACTACTCAACTTAATCGCGGAATTGTTCTACAGCAAACATTAATACTGATTTATGCAGGCAAAACTGGGATAGGTTCATAGTTCCTACGGATACTCCTGGTGCGAGCAGGATCCCGCCTAGCTTCATCCCTCTGTCACGAAACTTCTAAACTTGCCCAAACTATGACGTACACCATTACCCATAACGCCTTACGACCTTAATGTCCGTGCAACATGGATAACCAGTGCAGTTGTTTTGAAGGGGAACAAGGTCCATAAACCTTCTTTTGCAATAAACTCGATGGTCGTTTACCTGTCCCCTTCAGCCAAAAGCCGCCCCGACCGCAAAGGGTTGAACTGGACCAAAAAGGAAAAAATATAAAGGATGTGAATTTTTGAACCGTTCCCTTCAAAGCAGGTCAACTATTACAAAAAAAAGACACTCCCAGCCCGCGGCATACTCTCGCAGCGAATCTACACGTCAGAAACTACCCGTCATGGCCGCTGTCGAATCTTGGTCATCGTATGAAGTCGGATCATGGTTAAAGTCTGTTGGCTTGGGCGCATACGAGTCAAATTTCATCGGTGGGTCTCCCGTTCAAAGCTTTGTGCAAAGGCCGCTGTAATGGAGATCCTTTCGTTGCTGATACTTTGGATGGTAGAAAACGATATAAGTGGAGATATCCTTGTCCATGCGGATCATGGGATGCTGAAGGAGCTCGGTGTTTCATCGGTAGGCGTGAGGTTGCAGCTTCTAAGATCGCTGTCGAAAGTGTTGCTCGACGATGGCGGGCGTTTTGAATGAAGACTTTTTTTGGTGAGTACTTACACCATATCTTATCGTTAGAGCTTGGTCAACTGTTGCATGGTTGCTTATTGATGTTTGATGGTGTGTTCTGACTCTGCTGTTTAAATATGTTTAGCGGCAACAACGGCATACTTCGAGACATCGAGGAGGAGAGGATCAGATCGAGGGAATGATGAGGGAGATTACGCGGCTTAATATGGAGCTTATGCAGCTGAGATCAGAGTTATCGCCTGTGTGGGGATTGGTAAAGGAGTATAAGGTGCGGACCCTTTCTACATGCATTATTCATGTAGCCTATATCGCTTTCAAGGTGCTGACTTCCATATTTGCTACAGCATTTCCAGCAAAAGACAGAGTTAAGGAAAAATGCCTCGCCTCAAATTCAGACCTCGAGGGTTCCTCAGAAATCGTCAAAGTCCTCAGTAAAGTCACCTAGCAAATCCGCTACTGCCTTCTCTCCTGAAGTCGCAGAATTTACATCACCCAAAACTCCTGGTGGATCTCAGTCGGTAAGCACTTTTTCATTATCTGAAGTCTTCGTCTGTCTTTGTCTTCTAAAGTTTATAAATCCTCTGAAGAGATCCGCTGACGGAAACGTCGGAACCATCAAGATCTACCTTGACAAAGTACTTACCGCATCCGGTGAATCCTACAAAAGCTTCCGCGTGTCTGTCAGTGACTCTTGTTCAAAGATTCTGCCCGCTGTTCTCAAGAAGTATAAAATAATGGAGAACTGGCAAAACTTTGGACTTTTCATGCAATACCATCGATCAGGTAAAGTTTTAGGCTTTACTTCATTCGAAAAGAGAGCACTAGTCTCATTTTTTAAGAACGCTGCCTCAGCTTTGACGAAAAGCCTCTCCAACTCCTCGCCAACATTAAGGAAGGCGATGAGATCCCAGTATTCTGCCTGAAGCATTCCGTGGCCTCTACTTTAACCGTCGCTTCCCTCGAAAGGACTTCGACGGCTACATCCCCGTTCCAGCAATTACCCTCCACCTCCCTCCTCCGAATCTCTTTACGCCATCTACGACTACCGGGCCCAAGACGACCAAGAAATCGACCTCATTATCGGCGAGAAAATACACATTCTTGCAAGGGAGCCTGGGTGGGTCCATGTGATACGTGACGCACCTCCCATCACAGTGGTCAACATCATTCCGGTTGGGTACCATCTGAGTGCGTGGGAGATATCGAAGACGTACCCGATGATGGTAGAGGGTCAATGAAGGGACAGGGATTGATTCTATATGACTTCCACCCTAGTTCTGGACAGGAAATTGCGGTGAGGAAAGGGGACGTTGTGAATCTGAGGAAGAGAATAGATCATTGGTATGCGGTGGACTTCGGGGATCAGAAGGGATGGATTCTGGCGTCGTTTGTTTCATTAATGTAGAGTGGCGGGGGGCTTTGGTATTTTTTTTTTCATCATCTCATATATTTGAGCATATCCTCCAAAGAGTCATTAAAATAGAGACATTGTACATGGGTAGAAAGCGTTCCTATCAAAGTAGTTTTAAAAGCAAAGGTATAGCATGGAGAGAATGAGCTTGTGTGTGGCGAATTTACTTGACATCTTTGAAAAAGAAGAGTTAGTTCTAACCAAAAAGGGGCCAAAACCATCCCAGAACCCGTGTATGGGACCTACATTTGTTCATAAACTTTCTGTGGAAGTCTGATCTCAACAAATCGTTAATGAACCTTTTCTTGACTCTCTCGTCCTGTCCTTTTGCTTGATTTCTGAAGACTACATCGTCATCCCACCTCCTCTTCACACTAAAGTCTCTTGTCGCCAATGCCTGCGAAGTACCACCTTCCGCCAAGTTCAGCAATGGATTCCCCGACAACATAGCCTCCTCTCTCGCCTGCTCTTCCATCTCCCTTTTCTCTCTATCCACACGTTCCTTCTCTTCCGCCCTCTCCTTCTTAATCTTTGCCAACTCCCGCATCAACTCTGCAGTATCGTCCTCATCATCGTCCTCGTCTTCATCAGAATCTTCATCGGTGTCGTCTTCAGATTCATCCACTGCATCGTCGGCATCGAGAATGCTTTGAATGGGTGCGGGACGGTTTTTTCATCTTCATTTACATCGTCATCGTCATCTGGTTGGCGGGTAGGTGCAGGAAGCATCAATGTGGAGGTTGTAGCCTCACTGCTTCCGCTGTTGGTTCCACTTCCTCCCTTGGCGCTCTTTTCCGCACTTTCCAGTCGTCTCCGCAGTTCCGCACGACTGTCAGCACTGTTGTCTGCATTCGGGACAGGTTGCCTGAGGTATTGATGGAGAATAGCAATAAGTACTTATCTCAAAGATTGGTAATGCAGAGAACTGAAGGCATTGGGAAATAAGTGTACCTTGTTTTCAGCTTTGTGTAGTGCACTAAATCTCTGCTACTGAGCTGTGCAAGACGAGCTTTTCCGGTATCCCTCAATGTGCCTCCTCCCACAGCAGGAAGCCATGTCGGTCTAATGGTGAACAAGAAAGTAACAAAAACAGTCAGATAAGCTAATTCCAAAGAGGTATAGTGGACCATCTGTACGTCAAGTTTACAAGACATGACGCTGCGAACCAGCCTAATGCAATACAAAGCTATTTTGCTGGTCTGATGGACGTTGTATTGGACTCACCTGGCTGCTGAAGTCATTTTCGCTACAGAAAGTTTTCAAAGAATAAAAAAAATAGTATTGCGGCAGCCTCAACTCATCAACTAAATAAATGCTGTTGATTAACGAAACGATTAACATATAAAGGAATCGTATCATTCGTGCTGACGAAGATAATACAGTCCGTAAACGTTTTTGCCGTTACAAACACGACTTGTGAACAAATAAACCTTCATATCTCTAAATACCGAACTGTGCTGAAGGAACAACACTACTCATAAAAAGTGGTGCTCTCTGCGATTCGCAAGCATCCAACCTGAATTGGGGATGCGGATGGCTGTTTTCTTGCATTTACACGAAATTTAACGATAAAAGCGCTTTCCAAGGGACTTTTACTTACACTAGAACTTTCAAGCATTTCTAGTTTGCCAAAGAACAACCCTAAGAGTTTTCTTAGCAATCGAGCAAGCTGTGCTTTGAAAAGACATGGTGCCCGCTCACTTCGCCTATTCAGGCCTCGGTTGCATCCTAATCTGGAAGAATGGGTGAAAAGGATATGGCGTAAGATGATTAAAGCACCAGTGATGTTCATCTCCAACACAAAGCTTCGGCAAAGTGTTCGACATCTGGTTGAAAATGACCTATAATGCCTCATCAAAGCCGCACGCAAGTCGTCTTAGGAGGTGGCAAGGATGTTTTTTATGCAAGCTGCCTTTCAAATCTGCCAAAGTGTTCAGTAAGTGAAAACTGCCAACCTGCTGATGGGTTTTTCTTCAGTTGATCCTTTCTTTACTAGTGCCGCGTCGATCAATGCATCGCTGAACAACGTCTTCTTCCAGTTGCATAATAGCATTACCATGCTCAATGATCTTGAAAGGCTTTAGGCCTACTGTGCAGATCACAACGACCACTCAGAATTGGACATGGTTTATGATCTGATCGCGAGGGAGGGGTACCAGGCCGAGAAAGGCTCCGTGACATTCTTGAACGTATCCTAATATCAATGCATCTGTAAATATCACGTGAAATCAACGACTACGTTTTTCTTTTGCTTGTACGTCCTTTCACTTAAAATAACTCCATTAACCCCGCCGAGCCAATCTTACGTAGAAGCCTCATCGATATACAAATTCCTTTTACTACTAGGTAGGAAGGCGTAGTAAAAAATAACCCTCATTGTTACTTGTTTATAGACGGCTCTAATAAGGACTGTATGGACTTCGTACACCAGTAGGTAAGAGTGCCATCATTCAGTAGGAAAAGAAACGGAGAAAGTCTGTCCATTCTCCCTAGCCCCTCAACTGAAGATTCTAACTTGTTCTTATAATAATATTTTGAAGTCGAGAAAAAAGCAAGCAGAATGACAACCATTTTCAGAGTAAAACGTCAAAGAGATGCCGATGCACCGTCAGCCATAGGTTGAGCCCTTTGAGCCTGCTGTAATCTTACATCTAACCCCTTGATTCTTTTTTGTTCTGCTGTAGTCGTAAATAAAGCTCGGAAAGTGCAAGGTTAGCACATGCTAGCTTAAGACTTGCTCAAACTTTGAACAGAGAATCATGTTGAACCCATCATGTTCCGATTCAGTCACACTATGGATGACCTTGTGGACGACTTCCAGGTAAAATGCCTTTACTTTTCACTGTATTTTCTAATCAGCGAACATTAGAACCAAGCTGATACCACAGAGAACAAGGTGCCTGTTGTCCGAAGGACGAAACCGCTGTTCGCAGGGCGGATAAGGGATATGGATTCTATGAATAATTTAGAGGAGAAAGGAACAGCACGCCTCCGGTCGCAGCTGGTTTCTTCGATGCAGGCAGAAGCAAAGGCTGCGAGGTACCGTGTAATAGCTGAAAACAGAGTCAACATGAACGGCCAAAGCTATAAGGTTTGCCTTCAACCTCACCATAAACTCACTGTAAAAGGTTTTTGATGTCGATGTGGAACAAGAGCTAAAGTAAACATGCAATTATGGAGTTTATCTAACATCTTGTTTAGCCAGGTTATTACAAGTTTAATGCCAATTCTGACGTATGAAAGGACGAAGCGGCTATGGAGGAATCGGAACCCTTCGTCTATGACGTTTACCTAAAAACAGCATCTAAGGAAAACTTTGTTCCCACCGGGGGTGCCATATCGATGTACGTTTTCTTTCGCTTATGTGAAGTTAAACTTTGAACAGGATGTTGGAGAATGAGAATTTGTGGAACTCGGATGATGAATCCGATGATGAAGCTTATGATAATGTCGATACTGACTCAAATGGTAATCAAGCAGCTTCAGTAAATGTTAATTGGGTTTAGACGAAGATAACTGGAGAAACGACTACCCTGACGAAGAGGACAGCGAAATGGGATCAAACAACGGCGACGACGACTACTATTACTAGGTATCTTTTTTATTTCTCATCGTCACTATTGTGCCTTCTCTTCTTTGACTTTGACTTTGACGATTTCTCGTGCTTTTCCTTCTTTTTCTTCTTCTTTTCCGACTTTTCCTCCTTATGTTTTCTCTTCTTTGGTTTTGACGTAATTTCGGCTGACTCCTCTGGAATCTTCGGTCTTGACGTCGACTAGAGTTGTTAAAGCGAGACGCAGAAGAAAATTCATGTAAATAAGTAAAATAAAGTAAAATAAAATAATAAAAACAAGTAGGAAGGAAGGCATGAACAATAAAGTTGACGTACTGTGGACGGTTGTTGGCGTACTTCTCTATCGCTCACATCGCTGTCTGGCAGTTCCACCGGCATTTCAATGACAGTTGTTCTAATAATTTATCAAAACCTCATCCATAGAGAAAAACACACCTCCTCCCGAACCCTAATCCTGTTGCGGCTCTGCTATCATCTTCATCCAAATCCGCTGAATCCATCTGCAATAGTCTCTTTATCTCCTGTTTTGAAACGCTGGAATCTGACTGCTTCTTCTTCCCTCCATATCCAAGTGCTTCTGCCATAGCCTCCGCCTCTTTCTCTTTAATAGATCTCATTTCGTCGGTTGTTGCTGAGTCGTCAATGGCCTCTCTGCTACTTCCAGTCCCATCCTTATTGTACCAGTTTAGATCCCGGTTCCTTTGCCATCTCCCAACAGGGGCATGCACGGAATGCCCAAGGTAATTTTCCTATACTTGTCCTCTTTGACATCTAATAAAGCATTCAGTACCGATACCATAGTTCCTGCTTTGCATACCTTCCCACTTAAAATCACCAGCACCTCCTCGATTCCCTCCTCGAACAGGTCCAGAAAACATAGTTTAAAAGCTGTTTCTGGGAATTGGGATTGTCTCAACTCGTTGACTTTTCAAAAGCTCCCATCACTACGAAGAGATGCGACTTGGTTTTTCTTGACTATTATCTGCTGTCCTTCCGGATTCTTTTACATTTAAATAAAGTCGGATTGATTTGCTCGTGAGAGTGCTCACAACCGTCAGAGATTTTAACTGAGCTACGAGAGTGACACATTCTCAAGCAATGGCTTTATCATCATCGCCGTAACTGAAGTTCTAAAAAAAACCTTTCTTTGCACGCGCCAAAAAGAACTTTAGTTTGTTTTTATAGTGAGCTTTCCAGTTGATACACTTAACGTCCACTGAAGGGCAGGCGATTTCATTAAGGTCCCACTGTTACGTAATGTAAACATGATGAAATATGAATGAGATGGTGAGTTGTAGGGATCATGGTGACCCCATGGCATGCTATACATTATATATTGAAATGCATGCAACCTCAAACATCGCCTCCAAACGGCGTTCGTCATTTCCGAAATGCAATTCCTGTCCATCCATCCAAATATCAACATTCTCCCCCAATAACCGCTCTATCGACTCCCATCCATGGCGCATCCATCCTTATCTCCTCTTTCCCGACATAAATACATAATGGTTTAAACTTGATGTTTCCTCAAAATGAAAGATCTCTGACGCTCCTGCGTTTTTGAAGATTAGAAAATCGCATACAAATGCAGTAAAAAAGGCTTACTTGAAACAGGACGAGCAAACATTGTGCATCATCTTGGGCTTCCCACAGAATGGGCATGACCCAACATGAATAGGCCGTAACCATTTACTGTTCATTCTCAACCTCTAAACAACAAAATCAGCCGGTGATATGATATAATTTGGCACCTTCTTCCTGTGTGTTGTCTCTTCTTGGGAACTGCCCAGAGGATGCTCGGGAGCCAACTTAACGGTCTCCAAAGACCCCAAGTTAAAGCTGGTAGCGCTGATGTGGGTGCATGGAGGACTCCCAACATTTTTGCACTTTTTTTTTTTATAAAAAATGGAGTGTTTGATGAGGAGCTTCTTGAGACCAGCGAACGCTGTGATGGGGGACGTTTTGGGGTTGGGTTATTCGGATCGAGGCTGGTATCAATGCAGGCGAGAACGGCGGCAAGACCTGTTAGCATGAATATCGTAGGTGCGTTGACTTGGGCCCTGGTCTGGGAGGGGAGACGTGGGTGGCCATGTCAGGCCATGCAAAGATGACTATTTTACAATGCTTGAGCATCCTACGACCGCTTTTATTATTTGGCCGCATGCTTTTATTATGATGTTTTTTAATTTGTTGGTCAGAAGGCGCTAAATTAGCTGCTTTTTTTAATTTTTTTACTAACAACGGCATTTGACGTTAGATCGATACATTCCACGCAAGTTTGATTCATTTGCGTCGCGATTTACAAAAGAGGGACGAAAAGCTTCTTTACTGGCATTAAAAAAAAAACTCCAAATGGTGTTTAGGTAAGGAACTGCGTGGACCCTTTCTTTGTTATAGATAGAACTTTTATTTCCGGCGTTTGCTATTTTGAAAGAACGACGCACGTCGAATAAGCTTAACTGATGTGTTGTAGTGTCTTTCAATTGAAGCGGAATAAGGTCACGATTTGGGACTCAGGAAAACATTAGAGGGCGTGTATGTTCAAATGAACAAGGCTTTTGCAGAGTGAGCTTATATTTCATACTTTGACAATGCTCCCCCGATTTATCTTCTGCCATAACCGTTCTTATTTCATATTATCAGGGGTGACGAAGAAACATTAGATCGGTTAACAACGAATTCTATGCGCGCCGTGAGTTTGTTTATGCTTATCAATAAAGGTGAAGATGTCCTAACTTTCAGCTTTCAGATCATCAACCCGGAACTTAAGAAATTGCGGCGGATAGGGAAAGGAAAGTGGCAACTTCACGGGACCCCGACCTCAAAGATTGTACACATGGCGACAGTACAGGCTCAAGGAGAGAAAGGGTCAAAGGCTGGTGTCTTTGTGCAGCTCACGCTTCAAATCACCACTACCCAGGTAAAAAGATGGAAGCGATTGTGATCGTTCATCTTTTTATGTTTTATTTTCGTTATGGTTATTTGACAAATACTTTTCCAAACAGTCTTACGCAATCTACTCTGGCGACCGTCTCCGTCGGTGGAGATCCTAACGCCAAAAGAGAAAAACCGAATACGTCGTCTTTGAGCGCGAAGTGTCCGAATCCGAAGCCACATGGCGGGTTGCGGGCAAGATAGTTGCAGAAAATAAATAAAATATAAAATAAATAGAGGAAAACAACACCAATCATGATAAGACCCGTTTTGGGCTCCAGTCCCACTGTCGATGAGTACGGCATTGTAACAATGGAAACAAAGCTGTATTGTCTGCTTCCTTATCCAGTCTGCCTTCGTCGTTTTCACCGTACACGTTTATTTCGGTGCTTTTCATTACCTGAGAGGCGCAGGGAAACGGCTATTCGCATTACTTTTAGTTCAGCCATCGATAGAAGGCTTAAGTTTGCTGGAGGAGAGCGAAAGCGATACGCTCTGCAGTATCACGGTCCCACGTTCGGTTTCGTAAAGGACCTATTGTGAGATGGATAAATTGGGATTTGAGGATGTGTCCGGGAAGTATGCGGCGGCATATCGAAATGCAAGAGATACTCGACCCTAGATGCAGGAGGTGGGTCCTCCATGCCCCCTGTTTTGTTTGTGCTGACAATCCAACAAAAGACTTGACTGAAATGTGGACTGAGTTGACGACATTTGTCAACGCGCAGCTGCTCAACCGTAGAGTGAGAACTTTTCATTCTGTCAGCGCAGATTAACTTACCAGCGTACTTTTTACTTGCAGTCGGTCAATTTTCCTGGAATCGGTTGCTTTTACGTGAAACGGTTGCGGAGGGACGCGGATGATGCCCAAGATTTCAGCGTTCCCAAATTTGTTCCAGCACGTGGATGGGAAAAAGATATCTGGATATCACGTCAGCAGGAACATTGTTGCAGGTAAAACGCAGCGACTCAAGCGCTCTTTTTCTCTTCCCCTAAACCATTCCGGTTGTTAAGCCTTTTTTGTTTCCTTTTTTAAAGGATACGCACCGGCCGAGCATGTCAACTTTTCCATGGTTTCTCAGAGAAGCGGGTTGAGTAAAGATGATATTGAGTCGGGGTTGAAGGATTTTGTGCATGGAATGTTTCGGGTGCTCAAGAGGGGTAAAAATGTCGTGTTGCCAATGTCATCCCTGGGGAGGTTATACTTTCAACACCGAGAGATCAAACTTAGGTAAAACCTGTTGATCCAATGTTTGTCAACTTAACCATATATGTTAGATTCTACCCGGAATTTTTGGAGGCTCTTAGCGATGAAAGCTCTCAAAAAGAGTAAATATCACGCTCACCCAATTATATGTTTTTTTCCTTGCCGCACAAGTATCAGTTACCAAAGCCCACGGTGATTTTTAATTTTTCTCTTCAATACATAGGCTCCCTCTTGTCAGAACCACGGACAAACCCTTAACCGCCGATCCATCCCCCAAGGAAGATTTAAAGGACGACAGCCATTCCACCTCCCAACCCTCCCAGACCGCCACCGAAATCCACATTTCCGAACGTGTCCCCTCCCCTCTCTGGCCAACCCCTGTGACGATAAATCCGATGACACTAAAACGAACCACGCGCATGGTCGTCAAACCACAGAGACCGTGAAAAGAGACGAGGAAATGGCTGCGCAGATTGCGAACAATGAAAAGTTGCAGTTGGATCTTGTGTTGAATCGTGGCGGTATGTTAATTTCTTTCGGTTGTTGCTTTCATTTGAGGGAGAGGTGGGGTGAGGCTTTTTTTCATTAACAATATTCTCAGGTAAACATACACATCCTCATTCCGGAGATCGGTTGTGGTCAGATATCAAGTGCCCGATTTGTAAGCAAAGGACGATGCCAGTGATCGAGGTTAAAGATCAACTTGTAAAGAAAGAGAAAGATCAGGACAGGTTGCTGCTTTCTCTTTCTCTAGAAGTTGATCGCGAGTATCTTCGTAAAACCAAGGTATAATCGTGACCCAGCAAACAACGATCTGACGGGGGTTTACCTTCTTTTTTTAGGCTATTGATGAAATGAAAGTCAAGGCAGCCATTTCTACGGCTCAGTACAATCACTCAAAGGCTCTCGAATTGGTAAGTTTTTGAGCCTTATTCATTAGAGTGCAGTTTTAAATATGGAAAAACAGGAGATCCAGAGGAAACGAAATGGCGCCAACTTGCCCATGGGAAACCTCTTTGAAAATAGAGCCCCACCACCCGATAGAGTGAGAATGGCCAAAGATCTCGCCAAAGACCTCCACGACCAAATGACGATCAAGCAAAGCAAACGCACACGCGAAAAGGTTCATAAAGAAGTAGAAGACAAGGAACTCAACGAGAAATTCCTTCGAGAGTAAAAACAACAATTCATTCTCCATATTTGGCTGACTTTTTTGAAAAGATTCAAGGAAGCCGAGATTCATGGACATTTGGAGAAACTCAAACGAAGACATCAGCAGCAAGAGGTTTTGGCGGAACAAATTCGGGCGCAGGCTTTGCGGGCCGAGAAGATTCAGGAACCCATGACCGAGAACCCGTTTGCTAGAAGCGAGAGCCTAATGTTCCTTTATCAAAAGGAGAAGGCGAAACAGCTTTACCAGGAACAGATGGCGATTATTAAACAGAAACGAGAGTATGAATCGAGGATTGCGGATATTGATCGTCAACACTCTTTGGAACGTCTTGCACTTTCACGAAAAGAGTGAGTTTTTTTTCTATACCCGTTTTCCGAATCTTTTCTGTTTTCTCTCTGTTTTCATTCAACCCCCATCATGTTTCCTTTTCCAAATGTTCTCGCTCGCTTAAAAGACTTTACACCCCCATCATTTCCCTTCCCCAATATGCTCGCTCACTTTCATTCCCCTTCCCCAATACGCTCGCTCACATGGAAATTAACATCCTACGACGCTTCTCCAGACTCGAAAAAGACCTTCACATGATAAAACGTGCCAATTTCGCCACCAGGAAATCGCTCGAAAACGTGTGGGCAAATCAAAAACTAGAGCGTCACAACATTTACTGCTGATCTCGCAACACCCACACACACACACTCAGCTTTTTTTTTTAAAGAATAACGATATACCCCCCCCACACTGTTTTATTGTAGTGCATAAAAAAAAGAATAATATAATTTTAATTGCATTAACGATGCTGTTGTGATGGCGAGGGTGTTTCAGAGGGAACAGGCGGATAAAATCCATTGTGCGGCTTGTGTTATTGCGAGGGCTTGGAGGAGTTATAGTCGGAGGTTGACTTTCAAAGCGTTGAAGGATGCGTTGTATAAGGCGGTGAGTTGTGATGGACGTTGCGGGAAACGGCATTTTTCTTTGTTGGTTTGTTTGTTGATGGCTGGTTTGTCAGGAACGGTCATTGACGTTTGAGATTCTACGAAAACTTGCACCCAAAGAGGCAGAGTTGTTAAAGGATCCCACCGTTCAAGTGAGAGTGAGGTTCAGGTAGGATATAAGGTTTATTGTTTTAAAGCCCCCCCCGCTTTTCTTCATTTTGTTGTTTGGTTTTTTTCGTCTGCATCGTCTGGCGTTGCTTTGACAGCGGCATCATTTAGATTCGCTGGAACATCATGGCCCCCCAAGATCCAATACAAAATCTTCACCAAAGGAAACAATGTACACTACTTTAGCGGTCTCCGCATCATCAAACCCGGGTCAATGGTACACAGCACCCCTTCCCCGCCCCAAAATAACCAACATAACCAGGCAGCCTTTGACGCATGTAGAGTGATGGGTGCTCGACTCTACACAGAGTTGAATCTAGTGGAAGACAGCCGTCTCTCATCCACCGTCACAAACCCTTACGAAGTCACGAATCGTATGGAATATGTCAAGGTACGGGGGGACTTTTTTTTTTTTGACTGACGGTTATAAAAGTATGTCAACGATTTGGATTATCGACCTGCGCATTTGGGTGGCCGGAACAATGGATGGCGAGACCTTTCGTTCAACGGTACGTTATAAACCCCCCCTTCAACATATCAACACACTGACGCCACCCAAAACACAGCTTTTTCAAGCGAATCCGTCTTTTTCGATATCGAAAAATTCCAAAAACCACCACCCTCCATCGACCGTCGACGTCGTCTCCCAAAAAGGTTTCCAAATGCATTCTCATGTCTTTCCTAATACCCCTCCCATACAGAAAACCCGACCCTACGCGTGTTTCCAAGAATATGGTGGAAATGGATGATGATTTTGGGACTTTGTTTGAGTGGACGAATTCATTGAAGTACGAGGACTTGCATGATTTTCAGATTCAGTGAATGGATGATTCAAGTGATTTGGTTTTTTTTATATTTTTTTTTTTTATATCCTTTTGTTTTTCGGTCATTGTTTCTCAAAACACCTTCCCCCGCAACTACTCAGATCACGCATCATATTCCACTTTTGACAATACCTCAATCCATTTAATAAAAAATATCTTTAACATCCCACCAAACCAATAGAAGAACCACAACAAGCACAGACACCCCCAAAAAAGTGAAGCCCTTACAGAAGCGCACTTCAACCAAAACGAAAAAACCGAACCTTTTGACGCTCTCTTCTATTCGTAAAAAAAAAAACAAACAAAAAACACAAACATCCGTTAACAAAAAAAAACACACAAGTCAAGAGAGATCACAGAAACAAGAAAAAAAGGAATCCTCACTAAACAATTTCGTCATGAGAAAAGAAGGGAGAGTTATGACGTGTTAAAAAAAACACATCATTTCCAATACGAGGTGAAAAAAAGGAAAAACACGTGAACCCAAAAGCAAAAGAAAACATGTCCTCTAAAAAAAAAAAGGAGTTGAAGCGGGATGGCGAAAGGTTCAAAAAAAAAAAACACAAACAAACCACCCCTTCACAAAAAAAAAAAACCATAAAAGAAGAAAAAAAAAAACAAAACACACACAACCCAATCTCAAACACCCCACCCCTCTTCACACCTCATAATCCTCAATAGGCGGACACGAGCACACCAAATTCCGATCCCCCCAAGTATCATCCACCCTCGCAACCGTCGGCCAAAACTTTCGTTTCCTCAACTCCTTCATAGGATAAGCCGCCACCTCCCTACTATAAGGTCGACCCCATTCATCCGCCACCAACACATCAACAGGATGCGGTGCACGTTTCAAGACATTCCCTTCCCGGGGTTGCTTGCCATCCTCAATATCACGAATCTCACGACGAATCGATATCATGGCGTCGCAGAAGCGGTCGAGCTCTTCTTTGGATTCGGATTCGGTCGGCTCAATCATGAGGTGTTGGGGACGGGGAAGGACATGGTGGGGCTGTGGAAGCCGTAGTCCTGTTTTTTTTGGGAAAAGAAAAAAGGGAGAGGGTTAGAACAGGGGACGGTTGGGAAATGTGAACAACAACTACATACGTGAAGTCTCTTGGCGATATCAATAGCCTCAACGTTGGCGGACGCGCTGAACGGTCGAGTGTCCAAGATAAATTCATGCGCACACATCCCATTCTTGTTGGTAAACAAAATCTCATAATGTCCTTCAAGACGCTTCTTCATGTAGTTTGCGTTTAACAACGCAACCTCTGTCGCCTTTCTCAATCCATCGTCACCTAGACACGCATTCCATTAGCAATCCTTCTTTTCCCACCCAAAAAAAAAAACAAACAACAAAATACAAAAACAAAAACATAACGAAAAAAAAACCCATAAAACAACAAAAAAAAAAAAAAAACAAAAAAAAGTCATAAAAGGACAATAAAAAAGCAACTTTCAAAAAGACAATAAAAAAAAGAACTATAAAGTCCACAAAGGATACACACCCATAAGCTTCAAATAAGCCCAAGAAATGGGTAAAATACTCGCACTCCCCCAAGGCGCCGCCGACACCGATCCAATACTCTTCTCCCCACCCATAGGCACAACAGGATGACTCGGCAAAAACGGTGCCAAATGTCCCTTCACCCCAATAGGTCCCATCCCCGGCCCCCCCCCCCATGCGGGATACAAAACGTCTTATGCAAATTCAAATGACACACATCCGCTCCAATCTCCGCCGGTTTACACAACCCATCTGCGCATTCAAAATTCGCTCCATCCATATACACTGTCCACCATGTCGATGAATAATATCACACGCCTCAATAATGCCTTCCTCAAACACCCCCATACGTCGACGGGTACGTGATCATGGTGGCCGCGAGAACGTCCTTGTATTGTTCGGCTTGGCGGCAAGGTCTGCGAGGTCGAGTTACCGTCGTCGTGGCATTTCACAGTCACCACCTTCATGCCGCACATGGGGCGGAGGCGGGGTTGGTGCCGTGAGCGGAAACGGGATGAGGCAGACGTTGCGTTGGCTTGACCGATCGAGTGGAGTAGGAGGAGATGGTGCGGAGACCAGTGTATTCACCTTGAGCCCCAGAGTTGGGTTGGAGGGAGATGCTTTCAAAGCCGGTGGCCTCGGAGAGAGCATATTCGAGTTCCTACAAAAAAGAACAGAAAGTATTTAGAAAACGATTTTTATAAAAGGTAATCCTTTTTGATGTAGAGAGAAAAGGAAACAAAGCGAAATCTTATATTTAAAAGGAACGGTAAAGCATGAATTAAAATAGATACCTTGAGCAGTGTAGTGTATCCCTTTGCCTGTTCAAGCGGCACAAACGGATGTATGCCGCCAAACTCTGGCCACGTGACCGGGATCATCTCAGTGGTAGCATTCAACTTCATGGTACAACTTCCCCAACGGAATCATCGCATCGGCCAACGACAAATCCTTCTTCTGCAAAGCAAAAATATACCTCAACATCTCCGTTTCAGAATGATACGAATTAAACACAGGGTGCGTCAAAAACGCGCTGGTCCTCATCAGGGTTCAGGGACAACCGAGGTTTTAGCAGCAACGGCGGCGAGTTGGTCAACATCAGCAAGAGGATGGGAGACGGGGATTCAATGGCCATCTGGTACTGGTTTTCAAAGGATGACGGGCAAAGACTTGAAGGAGGGTGCGGAGGTCTTCGCGGGTGACGGTTTCATCGAGGGTGACGCTGATGGTTGAGCGTCAATATGACGGAGGTTGATCTTGTCTCGGCGGCGGCTTCGTGGATGTGGGAGGCGGTGGAGCCGGTAGTGATTTTCACGAGGACAGTGTCAAAAAAGGAGGGGTTGACGATTGATGGCGAGGCTCTTGACACCTTCGGCAAAGGTGAGGGCGAGGGTGTGGACGCGTTGAGCAATGGCTTTCAAGCCCTGATAATATGGATGATGAGTATACCATCAAAATGAAAAGGAAGTCAAAGAAAAGGTCAAATGAGAATAAATATACTCACGGCAGGCCCATGATAAACGGCATACATGGCGCCATATTAGCAAGAAGCGCCTGGCGGTACAAATATTACTCGTCGCCTTCTCTCTCCTATATGCTGTTCCCTCGTCTGCAACGCAAGTCGATAAGCCATCTTCCCCTCCGCGTCCTTGGAAACACCAATCAAACGACCAGGCATCCTACGTTTATGTTCATCCTTGACAGCGAAAAAGGCCGCGTGGGGACCACCGTATCCAAGGGGGACACCGAAACGTTGGGAATTGCCAAAGGCAATGTCGGCACCCCATTCTCCGGGGGGCTTGAGGAGGGTGCAGGCGAGGAGGTCGGTGCGACGGTCACCATGGCGCCATGGGTGTGGGCTTTGGAGGCGAACGCTTCGTAGCTGAGAATGGTGCCCTCCTGGTTGGGGTACTAGTTTTTTTGATGAAAATGTGAGAATAAAGTTTTTAAAAAAAAGTATAAATAAATAAAAAAATAAAAAAATAAAACAAAATTACCTGAACGAGCACACCATAACCTTCCATCAATGCCACCCGTCTTGAAATCAAACTCTTCGTATTTCCCCACAACCACCTTGATGCCAAACCCTTGAGCACGGGTCTTGATGCACTCAATGGTTTGCGGAAAGACCTTTTCGTCAACGAAAAAGACATCCTTTTTCCTGTTGTAGGCAGAAAAGCAGATGAGCATGGCCTCTGCAGCGGCGGTACCCTCGTCCAAAAGGGAGGCATTGGCAATGGGGAGACCTGTCAGGTCCTCGACCATGGTCTGAAAGTTGATCAAAGACTCTAAACGACCTTGAGAAATCTCGGGTTGGTATGGAGTGTACTAGTAGAAACATGTAATTTGAAATAAGGAAGTAGTCATTAGTCATCTAGTAATGAAGCAGTGATTATAGTGCGAGCGTAGCTCGGTTAATCTCTATTGCGAGCGTAGCTCGCTAACATTTACTGCTCGCTACGCTCGGTTAATCACTACTGCTCGCTACGCTCGGCTAATTTCCAATGCTCGCTGCGCTCGCTAATATAACCCACCCTCACACCCTCACTCACTCACTAATACTCGCTACGCTCGTAGAATTAAATTACTCGCTACGCTCGTAGTACCCAATTACTCGCTACGCTCGTTAAACTCAATTACTCGCTACGCTCGTAGTACGCTCGTAGTACACTCGTAGCACGCTCATAGTACACACATAGTAATATTTACCTGAGTGTACCAAGCGGGATTCTCCATGATATTTCTGAGAATGACGGGAGGAGTGATCGCCGAGGCATAACCCATTCCAATATAACTTTTAAAGATTTGATTCTGCTGGGCGATAAACTTGAGCCTGGAAAGAGTTTCATTTTCCGAGAGGGGTTTTCCCAGCCTTGTGGGGTTCTTGATCTTGATGGAAGCCGGGAGAGCAAGAGAGGTGAGGTGATCGAGGTCCTTGACGTTGAGGGAATCACACATGGCTTGAATGTCGGCATCGGAAGGACCAATGTGCCTGTGAGAAAAGGCATCGACTTGATCCAGAGGAGAAGATGGTGATGATGATAGTGGTGATGATGATGATGAGGTGGTTGTAGCGAAGGATGCACGGGATTGAAGGAGACGGAGGGAGGATGAATGAAAAGTGGTGGAAAAGGATGATGGAGATCGAATGGTTGTGGACGCGGTGGTGAGGGAGTGTTGCATGCGGGATGCAGAGTAGAGACAAGAGTTTGTGGTAAAAGAGGATACGGATCGAAGGGTGGTTCTCTTGAGCGAGAACGCGGACCTTGATGCCATCATGGTGGTGGTGGCAGCAGCCCTCAACAATGGCATTGTAACTGCGTGTAGATGTGTTTAGGTGTGGGTTGTTTTCTAGAAGTAGTAGTAGCAGCAGTAGGTAGGTAGGTAGGTAGCTGATGCTGATTTACCGTTTTTATCAGTCAGAGTAAATACCAATAAATGAGTGAAGAGTCCAGCTATTAAGTAATAATAACTCACGGCCAAAGTAATTTATTATTTATCTATCGTGTGATGGTTATTTTAAATGTAATGACTCTCTTTCTTTTTTTACTTTTTTCTTTATTATTATTATTATTTTATTAATTATATTTTCTTTGGGGAACAACGGTTTGGGTTGTTGTTGGGTTGAGGGCTCACCCCTTTTTCCTTTTTAATATAATATTTTTAGTAAATATATTTATTTATTTTATTTTATCTCATGTTTAATAAGTGATGATGGTGATTGGCCAAGAGTGTTTCAATTGTAATATTATTATTTAGAAAAAAGAAATGACAATTCTTAATATATATATTATATTCAACAAGAATTGGGGTTCATGCAAGTTTTGAGTTGAAAGAAGAACGATCGGCTATTCTTTAATTGTATGTGCTTGTATAGATATGTGTTAATATTTATATTATATTATATGTAGACCATGTTAGAGGTGATGATGACTTTATTACTTACATTTACTTTTAATGATGGATGGATGACATTCATGCATACCTATATATCTATCTCTATTTCATACCCTATAGATATCAATACCTATATCATAGAGTATGTATGTGTGTGTGTGATCAGTGGTTGTTTGATATCCTCAAAGTATATTATTAATAATACATGCAACCAAAACAAAAAAGGAATCATGGGTGTTATAACATGGTATGCATTACATGGTGTGTCTAAAAGAACATTGCCTTGTTGTTGCAAGGGCCCATCTCTTCTCTCTCTCTCTCTATCCCAATGTATGTATCTATATATGTATGTATGTATGTGTCTATCTATCTATGATGATTATGTATCTCTATATCTATGATGACTATTTATATAATACCAACCATCTATCTAATATTATTTTTACATTAATTATTCTTGCATTCCTCTTTGTCTGTGTCCGAGGGGTCAACAACAACAACATTTCGGACAACATGAATTTGAATTCTTTTTTTTCTTTTCCTTGAAAAAGCAAAGCATTTCATTCTTGAATTATTCATGTCCATACTAATTATTAATATTCTAATAATATTAAATATTATTATTCAGTATTTACTAAAACACATACAATCCATCCATCCATTCCATCACCAGCAGCATCAGCCCTACTTTACCACCACCTATCTCACTATATAATACTGCCATCACACACACACAACACCGTCACATCACATCCCATTCCATTCATCCCATCAACACATACACACACCACACACACACACACACATACAGCACACGCAACATCAATGCTAGGGCATCCTCCTCTTCCATCTCCGCGGCTGCAGCAGCAACAGCAACACATGGAACCACAACAACAACAACAACAGCAGCATCCAACGTCATCATCAACATCATCATCGCTCTCGCATTCTTCTGCATCTGCTCCCACCTTTTCCTCTTCAACAACCTCCTTTTCAAAGGATCATCATCATCACACCTTCCTGCGGTCCGCCAACAACTCGTCGGGGCACAACAACCATCACCACAGCAACAACAGCAACAACAACCGTGGGAACATTTCCTCCATCTGCCTATTTAAAACTACCTGCGACAACGAGAAGGAACAGAGCGCCGTCCATCCTCATCGCCACCGCCTTCCTCCACATCATCTTCAACATCATCCTCTGCAAGCATGACGCGTTCAACAGCTCTCTGCGCTCAGATGGCAGACGACAGTGGCGTCTTTGTGATGGAATGATGCTCGCTGACGACTGCCATCTTCCTGCCTCTGCTCCTGCTCCCTTACCTACCACAACAAACGCACATCATCATCACTTTTACCACCTCACCAACGACATGAGCCACCCCTTTTCGTCTCCCCGGGAAGAAGAGGACAGAAGACGGATGCCTCCACCTCAATTCACATTCTCTGCGGACCTACCAACAACAACAACAACAGTAGCAGCAACAATATCAACGACAGCAGCAGCAGCAGCGGGAGGATGGCCATGATGGGTCCACCGCCATCACGCTACCTTTTTCGAAAAAAGGCAACAGTGTGAATAACCTCAACCGCTCTCCACCAAGTCCATTCCATACCACAGTCTCTGGAAAAAACCAAGCGCAACCACCACCACCTTCGCCACGTCGCTCATTCATGAACATGGAAATGCCTAGCACCGCCTCGCTCTCTGCTGATGTGGAAAATCTATTCCTGTCTGGTGGCCCACCTTGCAACAACCCCATGGCTGCGCCTCAATCCCCCTTTCTCATTTCTCGTCGTGTATCGGTGGACCCTCCCGTCAGCTCTGAGGGATCCTCTCCTTTTAGTGGGACCACGGGCTCGACCACTCCCCGAGCGCCACCAACACCACTTCGCGAATCACCTTTCCACCCTTCCACGTTGCAGAATGCGAACAATGGCAACGTCTTCACCATGCCCTCCCCAAACAGTTCTGCAGTTGGTCCACAAAGTTCTTTTTTTACCCCGAAAATGAACAAGCTTGTGAAACCCGTTGCTGCTGCATTCCATTCCACTGGTCTGCTTTCGAAAAAGGGTGCAGCGGGCGGGGGGCACGTCCCCGATCTGCGTCCTCGTCAGCTCATCCTGGAGCCATTGACCACCCTGCATCAGCGCCGGCCAATGTGGAATTTCTGGCACCTTCATTGATGAATCAACCCACACCCGAGACCCCGTCCAAGAAGGCAGCAGGACTAAAGTTTGGTTCTTACACTGCTGATTGGAATCAACAGCGGTATGCCAACTCGGCTGGTGCTTCTGAGCTGGGGGGGTCTAACGTCATGCCACCAACTCCGACGCGCCCGTTCTCCTCCATGGCGTCTCTTCCCTCTGCTCCAAGCATCTCAAGTAGTGCCGCTTCTTCCTTTCAACCTTCCTTTGATACCTCCTCATCCTCCATCACAACGTCTTCCTCAACCAACGACGCATCATCACGGCTTTTCGCGACACCCGCAAAACCCGGTCCATCTTTCACCGCCACCTCCCAATCCCACGCTTTCCCCTCCTTCCTCACCGCCTCTTCCTTTGCACCCGCACAACCCACCCCCGTTCGCTTGAACGTTGCACCCAATGCTTCTTTTGCTTTTCCAAACGCCAATTTCACGGCACCCACACAGTCTGTTTTGGGACATCCGCCGCATCATTCGCAGCATGTGACGTTTCAAGTACCTGCTTCCACGCCTGTTGAGATGCAGCCGGAACCTGTTTTGGAATTGAGAGGTGGTGGGGCTGCCTCTGCGCCTGTCAAGAAGCATCGGTATGTGGCGGGTGGACATGAGAGTCCTGTCAAGAAACGGACGACGGCGAGTAAGAGAGGGGGTGGGTGGTGTGGTGAATTAGTGGGACGCCTGCTTCTGCTGTGAGAGTGGGAAGGGGTTGTTTGATGTTGAGCAAGGACGTGGGGGGGATGCGTTTGGGAGTGGATGGAGATGAATAAGGGACGAATAAGGGACGAATGTGTTTTTATCGTCGGCACTCCTTTGACTGGGGATGGGCAGTGTTTGCGGCGGTGTCACCGTTGAATTCTGCGTTTGGGAGGTATCGGACGGCTTCTCACCTGGTTCGTTATCTGGTTCTGGTAAGGTGACGAGACCGACGCTTCCTGCCCTTGCAGGGTCGTTCCACCCTGGGTTCCCTGTGCCAGCTGCTCGGAACCGTGTGATGGGTTATCGCTTGTGAGACGGACGAGGGTATCAGCTCGCCGTCTGTGAATAAGGGGGAGGTGTTGTTGAGGATGAGGAGGATGAGGAGATGCTTGGACAGGGAGCGAAACCGCTTTTTGACGAGGTTGTTTGGGGCGGTGAAGGAGGATGAGGAGGAGTTTGGGAAACGGAGGGGTTTGTTTGAAGGGAAGGAGGGATGGATGAGGATGATCCGTTTAGAGCCGAGGAGGGGAAGCCTTTGACACCTTCTTTGTTTCAGAGTGCGAGGATGCAGCAGCAGAGACAGCAGGGGTCTGTGCCGTCGTCACCGTTTTCGTCGTCGTCGACGGCGTCTGCTGTGGATGCGTCGATGTCGGAGATGACGGGGTTTTCGTTTGGGACGGCGCCGACGATGACGACGAGTGGTGGGGGAGGGTTTTTGTCGTTCCCGAATTCGACGAATGTGTCGTCGGCTTCTGCTACACCGCCTTTGGATGAGATGAATGCGGTGGAGACGAAAACGGGGGGGATGGGACCACTTCCTTTGAGACCGCCTTCTGCTGAGGCGGTGAGGTTTCCGTCGTTGGGGGGAGATGGGTATGTGTCTTTTCGACCTGAGGATCCGTTTGCTGATGTTGAGATGGAGGAGACGACGGGTCGATGTGGGGAGGGGGAGATGGTGGGGGATCGAAATCGGTTTGGGTGGGGGGGGAGGAATGGGACGGGTGGGTGAGACCGGAGCCTTTGAGGATACCCATGCCTCATGAGGATAGGAGGATGCGGTGATGGGGGAACGACGTTGAAGTCGAGGTTGGGGAGTTTTGTGGCTACGACGGCTGTGGAGATGCCGGTGACGCCTTTGACGGGAATATCGGCGCCACGATTTTTACGGGGTGAGGAGTAGGATGCAGACACGGTCTCCGCCGTTGATGCTTTGGTGGGGGGATGACGACGAGGTTGCCGGTTTGTTCGATGGGGGTTGTGGGAGGGTTTGGGGCTGGGAGGCCTGGGAGTCGAAGTGGATACCGGTTTTGGGGGTGGGGAGACGATGGGGCCTGTGACGAGTTATGCGAGGTTTTTGACGGCGGATTATTTTAGGGGGGGAGACATAGGGATGGTGGGTGTTTTTTTTTACGTATTTATTTTTTTTTTGTTGTTATGAAAAAAGACGGGGATGGTCTTTCTTTTTCCTTTTTTTTTTTTGGTGATGGGGGATGATTGACCTGCTTTTTTTTTTTTTTTTTGGTAGGATCACGCGCTGGGCCCATGTCGCTTTTAGACCGGTCGTTTATTCCTGTACTGTGACGCAGCATGCGGACAGTATGCGCGTCAAGGGACGACGGCTGTGTATACGGATTATTTTGAGACGAGTTTCCGGCTTGTGTCCAAGTTGGGGAAGGGAGCTTTTGCGGAGGCGTTTAAAGTTCAGAGTAAAGCTGATGGACGGATGTATGCAGTGAAGAAGACGAGGCATGCTGCGACGGGGAAGAAGGATAGGTTTGGGGAGATTTTTTTTTTTGTTTATTTTTTTTGTTTTTTTTTTTTTTTTGTTTTTGCAGTTATTTTTTTGCAGGTTTTTTTTTTTTTTTTGCAGTTTTTTTGTTGACTTTTTTTTTTTTAGGTTGGCGAAGCTTGAGGAGGTGGAGATTTTGTGGATTGTGAGGATGGACCGAGGATTGTGAAGATTATCAATGCGTGGGAGCAGTTGGGACATATTTATGTGCAGATGGAGTTGTGTGAGAGGGGGACGTGAGTATTCCTTTTTTTATGTTGTTGATTGTTGGTGGCGGTTTTTGTTTGATGGTGAATTCGGGGGGGTTTTTTTTTCTTTTTTGTTTTGTTTTGTTTTTTTGTTTTTTGTTTTTGGTTTTACGCAGGTTTTTTTTACGTGTCTTTCTTTTTCTTCTTTTCTATTTTTTCCTTTTGAGCGGTGCTTCTTTTTTTTTATGGTCACGCTTTACCTAACGCAGTGTCTTGCTGTTGTTTTATATGAAGGTTGTACGCGTACCTTGAAGAGAATTGTCGTGATTCCCCGCTTGATGAATTCAAGATCTGGACGGTGCTTTGTGAGGTTGCGCAGGGGTTGAGGTATATCCATGGATTGGATATCATTCACCTTGATCTTAAGCCTGGGAATCTGTTTATTACGGAGGAGCGGTCGCTTAAGATTGGGATTTCGGGTTGGCGACGAGGTGTCCGGTGGTGAGTTTTTTTTTGTTTGTTGTTTTGGTGAGGGTGGCGATGGAACTGACCTGTGGTGCCTCCTTTTTTTTTTCTTGTTTGATAGCCGGCTGGGTTTGAGAGGGAGGGAGATCGGACTTATATCGCACCAGAGATTTTGAGTTGCGGTATGGAAGCCCTCTGATATATTCAGGTAAATGAATAAATTTTCCCCCCTCGTTTCATTCTAACACTATCTCTCTTTATTTTTTTCGGATGATACAGTCTCGGACTCATTATTCTTGAGATGATGGCCAACATTATCCTACCCGAGAATGGACCGCAGTGGCAGAAGCTCGAGGATGATTTTTCCGAGAGTGGGTTTGGGAGTTGTTCGCCCGCTTGTGGATGTGGTGAAGAATTTGATGAACCCTGAAGCGGAGGACGGCGAGTGCTGTGCAGATTTTGGAGCATCCTTTGTGGCGCTTTGGATCAAGGGGAGGGAGGGAAGGTGTTTATGTGAGGGTGGATGGAGTGCTTTTGGGGGCGTGGAGTTTGGTTTGGAGAGGAGGGGGCGGTTTTTTTTTTCTTCTTATTATTCGTGTGTTGTTTTTTCTGAACAGTTTATTAGTTTTGTTTCCCTCTTTTTTTCCCTCTTTTTTCTCTCTTTTTTTTTTTTGCTGCTCTTGATGTTTATGTTTTTGTTTGTGGTTGAATGTCACGCTTATGTTTTATTGTATGGGTATGAAGAAATGACTTTTTTCTTTTCTGTTTATTCTGTTTTTTGTGGTCTGGTTTTCTTTAAGAGTTTTCCTTCTTTTTCCCCTTTTCAAAAACTGTTTTTGTTTTTTCTCGCCTCCTTATTTTATCTGTATGTACATTTGACGCTGTTGTCACACCCCCCCTTTCCTCATGCTGCTTTTTATTTTTTTGTCTGCGTGTGAATGTGTTTTGAGGAATACATGGATCGGTAAATTGTTTTGTTTAGTTGTATATAATTTATGTTTCTAGTTTCATTGCAGAAACCTTTGTTTTGGGTAGGTGAAAGTTTAAAGATGCGGGTTATTCTATCTTTTTTTTTTATTTATTTGGGAATCTATCTCCATATCTTGACGGTTCTGTCGGCGCATCCTGAGATGAGACAATTCTGACCTGTCGTGAGCGCATGCACGAATCCCTTTTTAAAATATTTTTTTAGTTAAACAAAATCACTGGGAGAAACCAAAATACCTTGTGCCCCTTCAACGTAGCGGTATCCGTAAACGTCCTCACATCCCACCTCTTAATAGTATGATCATGACTCCCACTAAACACCACCCCATCGGCATGATGCACCTTCCACACCTCCCAATTATGACCTCTCAGTGTATGAACTCGCGAAAACTGCGCGAGATCGTACACGGCGATGCTGGCGTCGTATTGGGAGGCGAAGAGGAGGGAGGTGGAGAGAGTTATGTCGAGGACTTCAGAGGTGCAGTCGAGGATGGTTTGGAGGAGGGTGGAGGTGGGGATGTCCCAGATCTTTGGGAATTTGATTTTAATGGTTTTTAAATGGGGTGTTTTTTTGATTTACCTTTATTGTGCGGTCGGAGGAGGCGGAGATGAGGGTTGTGTCGTTGAGGAGTTTGATGGAGTTGATGCCGTCGGTGTGGCTGGAGAGGGTGGTGATGCAAGAAAGGTCGTTGATGTCCCAAATCTGATTGAATGAATTTAGAATAAAATGGGGGAGGGGGAGCGGGTGGAAAATGTGTGAAAATGAACAACAAAGAAATAGATTTAGGATGTTTTGGGGTTTGGGGAGACCTTTATGGTTCGATCAGAGGATGCTGAGAACATGCGGTTACTGTTTATAGCGAGACTGTAGACTTTTCCACCGTGACTGAGGGTGTTGAGACTGGTTTGGTCTTCACCGTCAAAAGTCCATGCCTTATAAAAAGGATAAATAACATTCCTGTAAACCACTAGAAATTGAATACCTTTATCGTGCAATCTGAACCTGTGCTAAAGAATCGATTGCTTTCAGGATGTATCGCCAACGCCCATACAGAGAGATCGTGAGCGTTGATGTTCCGAAGAAGTCTCCCCGAATCAGAATTAAAAATCTTTTAAAATTCGTTAAAATAAAATAAGAAAAAAATGGGATATACTTTAATAACACCGTTGTAGGCACCGGAAACGAGGGTGCTGTCGTGATATGCTAATGATGTGACGCCAGTCTTGTGTTCGAGGATGGTGCGTTTGCATTCCATTTCACCGTATGGCCATGTCTTATTTGGGTGTTATGTTTGCGGTTATAGGAGGTATGGACTCACGTCTACATCGGATTGACTGTCTAGGTCTGGTGGTTCGACATCAATGACGGAAGGATCTAGAATAGCAGCACCCTTTCCACGCATTTGGTTAATAAAAAGTATCCACAGTTCACGCAATTTCATAAAACTTACTGAAGCTATTCTCTTTTTCAGCTCCGTTATCTCCGTCTGTTGCGTCTATATTATAAAATATCAGCCCTTATAGACTCTTTGAAGAGTCAATCTTACTTTGACTTGACCCTGAAGTTCCTCGATCCTGGTCTGCGTCAACGATATAAAATCCTTCATCTTCTCAAAAACGCAATCCAACAAATGCTGCACGAGTTCTACACCGCTCCCTGCATAACAAATAAGCTCTCCATGTTCCTGTAGAGTTAAAAATACCTTGAAAAGCGCATCCTAACGGTCCATGAGGGCATATCGTTGGATTATATGCACACTCCAGCTTATGTAAAGCCGCACCCTCTCGTGCAATCACAACCTTGCATCCTGCTGCACGATTTGAGCAGTAGACTTGAAGATCTTGAATCAAACTCCTCAGGGCTAAATTTGAATGAACATCTGATGGAGTCGTTAGCAAAACGATGACATGACGTTGATGGCAAACCATCGGATCGCATCCATGCACGACATAAAGGACAATGGGGTTCGACAGCTATGCTTTGAAAGATGCAGGACTGGCAGAAGGAATGATTACAGGCGGCGCTTATGACGGGGTCTGTGTAGACCTCTTGGCATCTTTTTTATAATTTGAAGGGAAGGCACAGACGGGTTATCATGCGGGCGTTATTTTTTGTGATCTGTACATGACGGCCACCACCCTTCCATTGAAAAAGGGGCCGCGCAGGGGATGCGCTAATGTTGTATTTGATGGATGATCTTACATGGGGCAGACGAGTGCATTTGGAGGCTCCTGTACATAGTCCATGATGCCAAGGGCTTCGGAGCAGGTGGGTTAAAAACACAAATTTGTAGGATGTCGTCCTTAGCCAGATGCTGCTGATCTAAGGCTTCCATCTAGAAAGTAATAGAATGTGCTGTTCTGGTCGTATGAGACAAATAGCCCGCATCGAGGACAGCCTGTGATGAAGAATCATAGAGAAAGAGTTTTGGTGAGAAACTTGGGAACAACTGCGGAATCAGGGCTACCCACAATATCTGCATTGCTTTTCAAAACCCTTCTCCCGCTTTACGATCTTGATGGGGCCCGGGACTGTGTTGAGTTTGTGCGTTCTCTTTTTTGTGTTGAGGATGTATGCGCCGTCAGTCTGACGCCGTGGTAGCTTATTGATGACCGTATCTAAACGAATGTGGAGTATCAGCATGATGAGACAACACTCTGCCACGCACCGAGGATGAGAAGGAATTCGCCACATATGCAATAATATACGTGTAGCCTGTTCTTCTCTTTGCCAGTGTGCTCCTGAGACGCAGAGACGATGGACGATGAGATGATTTTTGGCATAGTTGGAGAGTTTAGGACAAACAATCAACGGCGTTGCAAATTCGGAGTTTTCGTTTTCGAACAACACAGAAAAAAAAGCGAAACAATAAACATGAAGGTCACTGAGGTTCTGTCGACAACAAAGGAGCAGCGGTTAGTTGGTTTACATGTGCTGGTTATTGGGGTATGATGCTGATGTGTGATTGTAGTGTGGCTGTCCATTCCCACATCAAGGGTCTTGGTCTGAAAGAGGATGGTGTTGCAGAACCTGTTGCTGCAGGCTTTGTCGGCCAGGAGAATGCGAGAGAGGTAAACAGTCATTTCTGCCGCACCACATCATTCTTACGCATGTACTTCTTTTGTAATGCAGGCTGCTGGTATTGTCGTGGACTTGATCAAGTCCAAGAAGATGGCTGGACGTGCAGTGTTGCTTGCTGGTGCTCCCGGAACTGGAAAGACTGCTATTGCACTTGCACTCTCGCAAGAGCTTGGACCTAAAGTGCCCTTCTGTCCCATGGTTGGAAGTGAGGTTTTCTCGACAGAAATCAAGAAGACTGAGGTGTTGATGGAAAACTTAGAAGGGCTATTGGTGGGGATATTCACCCAAACGTTAAATTCTTATAGAACGTCTGTGTTTATATTAGGTCTCCGCATTAAAGAAGTGAAGGAGGTGTACGAGGGCGAAGTCACGGAGCTGACACCGGAGGAGACGGAAAACCCATTGGGAGGTTATGGAAAGACCATCTCCCATGTTATTATTGGATTGAAAACAGTGAAGGGAACCAAACAACTTAAATTGGACCCCAGCATTTACGAGGGACTTCAAAAGGAGAAGGTCAATGTTGGTGATGTCATTTACATTGAAGCAAACACTGGAGCTGTGAAGGTGCGTGGTCTCTTGGTTAAATTGCGTTGACATTGATCCACTATATTAGAGGGTCGGCAGGTCTGACGCATTTGCGACTGAATTTGATCTTGAGGCTGAGGAGTACGTTCCGATGCCTAAAGGTGAAGTTCACAAGAAAAAGGAAATTATCCAGGATGTTACCCTTCACGACCTCGATGTTGCCAATGCCAGGCCACAAGGTGGCCAGGACATTGTTTCAGTCATGGGTCAGCTCATGAAGCCCAAAAAGACTGAGATTACCGATAAGCTCCGTAAGGAGATTAACAAGGTGGTCAACAGATATATTGAGCAGGGTATTGCTGAGCTTGTTCCTGGAGTTTTGTTTATTGATGAGGTAAGATCTGCATGGTTATCTTATTCATAGTAATTTTGTGAAGGTCCACATGCTAGATATTGAGTGTTTCACCTACCTTAACCGTGCCCTTGAATCGTCTCTCTCGCCAATTGTCGTCTTTGCCACAAATCGTGGAATGTGTACTATTCGGTATGTGCATCTTTCGCCCGCTTTCAACACATTTTGAGAGTCTCCACTCACGTATACCTTTTTTTTAAAAGTGGAACCGACGATGTTGTCTCCCCTCACGGTATCCCGGTGGATCTTTTGGACCGTCTTCTTATCATTCGGACTCTTCCTTATACTGGAGATGAGATTAAGGTTATTGTGGGGATCAGGGCAAAAGTCGAAGGTGTTGCTTTGTCGCCAGAATCTGCGAATATTTTGGCAGAGATCGGTGTTCGCACCTCTGTTCGGTAAGTGACTTTGTACTTTCTCCGAATGCGACGAACTAAATGGTGAACTATAGTTATGCCATCCAGCTGCTCACGCCGTCCAGCATCCTTGCAAAGATCAATGGAAAGGAACATATCGACAAGGATGATATCGAGGAGGTCGAAACACTTTTTTATGACGCAAAGTCGTCGGCAAAGATTTTGCAGCAAAATGCATCATCTTACATCTCGTAATATTGTAAACATTTGCACCTTTATATTATTGGAAATATATACAGTAGTGGCTCACACGCTCATCGATGAAATCCCACCTCGCAATAATAATATAAAGTCAGGCAGCATCATCTTACTTGAAAAAGTGGCAGAAAATTTCCAACGATTGCTGATTCATGAGGTCAGTTAAGAAATTTTTTTGGCCAAAGACTCACCTAAAGGAACATCAAAGATGTCGCGCTTGATGGTAAAGCAAAAAGCACATTTGACGGGAACGTTTGATGGAGTCAACAGTGTGGCTTGCAACATGCACGATTGTTGGGAGTTTTCAAAAGAAAGTGTGCTGAATTTTTCCCAGTACTCGACGACCGACGTTGTGTCCATTAACTCATAAATATATGTCCTTTTCTCCAAAAGCTGCTCCCGAGGCCACTGCGTCAACAGCGAAAATTCTTTTCCAACAAGAGCAATTTCGCCAGTTCGCCTCCAAACAACAGTTGGAGTACCCGAAAATCCAATGAGCTTATCGAATTCCTAATAATATAAGACTACGATTTCTTCAGGTCGCTCACAACTAGAGTCCTTTGAAAACACTTTTCCATAAAGAGGAGATCCTCTTCTGACAGATTCATAATCTGTGCCATAAAAGAGGGCCGGAATTGCGCTAACGACTTTGCAGATTCGCATAATGTCCTTTTTCTCCATCCTAAACTTCATAAGAACAGGATCAAAGCATTGCATAAACCTTACCTGTCTTTTATATAGGATACGAGATAATGGAAGCCCTCCCGATAATCATAAGGTTTTAAAACTTTGCTGTAGACATCGCTTGGTCTCGAAATCCTTTGAACGGGGAGATTGTGCTCGTGTATATTTGTAGGCGAATGCGATGTTCTAATGCTGTGTTGAGGATACGGATTCTCTGTGGACATGTGCCCGGAAAGCGCTGAATCCAGATGCGGTAGAGAAGGCCCAGGTAAGCTATTGAAGGTGAGAAAGTCGGTAGCTTTGGAGATAGTCGGGGGACGGGAGGGACTGGAGGATGGGAGGAAAGAAGCGACTGGTTTGTGGCGTTCAACATATTTGAAAGGAAGGCGTATTCAAGATTGATGACTTCTGAACCAAAGGAATGTAAAGGTTGCTGATGTTGATGGTAGGCGGGCTCGTGAGGATGGGAGTCTACATGTGTATTGGGAATTTTGTACTGGCGGTTCAGTTGCTCCTGGTGGGTACTGAGGGTCACTGATCTCTTCCTTTTGAAAAAGAGCGTCCTCCATATACTTTGCCTTCTTCCTGATGCCATCCACGCTATAAAATTGGATTAAAACTCCACTTTCGCCTACTAATAGTTTACCAAGACTCAGACATTCCCTTTCTTGAACACCTAAAGCATGGGCGGTTCTCGTCGCAAACAAGATGGGCTTCCTGGCATGGACGACAGGCGTGGGCAGTTTTTCTCTTCTTTCTTAATCTATTAGCCCCCACATTGTCCTCTCCGTCCCGTTTATCGTGATGATCTTGATCGCTGCTGAAGCTGACAGCCGCTCCGTTTGATTTCGGCATGCTGGCATCGGACGATCGGGTGTGAAGCCCTCGTTGGATGTGAAAGGGTTCAGAGAAAACCTCTGAAAAAAGTCTTTTTTTTTTGGTAAAGCTTTTTTTGGAACCTCGCTGCCCTTTCAACAAAAGTGGCCCTGCTTCCAACGATTGTTCACCACATTGGCATGCAAAGATGGTATACCTAGCTTGAACTGCTTGATGCATGGCACTCATACTCGTTTAGTCTGTGACACTGCATACGGATTTGGGGGATATCAAGATAGAAGTGTTCTGCGAAGGTAATTTGTCCGCGTTGGCATCTTCGTCAAACTTGCCCCGTTCACTCCTTTTTTGCGCATTAGGCTTTCCTGATAAATGCATGCGCTAATATTATCTAACCTTTTTGTATCAATTCTATCGAAAAGCTACACCTAGAACTGCGGAGGTGGCTTAGTTTCTGCATGATTGTCAAGCCTAACCACTTTGCAGAATTTCCTGGCATTATGCGCAAGGTATAGGAAGCCAGTTGGATAATATAATAACAAGGCAGTGGCTATTACAATCAAAGTCTTTTTCATAGAAATATCAAAGGTTTCATGGTTCAGACAGGAGACCCAACAGGAACAGGAAAAGGTAATTAACGTTTGGATACCAATTCCCACATCCTGTAGGCGGCAATTCGATATGGGGTCGACCTTTTGAGGATGAAATTAAGTCTACATTAAAGGTGAGTTCATCTTTTATTGTTCTTCATCTTTTATGAAATAGTTGCTGACTCCAAGAAAAAGCATAACGCAAGAGGGATGGTGTCCATGGCAAACAAGGGACCAGACACAAATCTTTCTCAATTTTTTATTACCTACGCAAAACAGCCTCACTTGGACTCCAAATATACTGTCTTTGGAAAGTGAGTTTTGACTCGTTAGGCTTGTATTTTTGTAATGTTATTTCTTACTTTGCATTTTTGTAGAGTTATTGATGGCATGGATACCGTTGATAGTCTGGAGAAAATTCCATCTGACGCGCAACATCGGCCGATGCAAGAAATTCGTATTCGAAATGTGACTATTCATGCCAACCCCATTGCAGAAAAGGCCTTGTAATTGTTTTGTTGGATGTGTAAATAGACTTTGGATATACCGGATTATTTTTGAACATTCTTTGTCAATCTGCACTCTCGTCCTTTCGCCTTTTCTGTTCCTTTTTCTATTGGCTGCACTCGCAATATTGAGTAGTTCCGTATCCTTCCATGTTTTCCTGAGTCTGACGTTTTCGAGAGTAGCTTTGGCTTCGGACCTGACATTCTCACTAGAAAAAAAAAGTAGATCATTTTTGCTGATAATGAGCCTGATTCCAGAGAACGTTGAGGAGGTCTCTAAAGACATCCTCGAAGCTTTGAGCTCAACAACAACATCAACTGCATTTCTTGGAACCAGGGATCTTCCATTTTTCAAGTCATCTAGCCCTGAACTTGCGGCCCTGCTGAATGATGCAGGTGAAAACATCCTTAAAATGTGCAATAGGCTCTTGTCACGAGGAAAGAAGCGGATGAAGCCATTTGGGATCTGCATGATGTCGTCGACAGATACGCTGAGGTTGTGGACTTCGTGGATACTTTGCTGGAAAAAGCGGTTCGTTGGCAAAAGTTGGACTGCATTGGGCGCTGAAACAATCTTCAGGATATTTGCATGGATGAAGTGTCGGGAAAGAACAAGAAGAATGGACAGGGAAACACGCCCGCACAGACCGCAGCTGTGGTTGTGAAGTTTAAATCTCAAGCCGGCTCGAAGCCTGGAGATTATCAAGTTGTCCACGCTCAGAATATCACCAGGCCTCAATTGTTGTTTGAGGATAAAGTCGACAACTCAAACAGCCCTTTCATTCGGAAACTTCGGTTCAAGGATAATGCGATGCGACCACTGGATGATGGCATGCCGAGCTCAGGGCAATTGACCCAGGAAATGGTTTCAGCACATCAAAACCCTGGGAATTACTGACGTTAACTCCTCACATTACACGTACGATCGAGTCAGTAAATCTGTTGGCTAATATCTTTACAGCCTTCCCCACCCATACCAATTTGAGATTGACAACATCCCTTATCCCGCGGATATGTTTAAAGTCAGACCTGAAATTATGTACTCGCCTTTGGAAGAAAAGCCGTTCAACTGGATTGCGACGGTAGAGGATCTCCAGGGACTCATGATGGCGTTAGAGACAGCTAAAGAGATTGCTGTTGACATTGAGGTAACAACAAGCCTACTAGCCGGATCTAACTTGTATTAGCATCATGACTTCCGATCGTTCCAAGGTTTTTGCTGTCTTCTTCAAATTTCAACAAGAGAGGAAGATTACTTGATAGATACTTTGACTTGAGGTCGCATCTTCATGTTTTGAATAAGTTTATGTCAAACCCTCAGGATTGTGAAGGTATTTAGTAATGTTGTACTTTCTGTTGTACTTATAGAAATAGGTCTTTCACGGAGCCGATATGGATGTGATCTGGTTGCAACGAGACTTCGGCATCTACATTGTTAATTTATTTGATACCTATCATGCTTCTCATGCTTTAGAGCTGTCTAGTCACGGTCTTGCGTTTCTACTGAAACACTACTGCAATGTGGAAACCAACCAAAAAGTTCCATGGCTGACTGGCGGATAAGGTAACGCGAAATTATGCTAACTGCTGATTCTTTCTCAGACCTTCTCCTAAAGAGATGTTAAAGTATGCGCGGATGGATACCCATTACCTGCTGTACATCTACGATCGCATGCGAAACGAAGTTCTTCTTAAATCCGACCCTGAAACCCAACAGCTACTTCACGTTGTTCTTCGACGTTCCGAACAAACATCTTTAAAACTCTACGAGAAGAGTTTTACGATGCGGAGAACGGCGAGGGCCCGAACGGATGGCGTAATCATTTGAAGAAGTACTCATATTCTTTAAATCACGAACAACTGGCTGTCTACAAAGCAGTCCATGCTTGGAGAATCACACAGCTAGGATGAAGATGAATCCGTTCGATATGTGCTGCCGACTCACATGTTGATGAACCTTGCCACGGAGATGCCTAGAGACGTTGCAGGTGTTTTGAGCTGCTGTAATCCTGTACCGAACTTGGTGAGGCTATACTCCTCGGACCTCTCTCTGCTGATTGAAAAAGCCATTGATGATGCACAAGAAAATTCATCCTTAATAAGAACAAGGAGGTTCTGAGGCAGCATCCCGAGCTTGCGGCTCCGGAGAAGAGAGGGAGATGCGAAAGTTAGAGGGACCTCAGCATATAAGATTTGAGGAGGAGGAAGAATTGGTACGTGATATCAGTGGTTTTTTGGATCCTCTTCCTCCCAACTACTTTACCCGCGACGTTGGCGCCAAATGCAAAAACGGGTCGCCAAAAACCGCGCCAGGCGGTCCTGAAAATGAAGGAGGTTGAAACTTCCTATGGTTCTTTGGAACGTCGTCAAGATGAGGGATACGCTAGCGCGGTGGATTCCGTGGACCTGGCGCATGCAGAGAAGATTCGCAAGTCTCTCTTCCTTAAGGCACCAGGATTGAGTTAATTAAGAAGAGGAAAAGAGAAGAGGAGGAAAAGGCTGTAGCTGCTGAGGAAGCGGCCAAACAGGTGGTTCCGGAGAAAGTTGTGGTTAAGAGCGCGATTGCCGAGATCAATCCGAAGAAGAAGAAAGATGAAGCATGTGGAGCCTGAAGCAGTTATCAAGCTTTCAGATGAAACTGATATGGTGCTTGATGATGTTGAGCCTAGGTTCAAGTATCCGGACGCCAAAGCATTAATGGAGGAGTTTGAACCTAAGAAGAAGGGGTCCGAAGAGTTCAATCCGCAATGGGGAGACGGACGAGTCTGGGATACCTAAGAGCGGTAAAAAGGGTCCCGCGTCTTCTTCACGAGCGAATCGCACAAAGACCATGACATACAAGAAATAATTGAGAAATACTTGAGCTTGTTAAAGGCTATTTTGATTTTTTTATTTACTTTACTCAATATATATGTGCATGTGGTTTGTGGCGATAAACTTTGAATATGAATTAGACCTTAACCGATGGCTTTGCCTAGATCATCCGGAGGCCATCTTGTTTGCGCAAAGTCATCATGCGCTTGATAGATTGGAATCCACTTTCGTTGAACCTCATCGTTCAAAACGTGAGCTACTTGAGACGCATGAATCTTTTCACGGGCACTACGTTCGTGGATACCTATAGAGACTATTAGAACTTGAAAGTAAAGGCAAATATACAGGCGCATTGTAAAAACGCGCCATAATGTGATACTCACCAACCATAGTAACTCCAATAGGCCAGGGTGCATTGCCAATAGATAACTGCAAGTAAGATGCATTTGCTTTCAGGTATTCTCGCTGCTGCATAAAGCTGCAGATTTCAGTAAATTCGCACCAAGATATCTTCCTTGACCGAGTTGTTCTTCAGCTGCTTCATGAAAGGCTTCAAGTACTCTCCGGTCTGTGCTTGAGTAGCCGTATTGAATTTTCCTTAGTTGATCGCTTGACATCCTCTGGTCTTGCTGCAAGAGTCTTTTCCCACTCCCTCAAAACCTTTTTCAGGTAAATGCCAATGAGTGATTAGCCTTCTCAGGATCTTTTTCCAACAGTGCGGGCGAGAGCGCTGATGTATCAATATTTTCTAAGTCTCTCTCCTTCTTCCTTTTCCGCTTCTCCATCTCCTCGTCAACCACACCACCCTGTTTCTCAGAAGTTCCAAGGCAAGACCCCGGTCTGCACTATCCAGCAACGATTGGAAATCATTGCGTTGACCTTCAGTGCGTTCTTCCCTTGACTCCAACACTTTCAGCCGTCGGACCCTATCACGGTCGGTCTCCCCAAACAACCGAATAGGCTCCCCTCGTGCTCGGAGCCGTCCAATGATCTCATCCAAAGGAAGATCAATATGGTCATCGTTGAATTGGACGTCATCGTTCTTTTTAGAGCTGAAGAGGGCACCGTTAAGGGTTCCAGAAGTGGTCTTTTTCTCAGAATTAGGGCCGCCGGTCTCAAGTTCTTCTTGAAGACGCTCCACTTCACCCCGCTTCATGTACTTTTTTCTTGCGGGCTCGCTTGGTTTGACGACATCAATGATCTTTCTTTCTTTCTCAATCTCAGCCTATATTGACCATGGCATTAGAATTCTTGCAAAGTAGATGGAGTCTTACTCACCTTTAGAATGTCCATTTTCGCTTCTGGCAAATTCTGGATAACACCTGCACAGTGTAGTTCGAGTTACCGAACTATTGAAGGTCCAAGTCTTGACGACGACTCACTGTTTCCAGAGTGTCCAAGGGTTGCAAAGAACAGAGCTGTGCCAAGCGGATTGCTTGAAGCCTCTAGAAAAAAAAGTCTTTTTCTGCAACTTCGCAGAATTCAGACATGCCAAAGGTCAAGCGAGGACGAAAAGCGCCTCCAGAGGGATGGGACCTAATTGAGCCCACGCTTGAGGATCTTCAGAGGCAGATGAGGGAAGGTAAGGCTCGTGCAATACTCCTGCGGTCTTGTACTGACTATCATTATAGCCGAGAATGAGCCTCATGAAGGGAAGAGAAAGGTTTGGATAGGAAATGGCTTGCCCACACTTACGCAACCTGACTTGCTTTTTGTTGCATGTGTTCGTTTAGGCTGAAACCCAATGGCCCATCTTCCGATTGCATCATCAGCGTTCACGGTGAGTCTTCATTTTAGTTTCGACTTTGCCTAATAGCGATTTAGGTACATCTATGAGATGTACTATAAACGGAGAGCGATATCCAAGGAACTTTATGATTACTGTTTGAGGGAGAGGCATGCTGATGAGGCTTTGATAGCGAAATGGAGAAAGGTATGTCTTGCTTTCAAAGTTTCACCTAAACGGCTTTAGACGGGTTATGAGAAGCTTTGCTGCCTCCGATGTGTTCAGCCGAGGGATACCAACTTTGGGACAACGTGCATCTGTCGCGTGCCAAAGAATAAACTGGAAGAGGATCGAGTCATTGAATGCTTACACTGCGGGTAAGTCGTCATAACATTGGTTTCGTATATGTAGACCCATAACCCTAACACACGTCTAATCTCCATTTTTCGTCTGTTACAAGATGTCGCGGCTGTGCTTCTGGCAGCTAAATGCTGGTTATGCTTTTAACTTAAATAAATACACCGCGCTGTTTATAAATCACTCATTGCTAAACCCTTGATATATATTTTTTCGGCAATCTTCATTTCTGCGGCCAACGTTTCAAAGACATGTCTGAATTGAGGGAACGCAAGAAGGCCTCTGAGCCACATCCACGACCCCCTCGTCGCCGCAGACTCCAAAAAGGTCGCGAAGAAGCGATCCTGCGGTGGAATATGCCTTCGTGTCTTCGTCTTTCTCCTCGCCATAATCGCATTGACGCTCTCGGGTTCCTTCATTGTCACCAACACCTTCACGTTTGGTCTCAAGATCCCGAATCTGAGGAAATACTTGCCGGTAGGGCTTTATTTCAGTTAAAGAAGAAGATCTACGGGTCCAACAAACAGGAGGGAGCTGATGTGGATAAGGTTCGGGCCTTCTTGATGCTTTTTGGTCGAATATGGTGGGATGAGGAAGGACATGATCGCGGCCTTGAAACTGTGGAGAGGCGATTTGATTGATGGCTCTGATGAGTTTTGGGGATTTTAAACTGTTTTTGCTTTCTTGTTTGTTTGTTTGTTGCAATGGAGGTTCTGATCAGAGTGCCCTTCTTCAATCTTGTACAGAGAAAGGAGATAGTGTTGACTACGGCTGAACTTGCACAGTTTGACGGGACCGATCCCACCAAGCCATCTACCTTGCCATCAAGTAAGATAAACTTCTGAGAATTGGTTTGATTCTGACCCATTTTGCTTTTAGCGGTAAGATCTATGACGTCTCTGCTGGTCCCAAGTACTATGGAAAGGTAACATACTTCAAACCCTCTTCTATGAATCTAAAGCGTTTTTTGCAGGGCGGAGGTTATGCCTTCTTTTCTGGAAAAGATGCCGCGAGAGCCTACATTACCGGTTAGCATCTTCAATTATATGACTTATATTACCATCTTTTAATTAACATCACGTTGGATGTCAGGTTGCTTCCAAACCCACCTTACCCACGATCTCCGCGGTCTCTCCGAGGACCAAATTGCCGTAAGCCTTTTACATTTTGAAATCATAATTTAACGTTGATTTTAAACATACACAGAGCATTTCTCAGTGGACCGACTTTTACGAAAACCACGATCAATACTACTATGTTGGCCGTGTTGTTCACGATCCCATTCCAGAAGACGCGCCTCTTCCCGAAGACTGCAACATTGACTGATGAACTTACCCAAACATTGCAATTGATCTAGTCCCCAATCCTCACATCATGTTTCAACACCCTTTTCCCCTTCTCTGGCTACCCCGTTGTTTACCCCAATATGTTCTAAAATATCATGTTCACCACACTTTTTAGCATCGTCTATTTGCGTACAGATACGGAAATCACCTTCTCTAATCTGAAGTTCAGCATTACCATTTCATTTGTTTTCGTTGATCATGAGCCACCTTTTAAAATAGATTCAAGGGTCTTGAGTTAGTTAGGTTTTTAGCTTTTGGACTCAGAAAGATTAAACCACCCAAATCATTGCTTTCACCATCGCGATCTCTAAATCATTTTGCGACCTTTTATTATGCAAAAGGAGACAGTAATTCTAATGAGGTTGCTGGAAGTCCAGCTTCTTGACGCAACGTTTTCATTTCATTGTGAATGGCTCTCAGGAAATCTTTCCGTTGAGATCCGAATTCATGCGCCCCTTCAATCTTAAATTCAAAAGTGGGGCTAAAATTGGGTGTTGTTAGACTGTTGGGACGACGAAGGTCTTCGGTGATGGTGATTTTAATCCAGTCGTCTTAAAAAAAAAAAAAAAAGAATAAATCAGTATGATATGAAAGCAAGGAAAAGAGAGGAGTACTCACTCGGTAACTCTTCCAACGTCACCTCCTGCAAATCCAACCACCTCAAAAAGCTATACATCTGTTTCGATTTCCCAAACACCTGTTTCTGCACCGTCACAACCATCAGTAAATCCGAGCATAAGAATAGATGAATATTCTTGTTACTCCTATCCAACGCGTCTACCGATAAGATGCATCGTCTCTTGGATGTGAGGAGAGTGGGCGGACAGTGTTGGGTATCATCAAAGGCTTTGAAAAGGGAGAGAAGCATAATCATTTCAGCCATCTTGTCGTTGACGGTGGTGGCGAGAGAACTCATGGTCGCCATGGCGGTTTTGAGGGATTGTGAGTCGGGGTGGTCGGCAGGGGTTTTTTTGTCGAGCTCTACAAATGTAACATTTCTTTAAAGGGTCATATTGCAAAACAACATTCATAATCATAGTGAAGAAAAGCGTGAAAAAGTAAAGAAAACCGTGATAAAACATATGTAAAGCAAATAATTTTTAAAAAAAAACAAACCTTTGATCAATAAGGGATACTTTGTCATCCTCTGCATAGGTCTCAACAATAAATCCTTTAGTCCATGTTTCACCTCCTCCGTCTTTGTGCATTCCTACAAAGGGGAAAAGCGCCATTCCATCAACACCAAAACATCTACTTCCAAAGGAAAAAACATCCACAAAGAACCCACCACAAGAAACTTCCTAAACTCTGCATTTCCCGCCTCCTCCTCCTCCATCGTCTTTGTCGCCGCCGAATAATTATTAATATAACTAATATAATGCTTTGACATTTCATCTTTCTACAAAACATCAGTGGGATACGGAAAAGTGTTGGGGCGTACGTGTTCTAAGAATAACGTTCCGATGGAGGATTCTAAAGGGTTCCAGGATTCAACTGACATGGTTTCTTCCATATCCGCAAGGAAATTGGTGTGTAGGGCGAAAAGTTCGTCTTCAAAGGCAATCAGCAAAAAAAAAAAAAAGTGGCGGGGGATAGAACGTACCCATCCCAGCGAAAATCTTGTTGATGGATATTTTGTTAAGGATTTCACGTTCAATCAACCGTTGTCTACAAATCTACAAAGGCATGGAAGTTTAATAACAAAAAGTGCGGAAAATAAACAAATGGGAGTTTGAAAGGAAAGGGGTAAATGGGTACGTTTTTGATCACTCCAAGATCTTTATAGTAATTCCGTTCAGTTTGAAGAATTTCGAGAACAGCGTATCCTCTTATCCCGTCTTTCGTAAGGTGGTATTCGGGCTATTTTTTTACGGTTAATTTCAAACTAAGAAATGGGGAGGGTTACCTGACTCGGGGCCGAAGCATCTGCTTGCGGTGTTGAAGAAACAGTGGGTATAGGAATTGACATATAATCCCAAGCGTCCTAAAAAAGCCCAACATCAGCATTCAAACCAAACCCCCCAAAAAATGCTTACAGCCGGCAAACTCCCCGAAATCGCATCAATCAAATGCGGCGCCAACAACACCATAGCATCCGCTGAATACAATGGACTCCTCAAAAGCGGGGGATCAAGATCACTTGGTATAAGATCGGCATCGAGGCTGGAAAACGCTGAAGGCATCGTGCTGGGATGGGAGAGGTGGTCGGTGTTGTAGTGTTCTTGGATGAGGTCGGGGATGTCTGGGTACTCGGGTTCGGGGACGTCGGGGTCGGCTGGCCATTGGGGGTCTTCAAAGGTACCCTCTGAGGTGTGGTCGCCGTGGGATGAGGTGTGATCGGGTCGGGAGATGTGGTCGGGATCCATGATCGTGTTTGGAGGAGAGGAGGAGAGGAGGAGGGGGATAAATTAGATGGGATGGGGGATGAAAGGGGATGAGGTTGACGTTAGGTCTTTCAATAGATTTTAATTTTTGTAATGTGGCTGCGATGAGCATCACACGAGCCACGCCGCAATCCAATATCTCTGAAAATTGGGTGGTATGTGCGTTTACAGGTAAACAGGTACTGATCCATGGATCGTCTTGCATCGCACTTGAAGCTCCCTCTCTATGAACATACGTAGTTTCTAAAGCAAAAAAACCTTGGGGAAAGAACTTTTTACAACTACTTTTATCTAACATATTTCTTTATCATTTACACACAAAGTAAACTGTTATCACGCAAAGGCACGATTAAAATGTCCTCCATCCCCCTTTTTCACGCATTTTCAATCCTCTCGCTTGAAGTCAATCTGAAGGTCATTTAATCTCAAAAAATGAACTTGTCACCAGAAGCAAAGGACAACGTCCGAACCCTCACAAAGCTCGCCGAGATCCTCGAGCTCCGCGATGTCAGTACATCAAGGTAACCATCATGCCCCTGCCCCCTCATACTCTCCTCCTCCCCTCCCTCCCCTCCTCCCTCCAGTTTTATCTAATCCGTCCCCAAAGCTACCAAGTCGCCATGTCCGACATCCTCCTCGAAAACCAACACACCGAAATCGCCATAACATCTCTCAACACTACCCTAACCCAACTCCGTCAACGTCGTGAAGCCCTCTCCCATCTCCGCACAAAAATCAGCAAGTAAAAAAAAAAAAAGCACCTTACCCCCCCTCTAACTATATTCCACAGCGACCTCAAAACCCAACCCTACGACCCTGATACCGTGGAAAGGTGGACAAGAGACGCCTCCATCCTTCTCCAAAAAAGCCACGAATACGATCTCCGCATTCAACAAATCAAGGTACACCCCCCGCTCTATCTTCACCATTGCTGACCACAACACAGGATTCCATCGACGACTCCCTCGCCCAACGTCTCGATTTCGATACCCTCGACACCCTCCGCTCCCAACTCATCCTCCTTAAAACCCACGCAGCAGAGAATAAGCAAAGATTGGAAAGTTTTGAGAATCTCCCGCCTGTGAGTCCCCTCCATTTTTGTTTTTTTTGTGGTTGTTATTGATCAATTCCTTAGGATATCACTCTTGCGAAAATTAAACTCGCGGAATCGAGGCAATGGCTTGCGGAACTTGTGGATAAGAGACAGACGTTACTTGAGAATATGCTGCGTTGAAGTAGAAAAGAAACAGGAAAAACAAATATTTATAATAATAAACTCTTTTTCAAACAGTATCTTTTTTTAGCAGCTTGAAAATAATATATGATTCACCTGATCCTTTACAATTTCACTCGTCATGCCAGATACTGTTCAAAAATGCTATTCTGCGAGCCATGCCCACAAGTTTTTCTAGACCCATAAGAACAATAAAATCAATCAAAAGCGAACCGAAGAAAATAATGATAAACCAAAAGATGCACTTCCGTAAAAAAAAAAGAAGGAACAAAACGAGCTCATCAGACAATCAGATAACGTTTGTTATAGTAAACACTAAAAAAAAACACAGAAAAAATAAAATATTCCCCAGGTTGTGAGGAAACCCGCCATAACAACAATGGCATCTCGCAAAAACCGAAACGTATTGAACTTGATAAAAAAAAACTCGGAAAAGGGGGAACAAAAAAAGTGGGGGGGGTCCACAACTTCAACAGCAACAAAGGCAAACGTAAAATATGGTGCACATTCAGCAAAAAGCGAGCGTAAATGATAAGTAGCAAACCGCAAAAAAACAACAAAACAAACAACAAGCAACAACAACCCCAGAATTCAAATGAAGAAAAATAAAAGAGCAAAGGCAAGAAAAGAAGGGGGGTCCAATCAGGGGGGGGAAGGGGGTATAAAAATCAAAACAAAGCAAACTCCACAAAAACCATTCAACCCACATTCCTTAAGAATGCAAAAACGTCATACTCTGACTCTGCTTCAACCCCAACCCACCTCCCATCCGTCCCCTCACAAAAATCTTGGTCCTCAACGACGACCTCGGCGAAGTCGGCGCACTCGACGGTGTCGACGTACTCCCCGTGCCCCCACCACCTCCAGCCGCCGCAACCGGCAACGCCGGCAACGTAGGCGCCTTTGACAACACACTCAACGGCACCGTCATCGCCGTTGATACATTCAACGGTGGTGGTGATACATGCGAAAACGATGTCCGGCGTCTCCTGCCTCCTGGAGTGGAACGACCACCTGCGTTGCGTTGAGTCGACGGGGAACCCGGTGGAGATGGACGAGGGGAGTTTTGACCAGAAGGTGGAGCGGATGGGGCGGGTGAAGGTGAGGGTGAGGGGGCTGTGTCGGGTAATGGACAGAATAACACCATCATGCGTTCCTTCTCTGTATTCCAATGTGGCACGCAGAGACGGTATTCAAAGGGTACACGAATTTCATTCTTTTCGACCATTTTCCCACGGGTCACAAAAGATTCAAAGTAAGGTCCATTGCAGAATGAGCAGGCATGAGCCGATGCAAGGTACCGTTTGATATCGTCCTGCGTGCATTTCAAGATCGGGACTTGGTGTCTCACAATAACACGGGCAGAGAGTTCGCGTAACGTCGGGGGACTCCACACCTGATCATGATCAAATTCCATCAACAATTCCACGCAATTCTCGACACGAAGACGACGGAGAAATTTAAGACGGCCGACTTCAGCTGGGATGGTCCGGACAGGGTTTTCAGAGAGATCCAGTGTGACAAGGGACCGGTTGCCACCGAGTTCTGATGGGAGGGTGGTGATTTGGTTGCGTTCGAGGTAAAGGGAGGTGAGTTTGGTGAGTTCGCCGATGGAGTGGGGGATGGAAGTGATGAGGTTGTCCGAGGCGCGGAGTTCAACGAGTTTAGTGAGATGGCCAATGGTGTCTGGGAGGTAAGTGAGACGGTTCTTGGCGACAGATAGGATTTTTAGGCTCTTCATGTACCCGATTTCGGCAGGGATGACCGTCAACTGGTTGCAACACCTGCAGGAGAAAAAAAAAATAAGTAAGAAAAACAAAAAAAATATTATAAACTCACAGTTCCAAAGTAGTGGTCATGAACAATAATCCCATATTAGGCGACATGAACGACAACTCTTGCGAACATAACCCAATGGTCGCCAGACTCGTTAGCTGTCCAAAACAAATCGGTCTCAACTCTTTCCTCCCCATCAAAACAGCATCGACAGGAACCCCGTCCTCCACAAGCCCCTCCACATCCAAATCCTCCATACTCAAATCCTGATAATACTGTTCATCCCAAGTCTGCGGTTGCTCTCGATTCTGCAGAAACTGATAAGGACTGAACCCATCCAGATGATACTCGGGATCAGCACCCACTGGGTCGTTTTCAACTTGATGTGCATAGTGGTGGTGCGAGGCGGGAAGGGATTGGGAAAAGGCTTTAGAACGACGATTACGGGAAAAGAGCGAGGGGCGTTTTTCTTCTTTTGCTGGTTGGGCACTTTGAGGCTCTGCTTCCATGTTGCCATGGTTTGAGCTCGCACCCAAATGACTTTGACTGCGTGATCTTGAAATCAATCTCAGTGATGGCGAGAACGACGGCGTTCGTGATGACAAAATAGGTGAGGATGGTATAACTCTTATAGTGGCAGCATCTCCATCTTGATACGTTTCCTGCGCTGTCTCAGCAATGGAAGGATTCGCAGTATTTAAAGACGACAATGATGACGACATTTCCTTTTTCTTTCCAAATATCTTTGAGAGGTTCAGTGATTGCCTCTTTGATGAGGTTGTGGAAGAACGAGGGGAGTTGGGGCCACCAGAGGAGAGTTGGGATGAGCTTGCTAAATCTGCGGCTGAGGTTGAGGCTGATAGGGAGAGACCTTTGGTGGGTTCGCGTGAAGATTCGAGGGGAGCCTCGCGTGGCTGCGTTGAGCCTTTGCTGCTGAGCTCGTCCATGGAGACGGAATGACGAAGGAAAAAAGAGGAAGAGGATAAAGACGATGAGTTTTGTGGTATAACGGTTGTGGATGTGCTGGTGTCTACTTGAGCGGATGGGAGCGGAACAAGAGGAGGTGGTTGATCCAGTGTATCTCCTCTCTGTGTGGTTGGTGAAGGTGGTGCAGCAGAGGGAGGTGATGTATGCGGCAAAGGATTGCCTCTAAGGTCTGTGGATGTGGAACCTGGTGACGATGTTGGTGTGTTGTAATAATTCCCCTGTGGCCAGAACACTGAGAGAGAGGCGGGTTGGTTTGAAGGTGACGATGAGTGAGAGGATGTGATTCCAGCTTGGGCGTTAGCGTGATGACTTGCGGATGAGATTGAGGACGAGCGAGCAGCTGAGGTTGAGGCGTGAGAGGTGGAGACAAAACCTTGCGTTGCTGTTGGCGTTGGTGTTGGTGTTGTTGTGGAATCGGATGGACCAAATACTTGGACGGTAGTTGATGCGGTGATGGAAGATATTGATCTGGGAGACACTGGACCGTTGTTGCTGTTGTCCTGAGCATCTTCCTCGTCTCCCCCATTGATGATTGTAGCAGGAGGAGTCAATGGTAGTTGATGTTCGGGTGCTGTGGTTGTAGCAGCAGTGTAAGCAAATGGAAGAGCGCCATGCTCCTTGCTGAGACCAGCACCCATTCTTACTGCCTAGTGTTTGCCTCTATTGTATCTAGTTTCCAAGTAAGCAAGCAGTTGGAGTTATCGTTCTAGGGTGTTGTTGGTTTGATAGTGCAAGGTAGCCAGTAGTGAAGTAGGCAGTAGCAGTTGTAGTAGAATATGTGTGTGTGTGAAATGAATGTACTGTTACTATAATATAGATAGATAGGTGATGGTAGATAGCTCTTTTTCAACTAAAAACTACTCACTCACTCAACTAACCAACTATACAGTAACTCATCCCATATGCATTTATTTATTTTAATTTATAATTATATATTTACAGAAATGCTCAGAATCGAATCAGAAATATTCCAACCATTTATTCTGTATCACCTTTGTTTTATTATTTATTATTTTATTATTTTATTAATTAATTAATTAATTAATTTGAAATTAAATATTAAATTAAAAAACGTGTTTCATCTTTATTTCATTATTATACTATACACGAGTCTTTTTACATAATAATAATAGATACATAGATAGATAGACAGACGCACTCTATTCTACATATTCACTACTTTTTAATCTTTGCTACTTGGAAACAGCCTCCCTCATATTCCCCATTCACCATCAAAAATGCAACTAGTCCCTGTTCCTCCATCACAGCTAGAATCACCGCCACTCCATCTCTATCATCTTCAACATCACTCTTCATCCTCTCCACATCTACATACATATATGAGTCAGTCAAAAACACAAAACAGATACAACGGAAAATAAACGAAACAGAATATTATGCACCTTTTTGCTGTCCCGAAACGCAATTCTTTTGTGGAGATATCGGAACAACATCCACTAGTAGACGCGTCACCATATCATAAACCTCCGCAACCACTTCCTTCCCGTTCCTCTTCCTCAAAGGCACCATCAACATCCCTTTCACAATCACTGGAGTCATGGGTATATCAGCATCATCTCCCTCCCTGCAATCTTGATTCAAATTTCTCGTATCATCATCCCACGCGTTCATGGATGGAAACAAGGGTAAAGACGACCTTGTGTGCTTCTTTAAATATCCCAAACTCTTATGATGATTCCGAGGTGTCTGCTCCCCCACCTGTTCAACAGCAGAAAAAGGACTTAAAACCTCCTCAATCTCGTCCAACCCCACCTTTAACCGCGGCGTCCTCTCTCTATCCTCATTCACACTCGGAGCCGCCTCAATTGCCGCCAACCCCCTCTTTAACCGCGGCGTCCTATCTCCATTCTCATTCGGACTCGGAATCTCCTCAATCGTCTCTGCCGCTAATCCCCTCTTTAACCGCGGCGTCCTATCTCCATTCTCATTCGGACTCGGAATCTCCTCAATCGTCTCTAGCCCTCTCTTTATCCGCGGCGTCCTATCTCCATTCTCATTCGGACTCGGAATCTCCTCAATCGTCTCTGCCGCTCTCTTTATCCGCGGCGTCCTATCTCCATTCTCAATTCGGACTCGGAATCTCCTCAATTGTCTCTAACCTCTTCTTCAACCGCGGCGTCCTATCTCCACCCACGTCCGAATCTCCACTCTCCAATCCCATCATACCCTGCAATACCCTCTCCGTCCGCCACCCCATACGTCGCTACAACCGTCGACGCCAACCCCCCTTCATCCTCCCAACCTCCACGTCCCCCACCGTTCGTGCCGTAAGGCAAACCACCCACTCTCGTGCATCCGGCTCACTCCCCGCATCCACACCAACACATAAGGAGGGTACCCATCCAAAGCATGGGTAACGGTCTCGCGTCGACGGTTTGGAGTGCATGTTTAGGGGTTTTGGGTTCCAAAAGAGTGTGAGGCTGGGTGCAGGTGATTTTGGGCGGGTTTTGGTTGAGACGCATAGAGTAGATGAGGGTTGGGTGTGGTGAGTGATTTGTAATGTCGGTTTTGTGAGAAGATTGCCGGATACGATATTCCTGTATTAAATCATGGAATGTAAGCCAACACGAAAAAATGTTCATAACTACCAAACACAGGCATAGCTGCCTACCACTCCAGCAATAAGCTCTGGATCACCCTTAACCCACGAAAGCGACGTGATGTTAAACCCCATCCTCTCATCACGCCGTTTTCTCATCGACGATCGGGAAACGACAACTCAACCACACTCAACACCTCACTCCACGCAACCGAACACGTAAAGACAACCGGTCGTCCACTCTGATCCAAGGAGACCACACAATTCCGTTTCCCATCAACGAGCAAACAATTCCACCTCCTCGTCACCCAATCAACTGCACATGGAGGCATCAGTTCCAACAACACCTTGGGTTCATCATGTGATGATTCACGTGCTGTCAGAGATGTCAAACTGTCTTCAGCGTGATGTTCGTGCTCTTCAAGACTGTAAATAATGGCGCATGGTGAGCTTGAGAGTGATCGACGCTTTGCAGGCTTTCATTATAATCCATGGTATCCATCCGAGATTCCCACATCCCAGGTCCAGACAACACAATCACAGGCGCAGAACCAGCACATATCGCCATGGAGACACGTTTTCCTGGCTGTTTCTACAAATACAGCATTATTAAAATACCCACAAAAAAAATAATATTTCAAATACAGTGACTGTAAACTTGACACTTACCTTTGGAAAAAACACACTTCACTCTCATAACACTCCTCTCCTTTTCCATCACCTCCCTCGACCCCACATTGAAGAACCACAACCTCCTCTTCACACTCCATCGCAATCAAGTCCCCGCTCCCTCTCGACATTGAAAATACCTACCTTTTACCAACTTTTCAACGCCCACACAAAACAATCCATGACTCCCTTCCATACCCTCGTCTTTAACAGAATCATCCCAATTCAAGGTAAGATTAGACCCCGGGGTCGGCGGTATCACAGACTGCATTATCGGAAGCCACATAAGAGATGTCGCGTTATGTCGATTAGGTTTCTATATAAATCATAAGTAAAGAATGGTCACTTTTAGCATTTTTAACAAAAACATAAAAAAAAAACAACAAACAAACAAACAACACCCATACCTTCTCCATTTCCCCCCAAACACTTTCCCCACCCCATATCCTTCAGCCCCAACTGCGTCGCAAACCCAACAGGTTTTCGGCGTTTCATACAAACTCGGGTTCCCTCCCACCGGCAACGTGCTCGCATCCGCATCTGCACTATAACTTTCTTCCGTCCACCACGTCCCCCAACTGTATTCGAGGACGGCGTGGAAGCAGAACGTGGGTTAGGTGTTTTAAACGGTGATGATTTCAGGAGAGGTGGTTTAAGATTGGGTGGGTGAAACGGAGTTTCCGGGATAGCGTATCGACGTGGGGATGAGGAGAAAATGGTGGGTTTAGGGAATTGGGTTGAGGCAACGACGATGGTTGAAAGTGATTCTTCGAATTCGAGGATGGATTCCGTTGCTGCCATTAAGGGTTTCGCGTTGACGGGTTTCGGGGTGGGTTGATTCAAGCGCAGAGGGGATTGGGTATCAATGATGGCGTCGGAATGATCGATCTGTTCAGCTGCGTTAGGGATGGACTGGTTTTGGAGACGGGATTGTTTTAGGTGGGGAGGGGATTGGGAATCGGCGATGGCGTCGATTATGACGGCTGGTTCGTATGTGGGTTTACGGGCACGTTTTAGACGATGAGGGGATTGTGAGTCTGCGATAGCGTCAAAGGGAAGAGCGGAGGTGGGTGGGATTTTTATGATCGGGAGGTGCGTCGTCGTCGTCGTCTATGGCGTCGTCTTCTTGCATCTTTACAGTGAGGAGGTCCACATCCATTTCTTTCAATTGCAGGGTTTGATGTAGGTGGCGTTTTAGACGATAGGAGGTTGTGGATGTTGTGCCGCCATCTTCATCTTCGACTTCATCCTCAACGTCATCTAGTGTCTGTGGAAAAACGGGGACGGAGGTTGACCGGACGGAGACGTGTCCGATGGATCGTTGATCGAGAAGAGAAGATGGTGAGGGGGGACGGTGACATGAGAATGAGGGTGTGGTCGAAGTTGAGACGGATGTGGAGGTATATGTGGGTAGAAGGAGACGTCGCTTTTGACGCTTCATCGTTTGAGGGTTGGAACTGCAAAGGCCATAGCCCTCTTGTTCCTTACGTATTTTAATTTATTATTAAATGAATTGCAGTGACAAGGATTTTGGTATAGGTGTCGATAGAGGAGAACAGGGTGATGGGGAGCATGGCCGTTGATTACGAGTAGTAGAGCTGGATGAGGAAGTAATTAATATCATGGCATGGGCGGTGATCAACGGGGGCGATGGTGGTCTAACCTCAAGACTCATGCCGTCATGAATTTCATCTATAAACATCCGTCAGTTTATTTTAATATTAAGGATGTTTAAAAAACTTACAGTCCTCCAGAGTGATGTGGTCTTTGAAGATATTGTACCTGTAAAACAGCATTAAAGCCATTAGAATGACGGCAGCAGTGTTGACACACACCATTTCTTGAGAACAATCTCTCTGCTTTTGTTCCTGTCTGCGCTGCAATAAGCTTTTTCAGGTCTCCAATTGTATCGTCCTCACTGTGAATGCGCAGAAAAGAAAACAGTTACATTATCGTACTGTATGGGTTTGGTATTGCCCGCAAACTCACTTGCACTTGACTCGACCTTCTTCCCAAGACGATCATTGACTTTTGAAATAAAGCATCAGCACTTTGCTCCTATACAGAAGCCCCCGCCACTCACCGATAATCTCAATCATTACTTCTCTAATCCGTTGCTTAATGAGAAAGGGTGTGAGGAATTGGGTGTTGAGCAGAGGGTGAGTGTGGAGACTTCAAAAGCAGGCCACCAACTTCGCAAGCAAAAATCAAAGAGAACCTCAACTTCGTCGTTGGGGCCAAACACTCTCAAAAAAAGGGAAGAGAGGGCGGAACACTTGAACCTCCACCCACACGCTTCTCTTCGCATCCACCTCACCTCCTTCCACACTCTCTTCACATATCGACTAGCAAGCAACATCAAGCAGGGGTGCGGCACTCCACTCCATCCATTTCCCGTCTCTGTCCCCGCGTCTGTCCATCTTTATTCATCATCACATATGATTCAGGTGGACCAGGATGCTTCTTCAGGCGCAGAGGCCTCTCCCTCATCGAGACCCTTTGAAGCCAGTGCGGTCATCAGGCAGGAAGGTTGTAAAGGAAACCCATGTACCCAGAAGCGGTGTGGGAGCTGGACTCGACCATCTTTACAAGTGAAGAGCGGCGGAAATGGATTGGGAACCAGAATGGCGCTTCTGCGTCGAATGATTGGAGAAGAGGCTGTCAGTCCCTCCAGAAGTCCCGTTCGCACCGCTTCGGCTGCAGCATCAAGGTCTGCGCCAAGGAGTAATGCTTCGAGAAGAAGGAGTAGAGCTTACAACCGCAAGTCTTCAGTGGCTTCACTCACTGTTCCTGGGGATTCGCCAGAGCCAGAGGAGCAAGTTGCTGTCGTGGAGAAGCCTGTCGAGGAGCGTCCTTATCAAGAGCTTTATCCAGACCTTGAAGTCACCACCTCTATCCGTATAATCCGGATGCATCCCAACTTTGGCATCATTACAGACCCTCCCGTTCCAACACTTTGGCCATCGAAGCACCTCAGCCTCTCACCTCACCCCGCAAGTCGTCACTATCCCCTTCCAAACCGTCACCAGATGACCTTGCCTTAGCAACCCCACAACAGCCTTCTGTTAAGGTTGTTGGAGGAGACCTCGGAGATCCCTCTTCAAGTTTCGGACGCACCTCTCCCCCCTCCATCAGACGAGAGCATCACCGTGCCGTCATGGTCAACATTGCAACCCATGGAAGTGTTCACAGAACAACGCTCGGAACCCAACCTTCCCCTAGTTTCGGACACGCCTGCTCCATCAATAAACCCCGTCATCGCCATCAACAAAGGTTCAAGTCCAATCATCAACGGCGTTCCCGACCTCGTGAACGGCGTAACAGCATCCTCGTCCTCTTCAACATCCCCATCCTCTAAATCTTTTAACCTCAGTCCCGAGGCTTCCGAATCGGAATTACCGTCTATAATCTCACATCCGTCACCTACAAAAACCGCTTCCACTACCCCCGCCTGCTTTACCTGCAGAATGTTCACCAGCGGATCCCTTGTTAAGCCCGACGTCCCAGAGTGAGGAGCATCAAAGTGAGAATGCTGGGCTAGCTGTGGAGGGGTTGAGAGAGATGTACGTAAATGGGGACAACTATCAGCCAATGGCCATGGCCGTATCAATAGAGGAACCACTTGATCTGAAGGAAACCGCGGCTATGGCAATAAAGAGTCAGGTTGATCTTCAGGAGATTGTGGATAAGGCCATGGAGGACCAACTTGAACCTGAGGAGACCACACAGCCAATGGATGTGTGTATCCAGGTTGAGGAACAGCAAGTTGCTCAAGAGGATGTGAGGCCAGTCGGTTTACCTGTACTAGTGGGTGAAGCTTTGGAGGAAGGCTTGCAGCTTGCGGAAGAAGCGACCATGTCGGCCATTTCCATCACGGCGAGTGTAGACTCTAGCATGATTGAACAAGCTGTCGAGAGTCGATCTAACATGATGACGAAGGCGCTAAGCTGGAGCAAGCACTTCCATCAGAAACCCTCCATCACGAAGACGTGCTTGCGACGCCTTCACTAGAACAGGTCCAACCTCCATCAACCCTTATACTACCAACACCAGCCTCCGAAACTATTTCCAGCACCTCCGACCAACCCATTCTTCTTGACCCTCTACCCTCCCTCGCCACATCTCAACCCGAACAACACGCTCAACAACTTGATACCGCAAACTCATCAACAACCTCATCATCCGACTGGGCCGTCGCTCTCTTTGAAGATGAACCCGACCAAGTCGATGATGCGCGATGGGCAATAGGTGTGGAGATGCAGACGGAACTCCCACCGCTTAATGTGGTTTTCCAAAAAGCCGTGCCGAAAGCAGTATTCTCGGAACATGAGGTTGCGGATATGTCGCAAGAGGAGTGGATACCGGGGTTCAAGAGACCGACGTTTGTGAAACCAGAGTTGCATTACGTGAGATATGTTGGTATGTGTATGGAGTTTATTTTTTCAGTTTTGGTGTTTAAACAGAGTTCTGATTTGGGGTTTTTTTATTCTATTTATTGATGTAGAACCGACGGAGGGCGAGCTTGCCGAGAGGATTGAGTATGACATGGATGAGCAAGGTAAAGGACTTTGGATTTGATGGGATTTAGCGACTGATTGACTATCTTAGACATGGAGTGGCTCAAGCTCGTTAACGAGGAACGCAGAACTATTGGGGAGCCAGCTGTTCCCGAACTCGTCTTTGAGCTTATTATGGATCGTCTTGAAAAGGAATGGTTCGACATGGTATGTAAAGCTAACATCTCTTTGTCGTTTACTATATATATCCTGACCCCTTTTGTAGACCAAAGATTTACCTAAACCCGTGCGAGATGAGTCATCATCGGAAGATACAGCATGCGCAGTCTGCGATGATGGAGAATGCGAGAATAGTAATGCTATTGTGTTTTGTGATGGCTGTAATCTTGCGGTTCATCAAGGTAGAGTTGTATTGTGTCTTTGTAGTTTAATCGGTTATGGTAGACTGTTATGGTGTTCCATTATCCCTGAAGGGCAATGGTTGTGCCGGAAATGCATGCTGAGCCCGGAAACACCCGTTGTAAGTTTTGCTGCTCTTTGAAATTTGTTCTATGAACCTGCGCTTAACGCATTGTGCAGGCGTGCATTTTCTGTCCAAACGAGGCGGCGCATTCAAGCAAACCAATACGAGTCGGTGGGCACACGTGATATGCGCACAATGGATCCCTGAGGCACACTTCGCGAACCCGTTTACATGGAACCTATTGAATCTATAGAAGCTATTCCAGAGAGTCGATGGAAGCTTGTGAGTTTGACTTCTTGTCTCCTTTACTTTCCCCTTGGCTTATATTTTTTTAGCAATGTTACATCTGCAAAAAGCGGAAAGGCGCTTGTATTCAATGCAGCAGCAAGAATTGTTATGTTGCTTATCATGTCACTTGCGCACGGAAGGTGAAGCTGTTTATGAAGATGAGAGTACATTCCGGAGTGAATGATGAAGTCAGCATGCGGTCATTCTGCGATCGCATTGTCCGGTAAGAGCTTGCTTTTCAACTTTTTTTAGTGCGTTATATTGATATACTTATAGAAGGAACATCGGGATAAAGTCGACATGGAGGCTGAAATTATCGCTTTTCGCCAAGCTATGGACTCGAAATCCAAAGCCAGTGTAGAACCAGTCTCGGGAGACGACGAAGATGACTCTACGGCTACTGGAAATGGCAGGAAGCGGTCATTCAAGAAGATTCGACGGAGTAATGTACGACGGATAGTGGATTCCGAGGATGACGAGCCTGAGATTTCGTCATCTGCTTCTCGATCTGCTCGTGCCCATCAATCTCATTATGCTCCGCAGATACCGGTTGTGCCTTATGCGGTCGCGAAGAAGATTGCGGGGACGATTAAGAGTAATATCAGAAGAAAATCGACCTTTGTGGAGATGGTGTGCAGGTATTGGTCTTTAAAGAGGGAGTCGAGAAGGGGCGCCGTTGTTGAGGAGATTACATCTTGAGGTGAGTGCTTGCTGGCAGTAAATCTCTTATCATTTTAAGGAGTTTGTTGTGTTCAGTTATCTGCATGGTTTTTTTTAACTCCTCATTTTAGCCATGGACAGCGACAGCCTCGGCTACTAAAGAGGACGAAAATTTTCGAGCAATGCGTAACGAGATCCTTATTTACGTTCGGAAAGACCTGGAGCGCGTTCGGATGCTTGCAGAGCTTGTCAAGAAACGTGAAAAGGAGAAGTTAAAGCGGTATCAAATTCAAGTTCAGTACCTTGATTTTATCTTAAATCCTGTCACAAATATTCTTCGACGATCCTTGAGGAGATTAAAAAGTAAGTTAAGCTTTAAGTTAAGCTTTTTTTCTACCTACAGCGATTAAAACCTTTCGCAGGTTGGATCAAAAATCCTTGTTTTCTGAACCGGTTTAATCCGGAGGAAGTGGCGGATTATTTGGATATTGTGAAGGAACCGATGGATTTCTTGACAATGTCGAAGAAGATGGAGGCAAATGAGTATCGGACATATGCGCGTTTGAGGTTTGTTTATACCTTACCCGTGCAGTTTGAACTTAAGCATAACTCAGCGTGACCTCTATTTGATTTGCGATAACGCCACTCTTTACAACGCACCTGAAACAATGTGGGGTCGTGCTGCGCCACGTATTAAGGCCGCATGCAGCCTGCTTTAGAGAAAGTACGACGCATCCTGGAAAATCTTCCCCTAGACCCAGATGCCGGATTTTCTCCCCATTCGTCCATCGGAGAAGCTCTTTTTTTATGGCTACGAGGAGCCCGAACGAATACCTACACCTACTATTGAGGAGGTGGACGGGATAAACGGATTAGAGATGGCGGCGAATAAGGAGAATGAGGAAGGCGCAAAAGGGAAGGATGGGGAGGATGGTAGCCCTATTCTCCCTCCTGAAGTTCTCGCACCCCCTGGAGATGAGGAGCTTGCGAAAGAGCTTCAAGAAAAGGAAGCGCTGCCGACACCTGGTCGGACATTAAGGTCTAGGGGCTCGCAGCCTGTTGAGTCGCCTGTGAAGGAGAGTAGGAACCCGAAGGTGAAGAGGTTGCAGGATGTAAAGATTGTAAAAGACGCCTGAAGGGGACTACGAGAAGTAGTAGGAGTGCTGGGATGATGCCGAGAGCAGGGAGGATTGGGGTTGTTACACCAAAGAATGGGATGGGCTCTTTGGAGGTGATGACAGATTCACGAATTTTAAATAGGAGGCATAAGGAGGTCATTGTTGTTCCGGTTAGTTTATGCTTCTCTTTTTATACCTGACCGGGTTTTATACCGTGTTTTGCTTAAATTTTTTTTTTGTTTAAGGAGAGTGCACGGAGGTCGCTGCGAAGTTCTAAAGACAAAGACCTCACCCTTACGAAACTTGAATCACCGAAAAAGGAAAATTCACTGGCTTTTGCTGATGATGCGTCACCCGATCAGTTGGCAGATGCGTCGTTGAGAAGATCGTCCAATCGCAATCGCAAGAAGCTGACTGAATCTGAGACCCTTATAGAAGTTGCTCAAAAACAGACTGAGCCCGCATCACCTATTTAAGTCCGTACGGACCACCTCGTCCGTTGAAGGGAGGGACGAATGCCGGAGTAGGAGCGTGCCGCCCTTACATGTAGCAGAGGATGGGGAGGGTGTCGTGGTGAAGAAACGGACTCGGTCGCAGGCGTTTTTGGAGGAGGGAGTGCTACCTACTGTTGATGGTGATGGTGATGGTGATGGTGATGGTGATGGAGAGGTTAATCGAAGCCGGAGACGACGTACTTCGCATTCACCTGTAAAGGCTAAAGCAGCAACACCGAGTCCGGTGGATGGACCATCTCGAGTGGCACGAAAGCGGTCGTTGTCCCTTAGCTTTACTGGTCGGTCTACTATCAGTAGTGAGGCGAACGGGGACAGAGGATGTTGATCAGCCTTTACGCAAACGCACGAGATCTGGAAAGTCTGTTGAGGTGTTGCATGAAGAAAATGCGTTGAAGGAGAGGAGGGCTGGCGCCGATGCGTGCAAACGCCTACAGCGTTAGGGCCAGATCAACGAGGAGATCTTCTGACGCGCTATTAGATGTTTCAACGCCTGGTATGGGTGCTGCGACACGACCTACGCGGAAGACATCGAGTCGGAAGATGGAGGTGGTTGAAGAACTTGGGGATGGTAACAGACCCATCACGGAGACTGCGACAGAAGAAGAGTTTGATATCGCCAATGCCTTGTTGCAACTTACGCCTGGAGGACCTTCAAGGTCGTTAAGGAGCGCGAATGTGCAGAAGGAGAAGGAGACAAAGGGTTCAACGCGGAGAGCTTCTACGCCAAAGTTTGACGAGAAGCCTTTGGGTGCGCCCACGCCTGATCTTCCAAGACGGAAATCGGATGCAGCGAGGAAGCCTCCAAAGACTCCGCCTGCTTGACATCGTCAAAGGCCATTGTGTCTGAGAGGAGAAGTCGATTACTGGGAGTGTTGGGACACCTAGTGCTGTGGGAGAACGGAGGGGAAGTTTGAGAATGACGACATTTAAACTTATGAAACCGATCAAGGCGCCCGCTGGGTTTTTTGATGCTTTTATGGATGATTGTGAGGAGTTGTTACGATTTGTGGAGGAAATCAGGGGGTTGTTGATGATGATAATGGTGGCGGTGTTAAAGTTAAAGGGCGAGAAAAGGGTGGGGTACCAGAGCAGTTGGAGTTGGAGGGTGACTTGTGATGTGCGCGATTTGCGCCTGTAAGGATAGGACGGAGTTGGTTTTACTTAAGTTCTCTACTTTTTTATTTTGCCCTGAGTTGAGTTTCTTTGTTTAACGTGGTTCAGGATATAAAACTTCTTTTATGGTTGCTTTGGGCGACAGCAGTGTTTCAAATAAATATATGTTGAGTTCTGAAGTTCCTTTCTTGAACATTTATTTGTACAAAGAGGCATAGTATGGTGCCTGTTGATTATACCAAAGCGAAACTTCCTGATGAGCACTTATAATGACCCCTTAGCGGTCCTTGCGAAAAATGTTAATGCTATCGTGGAGAGTATGAAAGATTGTTGCATGTATAACGGTGCAATTAAGATGCCTTCCATACCAGTATCCCGATGTTACCTGCAAAAGCGAGGTAAGAATTCGTTTACGTCCAGTTCCAAGTGACCTTACTCCAAAATACATAAACATAAGATTCCTCATTTCATGCGTCACTTCAAACCCAAAAGCCCTCCCCGACCACCACATGCCATGAGCTTCCACAACGCTTGTCCATCAGTTCCTTGACGGATTTTGCGGCGGCCTTTTGTTTGAAAGAAACATAAGTAGGGAAATTGTGTTAAACTCGGAGCTGGTTGGATGATGGAGAGGGTGATATCAGTTACCTCATAGTTTCCAGGATTTTTCTACAGCGGTGACAACCATGTCAACGGCCTCCACCCTGAGCTCGTCTACCATATCACAGACCTACACAAACCATGAGAGAAAATGGTAAGTATGATGCCTTTTAATCAATAGATGCAACAGCGGTTCCCCTCTTCCAGCAAATGCAAGCCCCCGTAAACATATAAAAGAAGGTAAAAGCAAGAAATGGCTGATTAGTTGAAATGATGATGTGCACCTTAACTAACGGATAGTTGAAGTTTTTGCGCAAATCCTTCTCCTCTGCCTTATCCCCTGCAGAAGTGGCTCCTCCTCCTCCTCCACCTGCTGCTGCCGGCTTGTCTGCAGCGAGGTTGGCGTTGCTGCCAGAGACGTCCGCCATTCCGATTTCGTGTTAATGATGGTTGTTGTGATTTTTTGATTGAATTGTCAAGTTGTCTCTTGTTTTGAGGATTGTTATTTACGTCATTGATGAATAGCATGGAACGTCGAATATGTAGGGGTTACGGGGCTCAATTGAAATTAAGTATAATGAATTAATAAGAGGATAAACTATAGAATGGTGATGGAGTCTCCAGCGGCGACAGGGAGCTAATTACTTCGAAACTTCCATATATTAATGTTAACTACTTTTCGCAATACATGTAGAGGGGGGATTTACATCAGAACTCATGACCTGTAAATCCCTCCAATTACGTATCATAAACTAAACATGAAATAATAAAGTTTAGGATTAACGCATCCTCAAATGGAATGAGGAGCTCAATAAAACTGATCAAATCGAAACTTAAAATAACGCGTAAGTGAATGAAGTTCGGGAAAAATAACTTAGACAAAATAACGAATGTGGGTGAGTGAAACAAAATAGAAAGATTAAATAAACCCAACATTCTCCCCCTCAGCTTTCTAACCTTGCAGTTTTAATCAACCACTTTAACCATCCCAAACTTTGCTCGTAATTCTTCAAATTTCGTTCGAGGCAAGGCTTTCGTGAACAAGTCTGCTGGTTGCTCCTTCGTGTTCAGGTACTCAACACGTATTTTCTTCACGTTAACTCTGTCTCGTATGACGTGGAATCTTCTATCCACATGTCGCGAACTTTGCGATATTATTGGCGTGCTTGCGAAGGAATTTGCCGTGGTGTTGTCGCCGTAAATCACCGGAGGGTCATTAAACGTATAACCCAACTCCCCAGAAGTTGGCTGACCCAAATCATATGCGACGATGCTTCACTAAGTGAAACATATTCAGCCTCGGCTGTAGACTGAGCCGTTGTTGCTTGCTTTTTCGTTCCCCACACCACAGCTCCCCCGTTCAAAGTGATTACAAAACCACTCGTTGACTTCATGTCGTCCGGATCAGTCCCATGTCGGCGTCTGCATATCCCACCAATTCCAGCTTGTCCTTTCGAGTATACTGAATTCCCAACTGCTTCGTTTGCTGTAAGTATCCACACGTTCGGTAAAGCATCCCAATGCGCTGGTAAGGGTTCTCTTGAAATCTAGCACTCATTCCGAGTGCGAATGCTATATCAGGTCTAGTGCCGATCATCGCATGCATCAAGGATCCAGTGTACTGTCGGTATCCTTGATTCTTCTCGTTCGTTTTCGTTATCTCCCCTTCCATGTTCTTCAGGAGTTTCTTCACGGCGTCCATTGGGGTATAGTGTAAAAGAGTTTTCGGTAATTCCAGCTTTTGACCCATCGTTTCGATGTATCTCTGCTGGAACACCACAATCTTCCCTTTTACACGATCATAGCGACATTGCCACCCCAGGACATATCGAAAACTTGGAGCTCTTGTACCTCGGTAACGTCTCATGAATCGTTTTTCTGATCGGTCTAATTCCTCCTTGCTCGTCGACGCTTCTATGATATCATCAACGTAGACTCCCTTCAAGGTGAGGTCCATGCCGTTTCGCTTGTAGTAAAGGCACGGATCCGCCGCTGAGCAAGTAAGCTTCTCCTCGTCGACTTTGAACGTGTTCAAGTCGGTGTTGAAACACATTGGTGCTTGAACGAGTCTGTAGAGGCTCTTCATGCCAGACACACCCAGTGTTCTTTCCCTTCGACGACGAATCCTTCTGGTTGTTCGATATAAATCTCATGATCTTCAAGCTTGCCATTAAGAATGCGGTCTTGACGTCGTATTGCCGAATCTCCATGTTTTCTTGACAAGCGACCGCAAGCATCACTCTCAGCGTCGCTTGCTTGATGACAGGTGCGAACTTCTCGTCATAGTCGATTCCTTGTTTTTGCGAATAACCTTTAGCGACAAATCTAGCTTTGCGTTGTCGAGATTTCCCAACTCATCTCGCTTTGTTTTGTACACCCATCCTGATTTACTAATCTTTCTCCCTTTTGGTCGGGGAACCAACCTCCATGTTCCCATCTCAACCAGACTCTTCATTTCCTCCTCCATCGCTTTCCTACACTCGTCCTTCTCCTTCCTACCCATCGCTTCCTGGTAGGTCTTTGGTTCGTCGTCATCTTCTAACGATGCGGTGTTTGCTGATGGTCTAATCGATGTCTCGTATGGCTCATCCAGGTCTTCACGGAAGTTTGGAACTCTTCTTCCACCAGATCGACGAACTGTAGGTGAGTGTGGTTCATCTCTTTCTTCGTCTTCATTGTTGTCGCGATCAGGTGTATGATAACTAACATTATCATCTTCGTCATCTTCAGATTCTTCTTCATTTACCGCCGTATCTACTTCACTTCCACCAGAGCTTGACGAGTCTGTGGAGTAATCCGGTATGTCTAGGTCGTTTTTCCACTCTTGAATCTCCCCTTCAAACTTTGATTCTCCCTTCTCTACTTCCGCCGCCATTACTCCCTCGTTAAAAATCACTGACTTGCTTCTAACCAACTTATTCGTTTGCAAATCCCAAAGGTGATAGCCCAGCGGTCCATACCCCACGAGAGCACACCGTCGTGCGTTGAAATCTCCCTTCTTTCGTTGCTGCTTGGGTATCAAGACGAGTGCCAGGCAACCCCATCCACGAAGTCTTGACAAGTCAGGTCTCACTCCAGCGAATCTCTCAAGCGGCGTTGCATCTTGTTCGTTCGTTCGGGTTGGTGATCGGTTAATGAGGTAAGCTGCAGCCATCACGGCTTCACCCCAAAACCGCGTTTCGAGTTTTGAAGAACTTAACATGCTTTTAGACCTCTCGTTCAAGGTCCTGTTCATCTGTTCGGCAACACCGTTCTGTTGCGGTGTGTAAGGCATGGTGAAAGTAAGTCGAATCTCATGCTCTAAACACCAATCCTTCATTTGTTTGTTGTTAAATTCGCCGCCGTTGTCTGCCACGATTTCAATGAGCTTCCTTTGATTTTCTTCTCGGCTTCTTGTTGAATACTTGTTGTTCACGGGCTCAATTAAAACAAAGTTAAACGCACTTTTGCTCGAACAACGTTCTTAATTTATTTCAACTCAAAACACGAGTCTTTAAATACTGAAACAAAACGAACAAGTAAAGAGGAAAGACAACACAAAGGTAAACCTATCGGAGACGCGTACACTCACGCGTTAAACTCTCCACTACAAAGATAAACAAATCAGAGAGCCTTGACGGGAACAAAGGGAATAAAGGCTAGAAGGGAATATCCAATCACAAACAGGTAGATTATAATTAAAGGCATAAAGAAAATAAACCAATCAAGGAAGGTAAATCAAAGTGGGAAATTCAAACGAGTCCAGAATGTAAATGAGAAGTCCAGTGGGCGCGTTCGCGCTCAACTCTAACGACGCGTAAATTCCAGAGCACTCTAGTGTTGCGCCCGACGCCGCGGACTAATGGTGCGAGTGATCCTGACGCGTCCTCGTGAGTCAAGTGAGCGAAACCCAACATTCTCCCCCTTTCGTGAACTTTACTCACGACTTCTCTGGCTCCCCCATCTCTGAAGCATCATCATCAACGACTACCATCCCCACGCGTTCACGACACCTCTCCAGGTCTCTACGCGCCAGCCCCTTCGTGAGCATGTCTGCAGGCTGTTCCTTGGTTCCAATGTGCTCCACCTGAAGCAAACGCTTGGCAACGCGATCTCTAACCGCGTGGAACCGAAGATCCACGTGTCGCGTCCTCGAGCTGATGATGGGGTTCTTTGCAATGGCCTCTGCTGCCGTGTTATCACACCAAAGCGTTGGTGGATCGTCAAAGGAGTATCCTATCTCCTCCAGGAGCTGCTTCAACCAGATGAGCTCCGACGATGCCTCACTCAACGCGACATTCGGCCTCTGCGCTGGAAACAGCTACTGACGCTTGTTTACGCGCACCCCACATCACAGCTCCTCCATTCAGCATGATGACGAATCCACTGATTGACTTCTTCTCGTCCGGATCGTTCCCAAGATCCGCGTCGCTGAATCCTTCAAGCTTCAACTTGTTCCCTTGACGCGAATAGCTTATGCCCAAGCTACGCGTCAACTGTAAATACCCGACTAAATCACGAGCACACTCCCAGTGCTCGTGTCCAGGACGCGCCTGGTAGCGCGCCAGCATTCCAACTGCAAATGCCACGTCGGGACGCGAATTAACCATCGCGTACATCAATGAACCGACCACAGTTCGATAGGCTAGTCCCTCCACTTCTTCCAATGGAGTCTCGTTGTCTTCAACGCGTCTGAGACGCGTTCCTGGCCTTAGCGGAAGCTTCTTGAGATGTCCTTCTGGCACTCGTAGCTTCTTCATCATCGAGATGATATAGGCCTCCTGCTTGATACGCACACACCTCTCGTGTTGATTGTAGCGAACTTGGGTTCCAACCGCGTATCTTGGCTCCCCCTGGCTTGTGACCGTAAACCGACGCTTGAGATCGTCTTGAAACGCGTCTGCCTCTTCCTGATCAGGACACGCGTGCACTAGGTCGTCAACATAGACAACCAGTAACGATAACCTCTCGCCGTTGCGTCGGTAGTAAAGACAGGGATCCGAGAGCGAACGTGTGAAGCCTATCGAGATGAGAAACTCATCCAACACCTCGTTCCATCCAAGAGGTGATTGCTTCAAACCATACAAGGTCTTCAAGAGAAGACAAACCCAGTCTTCCTTCCCAACAATCACAAAACCCTCTGGTTGCTCGATGTATATCTCCTCCTTGAGATTGCCGTTGAGAAACGCCGTCTTGACGTCGTATTGGCGTAACACCATCCCCTCGTGAGCTGCCACCGCGAGTGCTGTCCGAAAGGTCGCCCCTTTCATCACTGGCGCGTAAGTCTCCAAGTAGTCCATCTTTCTGCGAATATCCCTTCGCAACGAATCGAGCTTTTCTTCTTTCCACGGAGCCGTTTTCCTTTCGCTTGTAACGGAGCACCCATCCACTCTTGATGATGTGCTTGCCCTTTGGTCGAGGCACCAGACGCCACGTCTGATGCTCCAGCAACGACTGGTACTCCTCCTGAAGCGCCTTCAACCATTCTTCTGAATCGACACGTCCCAACGCGTCCTCAACGGTTGCTGGATCTGTCACGTCCTCGTCACTCATCAGTAACGGGTGTTGCTGCAGGATTACGTGGAGCAGGAGCGCGCTTTCCTGGAGCTTGAGCCTTAAACCATTCTGCGTTTGCTGGCCTCCTCTCTCTCAGGGAATAACGACGAGTGCCTTCCTCTGCTGGTGGTGTTGCTGGTACCGGGAGACGTGAAACGCTGCGTGTAGCGCGTTGAGGAGTCCTTCTTGGCGAGGTTGGCGCGTCTTCGAACTCTTCTGACGCGTCGTTCTCTTCCTGAGCATCCTCGACATCATCCTCCAACGCTTCGCTGTCTTCACTGACCTGTGACGCGTTATCTCCATCATCCTCAGAGCTCAATGACTCATCTTCGGAATCCTCGGAGTCTTCATCGCTCCCCCAACTCCCTGAATCGCTTCCCACCTTGTCCAGCAGCTTCCTGTGTACCTTCCAGGTGGACACGTCTGCGTCGTGTCCTTCCCACACTCCAGTGTTCAACTCGTCAAACACAACAGTCTTGCTGCGCACTACTTTCTTCGTGACTGGGTCATAAAGGCGATATCCCATTGCCTCATATCCCAAGAAAATGCATTTGCGCGCGTTCTTCTCCATCTTCTTCCGTCGTTCCTTTGGGACGTGCGCGTAACATGCGCAACCGAAGATTCGAACGCGTTTCAGGTTAGGCTTCCTTCCCGTGAAGCCTTCCAGAGGTGAAATCCCATCCTTACGAGGAGATCGATTGTACAAGTACGTGGCACACGTAACGGCCTCTCCCCAGAATTTGTCGTCAAGACTCGCGTCGCTAAGCATGCACTTTGCCTTCTCAATGAGCGACCGATTCATTCTTTCCGCGACACCGTTCTGCTGAGGCGTGTAGGGCATGGTGAACGTGAGCTTGATGCCTTCCTCCAGGCACCATGCCTCCAGCTGCTTGTTCTTAAATTCCCCACCGTTATCTGCAACAATCTCCAGGAGATGCGGCTTTTCTCGAAGTCGTTCCATCTCCTCAGGGTTCCTTTCCGAGTATCTCAACGCGTCAATCCGTCGACCTGTGAGTGCCTCGGCCTCTCTCTTGTACTGCTTGATGTACTGAACCGCTTGCTTCTTTTCCTTGAGCATGTACGTGTTGCAGTAACCCGTTGACGCGTCCACAACCACCATGAAGTAACGCGACCCTCCCAAGCTCTTCCGCTTCATGGGTCCCGCCAAATCCACGTGAACGCGTTCCAAGACTTTGTAGTCCTTCTCAACTCTCTCCGGGTGAGAGGAGCGCGTAAGCTTCCCCTCAATGCATCCCTTGCACAGCACGTCGTCGTCGTCGTTATACAACGTGATGCGTACACCCGTTGCCGATTTTTCAAGCTTCTTCACCGCCTTCATCGAGATGTGACCCATCCGTCGATGCCAAATCTGCGCGCTGTTGAGCGACTGGCTTTTCACACCCATCGTGGTGTTTGCTGCGGTGTGGCTGCACCAGATAAAATAGGTTGTCCTCAACCTTGAACTCTGCCGTCACGTCGTTCGATCCGACGTGTCTGAGGCGATACTTGCCGCTGGATGACTCCAAAACAACGCCACGCGACGCTGCTGCACCCAGAGAGATGAGATTACGCGTGAGCTCCGGCACATAGAGTACGTTCTTGAGCGTGATCGTTTGCGTGGCCTTCCCGACCTTGATGCTGAGGGTTAAATCTCCTACTCCCTCCACGCGTATTCCTTCGCCGTGCTCTGCAGTTTTTACGCGGCTGCTCGCGGCGCGGTAACCCCGCAATCCTTCCTTCGAGAAGGTCATATGGTGAGTGGCTCCAGAGTCCAGAATCCATCGGTTATCCCGCTTCTCCAGCTTAACCGACAAGGCTTCCCCAGCCTCCGCGTCAACCTGACGCACAATAGCCATAAAGGCAATTGGACTTGCACGCGCCGTGTTTGCAGACTTCTTCTTGTCCGAGGCGCGCTTCTTCCACCACTTCCCACGATGACGGTTCCTACCACCACCATCTCTCTCGTTCTCTGAGGTATCATCACTCGACTCCCCCGAGTCCTTCTTCTTCCCAGAGCGACACTTGTTCGCATAGTGTCCTATCTTCTTGCACTTAAAACAAGTCACTGACCTTTTATCTCCACCTTTCGACGCGTCCTTTCCTGCTGGTTTCTTCCCCTTACGCGCTCTTGTCGTGAAGAAGGCCTCCGCTTCCTCCGATGCCTCCACGCGGTCCTTGATCTTCTCTTCACAGTCGAGAAGCCTGGCAACGACCAGGTTGTAGTCCTTGACCGCTTTGTCGTCCGTTTCAATGTTGGCAACCGCGACGTCGTAAGCTTCCGGGAGTTTGGTGAGCAGGTGAGCAATGTGTTGCTCGTTGGAGACAGCCTCGCCGGCTGCCTTGAGTTGGTTGACCATTGTCGAAAGTTCTGCAACGAATACGCGTAAAGACGCGTCCTCCTTCATTCTGAGACGCGTGAGCTTGCGTGTGAGAGCGTTGCGGTTGGGTTGGGATTTACGCTCAAATGATGACACGAGGCACTCCCACGCTTCCTTGGCCGTGAAGTCCTCCAATCAAGTGTAAGACCGAATCAGTCACTCGAGACTCTATCCGGTTCTTAGCACGATCGTTAGCCGACTGCTCCTTGATCCGCAGATCCTTCTCTTCTTTGGTTGGAGCGTTCTCGTTAACGTACGGCGTAAATCCTATCTCAGTGATCGCCCAAAGACCCTTGTCTTTGAGGTAAGTGGTCATCCGACGTTTCCAGATGTGAAAGTCTTGCCCGTCGAACTTGACTGGCTTGCTGCGCTCGTCATCTGAGTCGTCTTTCTTTCCCATGTCGTCAGAGAAGTGCTACCACTGTTGAATACTTGTTGTTCACGGGGCTCAATTAAAACAAAGTTAAACGCACTTTTGCTCGAACAACGTTCTTATTTATTTCACTCAAACACGAGTCTTTAAATACTGAAACAAAACGAACAAGTAAAGAGGAAAGACAACACAAAGGTAAACCTATCGGAGACGCGTACACTCACGCGTTAAACTCTCCACTACAAAGATAAACAAATCAGAGAGCCTTGACGGGAACAAAGGGAATAAAGGCTAGAAGGGAATGTCCAATCACAAACAGGTAGAGTTATAATTAAACTGGCATAAAGAAAATAAACCAATCAAGGAAGGTAAATCAAAGTGGGAAATTCAAACGAGTCCAGAATGTAAATGAGAAGTCCAGTGGGCGCGTTCGCGCTCAACTCTAACGACGCGTAAATTCCAGAGCACTCTAGTGTTGCGCCCGACGCCGCGGACTAATGGTGCGAGTGATCCTGACGCGTCCTCATGAGTCAAGTGAGCGAAACCCAACACTTCTTCTTTAAAACTTTTGATGTACTCGAACGACTCATTCTTCTTCTTGCACAGGTAAACGGTAACGTAGTTTGTTGCGCTATCTACGATGGTAGAAGTAACGTGCTGCACCGTTTGACGCGGTCTTCATAGGTCCAACGATATCAACGTGGACTTTCTCGAGAGGGTCCTTGGCTTTCAACTCGTCGGGTTTGTCAGGAAATGATGTCCTTGTCATTTTCCCATCAACACAACCCTCACACAGGTAAGTGTCATCTTCATTCGTCATCTTGACTCCCTTCGCTACCTTCATTAACTTCTTCACTCCCTTCTTTCCTAGATGACCCATCCGCAAGTGCCACTGGTGCGGTGTCAGAGACTTTTCGGCCTTTGCTGAGGCGGTGCTTGGCTTGAATTCAATGACTTGATCAAGGTAAATGAGATTCTCTTTGCTGCTGTAGGTAAACGTTGCAAGTGCTTGTGCTGACGGTTCTTTCTTTGGTTTAAGGTCGTATCCGTCGTCCTTCGGGAATATGTCAAGATCCTTCTTTCTCGCCATCCCAAGCGAGATCAGGTTCCGTCCGATGTTTGGTACGTATAAGACGTTCTTGAGTATTAACGTTCCTGTTCTTTCACCGTTTCTAATCTTCACTTCACAGTCACCAACTCCACGGGATTCAAGATTGCTATTGTTGTCGGCAGTGCTGATGTTGCACTGGATGGAGCGGTAGTTTGACAGGATGTTGCGCTGGAACGTCATGTGGTGAGTGGCTCCAGAGTCTAACATCCATCTGGTGTCTCTAGTCTGCGGACCGCCTTCCGAGCTCATGTTGACGGTAGGTACTGCTGCAACGAATACCACAGGATTTCCTCCGTTGTTGATGTTCTGATTGTTGTTTTGGTTTGCCAGGTTTGCATTAGGTCCACGATTCCAACCACCTCGGCCTCGACCTCCTCTTCCGCGTCCTCCTCGACCACGGAAACCACCGCGACCTCTTCCTCGGAAAAACCCTCTTCCTGCAGCCGCAGGTTGAGCTTGAGGTTCGTTGTCTCTTTCATTTCTGTTGTCGTTATTTCTTCTCGCGCTCCAGCAGTCTCTTGCTAAGTGACCTTTCTTTCCACAATTGTAGCATTCTCGGTCCTCGCCGCCGCGGTGTCTTTGTTGTTGATTAATGTAGCGTCCCGCAGCGTGAGCCTGAGCGCCTTCGTTCTCTTCATTTTCTTTCTTTCTCTCTTTCAGTTTCGTTTCATGGTCTAACAGCTTTCCAACGACATAGGCATAGTCAGCCTCGGCTTTGGTTCGTTCTCGAGAAGGTTGACGATGATGTCGTATGCTTCAGGGAGGGTCGTCAAGAGGATGGAGATGTGTTGCGGGGTTGCCGTGTCTTCCCCCGCTGCCTTCAGTTGCTGAATAGTTGACGAGACCTCCGCGATGTAAGTCTTCAAGTCGTCTTCTTCTTTCATCTTCAAGTTCGTGAGTTTGCGTCTAATCGCGTTTCTGTTCGTCTGAGCCTTTCTCTCATAGGTCTCGATTATTTTATCCCATGTCGCCTTTGCCGTGGATTCATCCTGTATCAACGGTAGGATGATGTCGTGAACTCTGGATTCGATTCTTGCTTTTGCTTTCATGTCCAGGTCTTCTTCTTCTAACCTAGTCTTCTTTTCGGCATTTGTAGGCGTGTCAACGACTGCATAGGGCGTCCAGCCCTTCTCGACGATCTTCCAAAGGCCTTTGCCTTTCAAGTACCCGATCATGCGGTACTTCCAGATGTGGAACTGTGTCCCATCAAACATCACCGGTTTGTCGTCGTTCTCTTTCGTCATCTTCTCGTGTTGACAGCTTGCTTTCTTTCTTGGGATGAATGCTCTTTTCTCTTTTACTCTTCGGCCCTCAAATGGATCGATTCACTCCTCCTTCCAACCAGGTGAAGTGCTACCACTTGTAGGGGTTACGGGGCTCAATTGTAATTAAATTATAATTATCAATAAAGGGAATTAATCTATATAGAATAGTGATGGAGTCTCCAGCGGTGACAGGGAGGTAATTACTACGAAACTTCCATGTATTAATGTTAACTACTTTTCGCAATACATGTAGAGGGTGGGGATTTACACCAGAACTCATGACCCGTAAATCCCTCCAATTACGTATCATAAATAAAACATAAATAATAAGGTTAAAGGGATTAACGCTTCCTCAAATGGAATGAGGAGCTCAATAAACTGATCAACTCAAAACTTAAAATAACGCGTAAACAAATAGGTTCGGGGGAAAAATAACTTAGACGAAATAACGAATGTGGGTGAGTGAAACAAAATAGAAAGATGAATAAACCCAACAGAGGTTCGTTGTCTCTTTCATTTCTGTTGTCGTTATTTCTTCTCGCGCTCCAGCAGTCTCTTGCTAAATGACCTTTCTTTCCGCAATTGTAGCATTCTCGGTCCTCGCCGCCGCGGTGTCTTTGTTGTTGATTGTTGTAGCGTCCCGCAGCGTGAGCCTGGGCGCCTTCGTTCTCTTCATTTTCTTTCTTTCTCTCTTTCAGTTCGTTTCATGATCTAACAGCTTTCCAACGACATAGGCATAGTCAGCCTCGGCTTTGGGTTCGTTCTCAAGAAGGTTGACGATGATGTCGTATGCTTCAGGGAGGGTCGTCAAGAGGATTGAGATGTGATGCGGGGTTGCCGTGTCTTCCCCCGCTGCCTTCAGTTGCTGAATGGTTGACGAGACCTCCGCAATGTAAGTCTTCAAGTCGTCTTCTTTTTCATCTTCAAGTTCGTGAGTTTGCGTCTAATCGCGTTTCTGTTCGTCTAAGCCTTTCTCTCATAGGTCTCGATGATTTTATCCCAAGTCGCCTTTGCCGTGGATTCGTCCTGTATCAACGGTAGGATGATGTCGTGAACTCTTGACTCGATTCTTGCTTTTGCTTTCATGTCCAGGTCTTCTTCTTCTAACCTAGTCTTCTTTCGGCATTTGTAGGCGTGTCAACGACTGCATAGGGCGTCCAGCCCTTTTCGACAATCTTCCAAAGGCCTTTGCCTTTCAAGTACCCGATCATGCGGTACTTCCAGATGTGGAACTGTGTCCCATCAAACATCACAGGTTTATCGTTGTCGTTCTCTTTCGTCATCTTCTCGTGTTGACAGCTTTTTCTTTCCTGGGATAAACGCTCTCTTCTCTTTTACTCTTCGGCCCTCAAATGGATCGATTCACTCCTCCTTCCAACCAGGTGAAGTGCTACCACTTGTAGGGGTTACGGGCTCAATTGTTTTTAAATTATAATTATTAATAAAGAGAATTAAACTATAGAATGGTGATGGAGTCTCCAGCGGCGACAGGGAGCTAATTACTTCGAAACTTCCATATATTAATGTTAACTACTTTTCGCAATACATGTAGAGGGTGGGGATTTACATCAGAACTCATGACCTGTAAATCCCTCCAATTACGTATCATAAACTAAACATGAAATAATAAAGTTTAGGGATTAACGCATCCTCAAATGGAATGAGGAGCTCAATAAAACTGATCAAATCGAAACTTAAAATAACGCGTAAGTGAATGAAGTTCGGGAAAAATAACTTAGACAAAAAACGAATGTGGGTGAGTGAAACAAAATAGAAAGATTAAATAAACCCAACAGAATATGCTTCGTTTTCTCGTGATGTTCGGGATTGTACGCGAGGTGAATGACTGACTTGTTGTCGTTGTAGAGGTTAACAGGACTTAGCGTGATGCCAAGTTCTTCAAGAAGTTTGAAGATCCAAACAATTCTAGTACACTTTCAGAAACGGTTTGATATTCTGCTGCTGCAGCCGAGAGAGAGATGGCTCCTAACTTCCAACTTCGCCATGAGACTAGGTTTCCTCCGAAGAAGAACGCGTACCCGATTTGAGACTTGCTGTTGTCTGGATCGGACTGGAAGGATGCATCGCAAAAACCAACCACGGCATTGTGTCCTTCATTTGTATAAAGTATGCCTAAGTCGCGAGTGCTCCAGACGTAACGGAAGATGCGTTCAACCGTTTTCCAGTGTGTTTGGGAAGGGTTTCCCATGTGTCTTGCCGCAACAGAGACGGAGTAGCTGATGTCGGGTCGAGTTTGGGTTGCTAAGTACATTTATGCACCCACAACTTGAGCATATGGACCGCTGGAGCTTCTTTGCTCGGTTTCTTGCGGAAGATCTTGGTTGTAGAGTTCATGGGAGTGGACTCGGGTAAGGTGTGCGTCTGAGAAGAACCGTCGTCTAAGTTCGTTGACGTACTTGTGCTGTAGCAGTAGTCGTTCCGGCACCTTGGTGAATACAACACCTAGACGAAAGCTGGCAGATCCAATGACCTTGACCTCGAAGCGGGCTTGTAGGTAATCCAATGCCGTCATAACGGCTTCATCCGTTTCCAAAGAAGAAAAGATCATCGACGTATATGGCAATGAGAACACCAGGTGTGTCCAGGATGAATAGCAAGGGTCAGCGCAACTTGGAAGGAAACCAATCTCCTTCAAGTAATCTGTAAGGCATATGTTCCAACGCCGTCCAGCTTGCTTAGTGCCATACAGTGACTTGACAAGTAGCCAGACTCTCTTCATGCCGTCGCCGAAGCCTTCAGGCTGTTCCATGTAGACGGCGTGGTCCATGTCGCCGTAAAGGTACGCGGTAACCACGCCGGCCATGTGAACTTCGAGACGCGTGATACTGCAAAGCGAAGAGCCAACGAAGTGTTGCGAAAGTCTCGAGGAAGTCGATCCGTACTTCTGCGTGAATCCCTTGGCGACCAGCTTGCCTTGTACCTTATGGTTCCGTCGGGATTCTTCTTGAGGCGGAAGCCCACTTAGCTCCTCTGAGCTGTCCTTGCGTCTGTCTACGAGGGCGTAAACACTTCGAAGTTTGAGAGCTTCGATTTCAGCAACGCACGCATTTCTCCATTCTTGACCATCAGGACGAGAGAAAGCTTCTTTCGGTTGAAGGATCGTGTTGGTGTCTGTGTTCGTAGGGTTCAGTAACCTTAGTGCTGTAGAGATGAGTTGGCTTCTTGACCTTGCGGCCAGAGCGAGTCCCATCCGTTGTTGGCATGACCTCATCAATGCTACGATCGCTGTAGTTACCAAGTCGGATTCCTCGCTCTTGCTTGATGCCTTTGAAAGCGTCATCCCAAAGTTTGGTGATGGGAATAGTTGCAGAAGTCCCGTCGTCCTCGCTTGTGGACTCGTCTGGTTTTTACCATAGAGACGTGTATCTCTCGTCTTCAGGATTGGGTCCTGAATTTATGGATTCCAAGACAGAGTCCGTGTCAACGTGGCTTGATTGTGGCCTTCCCCCCAAAAGAGGACGTTTGGAAACAAGGGGTCGTGAGGAGGTGGACAATTCTCACGGGGACGCTGATTATGGTAAGTGAAAGTTAATAATTGCAGTATTAATGAAATAATAAACAAAATTGAGATTTTGTGAAGTTCTCTCTATGGCCCCCTCTGCTAAGCCCCGGCATACAGAGTAGAGAACCACATAATAGGTGACGAGACTAGAGTCTAGGAAGTACTCCTAGATCAAGAGTCAAGCCCTATTCTGCCTTTAGTGACAGCGGGGATTTAAGTTGCTGTGGTTTTCGTTCTAATCGTTAATAATAAAGGGAGAAAAGGAAGGAAAATGCCTAGAGACTAGATCTAAAGTGACTAGGGGAAAGGGTCTACGAGAAGGGATTCCATCCCGCTCCAAGGAGTGTACCAGGCCTCATATTCGCCGCAATAAGCCGCTTTAACATGTTCTATCTCAATCTCATCTACCTAGGGCGCTCTCCCACTCACAGGCAACTAGATAGCCTGTCATAGCCATCGAGAATAGAACAGAGGTAGTTATACTGACCAAACCTTCAAAGGAATGCCCTTGAGGCGTATTCCCATGGCTCATACCTTCTTAGACAATGTCTTGGTTCGGATCGCAGTCTCCCTCGGCGGCGTGCTAACCAGAGCACCCGCTAGTACAACTCAACACACGATAGTGAATAAAAAGGAAAGATGATAGCACAGCCCACCAGGGGCTGGCCTGAATGTGCAGAGGGCTTATTCCAGGACTACAGAGGTATACGTAAATCTTTCAACTTTGTCCAAATAATAAAACAATACGTAAGGGGAATCAAATAACAACAACAGGCATCTCGACCAACGTGGTAGCATGTCATGAGTTGGCATACCACGTCGACCGCCCTTCCTTCTATAAAAACCTCTCTCGTATCTATGGGGAAAACTATGAATAAGCCCGAGAGGGAAAAGAATGGAACGGGAACAACAAATTAAGAATAAGGGTACGTGTAGGGGTTTACGGGCTCTTTGTAATTATAGTAATAAACTTAATAAACTAATTATTGTATAATGAACTGGTGAACGAGGTCTCCAGAGGTGACGACTAATAATACTGATGACAACTAACTTATTATTAATATAGCTTAAAACAATACATTATGATATGTGGGTGGCACTCCTAGCCTTAAGTTCTTCTGACCGTGCATCCCTCATTGTCCCAAAACAAAAACAGAATAAAGAAACTACAGGCGGGGTTTAAAACATATCAAACTGACAACTTTTAACTTAAGGAATGAAGGCAAGAATTTAGACGGGGCAACAATAGACTTAGACAAATTTAAATGCGGGTGAGTTAACAAAAATAGAAAGATGAAACCCAACATTCTCCCCCTCAGCTTTCTAAACGTGCAGTTTTACTCAACCACTTTAACCATCCCAAACTTAGCGCGTAATTCTTCAAACTGAGTTCGTGGTAATGCTTTAGTAAACAAATCTGCAGGTTGTAACTTCGTGTTAAGGTATTCAACGCGTATCTTCTTCGCCTTAACTCTGTCTCTGATGACGTGAAACCTTCTGTCCACATGGCGAGAACTCTGTGAAATGATTGGCGTGCTGGCTAGCGCGTTTGCCGTCGTGTTGTCGCCATAAATGACTGGTGCGTCGTTAAACGAGTATCCTAGCTCCCCAGAAGTTGACTAACCCAAATCATATGTGATGATGCCTCACTCAAAGAGACATATTCAGCCTCGGCAGTAGACTGAGCCGTTGTTGCTTGCTTCTTAGTTCCCCACACAACAGCTCCCCCATCAAAGTGATCACAAATCCACTAGTAGACTTCATGTCCGCCGGATCCGTCCCCATGTCGGCATCGGCATAACCCACCAACTCCAGTTTCTCTCAACGTGAGTATTGAATCCCCAGCTGCTGGTCTGCTGAATATATCCACAAGTGCGGTAAAGCGCGTCCCAATGTGGCTGGGTAAGGATTTTCTTGAAATCTAGCCGCCATTCCTAGTGCAAACGTGATATCTGGTCGCGTCCCAATCATAGCGTGCATCAAGGATCCGGTGTACTGTTGGTATCCTTGTCCCTTCTCGTTCGTTTTAGTTATCTCTCCTTCCATCTTCTTTAACAGCTCTTTGACCGCGTCCATTGGCGTGTAATGTGTTGGGTTTATTCATCTTTCTATTTTGTTTCACTCACCCACATTCGTTATTTAGTCTAAGTTATTTTCCCCCCGAATCTGTTATTTACGCGTTATTTTAAGGTTTTGAGTTGATCAGTTTATTAAGCTCCACATTCCATTGAGGATGCGTTAATCCCTTTAACTTTATTACTTTATGTTTTATTTATGATACGTAATTTGGAGGGATTTACGGATCATGAGTTCTGATGTAAATCCCCACCCTCTACATGTATTGCGAGAAGTTGTTAACATTAATTATGGAAGTTTCGTAGTAATTACCTCCCTGTCACCGCTGGAGACTCCATCACTATTCTTTATAGTTTAATTCTCTTTATTAATCATTATAATTTAATTACAATTGAGCCCCGTAACCCCTACATAATGCAAAAGGGTTTTGGTAATTCCAGCTTATGACCCATCGTCTCGATGTATCTCTGCTGGAACACCACAATCTTCCCTTTCACACGATCATAGCGACCACTGCCAGCCAAACACGTATCGAAAACTTGCAGCTCGTGTTCCCACGGTAACGTCTCATAAATCTTTTCTCCGATCTGTCCAGTTCCTCCTTGCTTGTTGACGCTTCAATGATATCGTCGACATAGACCCCTTTCATAGTAAGGTCCTTGCCGTTCCTCTTGTAGTAGAGACACGGGTCCGCTGCTGACCTCGTGAAACGCTCCTCATCAACTTGGAATGTGGCCAAGTCGTTATGGAAACACATCGGTGGCTTGAACCAAGCCGTAGAGACTCTTCATGCACAAGCAAACCCAATCTTCTTTCCCTTCAACCACGAAACCCTCGGGTTGCTCAATGTAGATTTCGTGATCTTCAAGCTTGCCATTTAAAAATGCAGTCTTGACGTCCTACTGCCTGATTTCCCATGTCTTCTTGGCAGGCGACCGCTAGCATGACTCTAAGTGTGGCTTGCTTGATAACTGGAGCGAACTTCTCATCATAGTCAACGGCCTTGTTTTTGCGAATACCCTTTTGGCAACAAAGCGTGCCTTGTGTTGTCCAAATTACCCAACTCATCACGCTTTGTTTTGTACACCCATCCAGATTTGATAATCTTCTTATCTTTTGGTCGGGGCACCAGCCTCCAAGTCCCCATCTCGACCAAGCTCTTCATCTCCTCTTCCATTGCTTTCCTCCATTCATTCTTCTCCTTCCTCTGCATCGCTTCTAAGTAAGTTTTTGGCTCATCATCATCCTCTTCCCATGATGCGGTGTTGGCGGATGGCTTAACCGTCCAAAACTCTCCAGGTTTCTTCTTGTTCCTTGTTGACCTTCGAAGGGGATGTTTCGTACGGTTCATCCAGGTCTTCACGGAAATTTGGCACTCTTCTTCCACCTGAACGACGAACCGTAGGTGAGCGTGGTTCTTCTCTATCTTCTTCGTTGTAGTCTTCACGATCAGGTGTGTGATAACTAACATTATCATCTTCCTCTTCATCGGAGTTGTCATCTGTTGGGTTTATTCATCTTTCTATTTTGTTTCACTCACCCACATTCGTTATTTTGTCTAAGTTATTTTTTCCCCCCGAACCTGTTCGTTTACGCGTTATTTAAGTTTTTGAATTGATCAGTTTATTGAGCTCCCCATTCCCATTTGAGGATGCGTTAATTCCCTTTAACTTTATTATTTCATGTTTAGTTTATGATACGTAATTTGGAGGGATTTACGGGTCATGAGTTCTGGTGTAAATCCCCACCCTCTACATGTATTGAGAAAAGTAGTTAACATTAATATATGGAAGTTTCGTAGTAATTACCTCCCTGTCACCGCTGGAGACTCCATCACTATTCTTTATAGTTTAATTCTTTATTAATAATTATAATTTAATTACAATTGAGCCCCGTAACCCCTACAAGTGGTAGCACTTCACCTGGTTGGAAGGAGGAGTGAATCGATCCATTTGAGGGCCGAAGAGTAAAAGAGAAAAGAGATTCATCCCAAGAAAGAAAGCAAGCTGTCAACACGAGAAGATGACGAAAGAGAACGACGACAAACCGGTGATGTTTGATGGGACACAGTTCCACATCTGGAAGTACCGCATGATCGGGTACTTGAAAGGCAAAGGCCTTTGGAAGATCGTCGAGAAGGGCTGGACGCCCTATGCAGTCGTTGACACGCCTACCAAATGCCGAAAAGAAGACTAGGTTAGAAGAAGAAGACCTGGACATGAAAGCAAAAGCAAGAATCGAGTCAAGAGTTCACGACATCATCCTACCGTTGATACAGGATGAATTCACGGCAAAGGCGACATGGGATAAAATCATCGAGACCTATGAGAGAAAGGCTCAGACGAACAGAAACGCAATTAGACGCAAACTCACGAACTTAAAGATGAAAGAAGAAGACGACTTAAAGACTTACATCGCGGAGGTCTCGTCAACCATTCAGCAACTGAAGGCAGCGGGGGAAGACACGGGCAACCCCGCATCACATTTCCATCCTTTTGACGAATCTCCCTGAAGCATACGACATCATCGTCAACCTTCTTGAGAAACGAACCCAAAGCCGAGGCTGACTATGCCTATGTTGTTGGGAAAGCTGTTAGATCATGAAACGAAACTGAAAGAGAGAAAGAAGGAAAACGAAGAAACGAAGGCGGCCCAGGCTCACGCTGCGGGACGCTACAACAATCAACAACAAAGACACCGCGGTGGCGAGGACCGAGAATGCTACAATTGCGGAAAGAAAGGACACTTAGCAAGAGACTGCTGGAGCGCGAGAAGAAATAACGACAACAGAAATGAAAGAGACAACGAACCTCAAGCTCAACCTGCGGCTGCAGGAAGAGGGTTTTTCCGTGGAAGAGGACGAGGGGTTTCCGTGGTCGAGGAGGACGTGGAAGAGGAGGTCGAGGCCGAGGTGGTTGGAATCGAGGACCTAATGCAAACCTGGCAAACCAAAACAACAATCAGAACAACAACAACGGAGGAAATCCTGTGGTTTTTGTTGCAGCAGTACCTACCGTCAACATGAGCTCGGAAGGCGGTCCGCAGACTAGAGACACCAGATGGATGTTAGACTCTGGAGCCACTCACCACATGACGTTCCAGCGCAACATCCTGTCGAATTACCGCCCCATTCAGTGCAACATCAGCACTGCCGACAACAACAGCAACCTTGAATCTCGTGGAGTCGGTGACTGTGAAGTGAAGATTAGAAACGGCGAAAGAACAGGAACGTTAATACTCAAGAACGTGTTATACGTACCAAACATCGGACGGAACCTGATCTCGCTTGGGATGGCGAGAAAGAAGGATCTTGACATATTCCCGAAGGACGACGGATACGACCTTAAACCTAAGAAAGAACCGTCAGCACAAGCACTTGCAACGTTTACCTACAGCAGCAAAGAGAATCTCATTTACCTTGATCAAGTCATCGAATTCAAGCCAAGCACCGCCTCAGCAAAGGCCGAGAAGCCTCTGACACCGCACCAGTGGCACTTGCGGATGGGTCATCTAGGAAAGAAGGGAGTGAAGAAGTTAATGAAGGTAGCGAAGGGAGTCAAGATGACGAATGAAGATGACACTTACCTGTGTGAGGGTTGTGTTGATGGGAAAATGACAAGGACATCATTTCCTGACAAACCCGACGAGTTGAAAGCCAAGGACCCTCTCGAGAAAATCCACGTCGACATCGTTGGACCTATGAAGACCGCGTCAAATGGCGGCGCACGTTACTTCCTCACCATCGTAGACAGCGCGACAAACTACGTTACCGTTTACCTGTGCAAGAAGAAGAATGAGTCATTCAAGTTCATCAAAAGTTTTAAAGAAGAAGCCGAGAAGAAAATCAAAAGGAAGCTCATTGAAATCGTGGCAGACAACGGCGGCGAATTCAACAACAAACTAATGAAGGATTGGTGTTTAGAGCATGGAATTCGACTTACCTTCACCATGCCGTACACACCGCAACAGAACGGTGTTGCCGAACGTATGAACAGGACCTTGAACGAGAGGTCTAAAAGCATGTTAAGTTCTTCAAACTCGAAACGCGTTTTTGGGGTGAAGCTGTGATGGCTGCAGCTTACCTCATTAACCGATCGCCAACTCGAACGAACGAACAAGATGCAACGCCGCTTGAGAGATTCGCTGGAGTGAAACTGACTTGTCAAGACTCCGTGTTGGGGTTGCCTGGCACTCGTATTGATACCCAAGCAGCAACGTAAGAAGGGTGATTTCAACGCACGACGGTGTGCTCTCGTTGGGTATGAGCCGCTGGGCTATCGCCTGTGGGATTTGCAAACAAATAAGTTGGTTAGAAGCAAGTCAGTGATTTTTAACGAGGGAGTAATGGCGGCAGAAGCAGAGAAGGGAGAATCAAAGTTTGAAGGGGAGGTTCAAGAGTGGAAAAACGATCTAGACTTACCGGATTACTCCACAGACTCGTCAAGCTCTGGTGGATGTGAAGTTGATACGGCGGTAAACGACGAAGACTCTGAAGATGAAGAAGATGATAATGTTAGTTATCATACACCCGACCGTGACGACGATGAAGATGAAGAAAGAGAGGAACCTCACTCACCTACAGTTCGTTGATCTGGCGGAAGAAGAGTTCCAAACTTCCGTGAAGACCTGGATGAGCCATACGAGACATCCCTTCGAAGGTCATCACGGAACAAGAAGAAGCCTGGAGAGTTTTGGACAGTTAGACCATCAGCAAACACGGCATCGTTAGAAGATGACGACGAACCAAAGACCTACCAGGAAGCGATGGGTAGGAAGGAGAAGGACGAATGGAGGAAAGCGATGGAGGAGGAAATGAAGAGGTTGGTTGAGATGGGAGGTTGGTTCCCCGACCTAAAGGGAGAAAGATTATTAAATCAGGATGGGTGTACAAAACAAAACGAGATGAGTTGGGAAATCTCGATAAACGGAAAGCGAGATTTGTAGCTAAAGGTTATTCGCAAAAACAAGGAATCGACTATGATGAGAAGTTTGCACCCGTCATCAAGCAAGCGACGCTGAGAGTGATGCTTGCGGTCGCTTGTCAAGAAAACATGGAGATTCGACAATACGATGTGAAGACCGCGTTCTTGAATGGCAAGCTTGAAGATCATGAGATCTATATCGAACAACCAGAAGGATTCGTCGTCGAGGGGAAAGAAGACTGGGTGTGCCTGTGCATGAAGAGTCTCTACGGACTCGTTCAAGCACCAATGTGTTTCAACACCGACTTGAACACGTTCCAAGTCGACGAGGAGACTTGAACACGTTCCAAGTCGACGAGGAGAAGTTTACTCGCTCAGCGGCGGATCCATGTCTGTACTACAAGCGAAACGGCAATGATCTCACCTTGAAGGGAGTGTACGTTGATGATATCATAGAAGCGTCAACGAGCAAGGAGGAATTAGACCGATCAGAAAAAACGATTCATGAGACGTTACCGAGGCACAAGAGCTCCGAGTTTTCGATACGTCCTGGGGTGGCAATGTCGCTACAATCGTGTAAAAGGGAAGATTGTGGTGTTCCAGCAGAGATTCTTGGATTCCTTTAGGACAAAGATGTAGAGGCACAGGTCTGCGTCGCTTGCAATGAAGCCCATTTTCATCAGGTGATCAATTAGGCACTTGTTCCATTGCCGCCCTGCCTGCTTTGTACCGTAGAGTGACTTAGTGAGGAGGCAAATTCTATCGCTTCCTCCATCCTCAAAGCCTGGCGGTTGGACAATGTATACGGCAGAATCCATGGATCCGTCTGGGTTACGTTTAATTCTAAACACCCATTAAGCCCCGACTACGTTGACGGTGCTGGGTTTCCTGATTAATGTGTAGACAGATCGAATTTTGAGTGCTTCAAGCTTGGCGGTGCAAGCCTTCTACCACTCTGCGCTGTTGGCTCATTGCTTCTTGAAAAGTGAAGTGGATCCTTTTCGATGTTGGGTTGTAGGGTGTTGTGTAAGCTTGGGCATGTCACGAGTTGCGTCCTGACCTCGTCTTTGTTGCGGTAAGGAGTACTTCGTCCTCTGATTTGTCATCGTGATCGCCCATTGCAGAGCGACTAGCTGATGAATCGGTGTAGGATTTGAGGTCTCTTCTGCTTCGGACACTGTGAGGTTGTTGAAGTCCTCAGCGTCCGTTCTGATGAGGCGGCCGTCGTTTTCGTCTGCGTGTATTCCATCAGGGAGTTGTATCCGCGGGGAATCAGCGTTTGCAAGACGCTGTGAGCTGTCCCCTTGATGTAAGTTGGTATTCTCCGTGTTGTCTTCAGCGTCTTTGGTAACCGAATCCGAAGTGTCTGAGTTTCTGTTGTCTTGTGGACTGGCCACCCCACGAAACGAGGACGTGGAGGGTGGGTGAGTTCAGGTCTCTACGGCGTTTCTGTGTAGTGAGGCAGGGGAATATAAATGTATTAACAAAGTGAGGTAAATATTGAAGATGTATTGTATGTTTGTGCCAAACTACAAGAGTGAAGTGTGAAGTTCTCCCTTTGACCCTCTACTATTCAAGCCTTGACCATAGTAGAGAGAGAGTTCACTGTGCCATGCCGCCATCCATCTTGACCTGCTATAAGGTGGAATCCCAGCGGCAGCTCCTCTTTTGCTGATGCAAGGATTTTTTTATCATGGAAAAGGGGTGGAAATAACGAGTAATTAAGAAAAAACCTAGGCGGGGAACACATTTACTTGGGTAGAATGAGCTACAAGGAGGGAGTCTATCCCGCTCCAAGGAGTATCCTGGACCTTCACAATTATCTTTAAGCCGTTTTAACTCTTTCCTGCTTCCTCCCTCGTCTCTCTGCGGCTCCTCTCCTGGTTACACTCCCCTGTTGAGGACAAGTAGACAGCCCAAATCATCGTAAAGAATGCAGTACTTAGATGGTTCATGTAGGGGTTTACGGGGCTCTTATAATTACACAGAATAACTAATAAACTAATAATAACAAATGTAAACTTGTGACGAGGTCTCCAGAGGTGATTACTGAATAATACTCATGATAACTAACTTCTTATTATTAAAACGCTTCCCAAAACACTACAGGTAAATATGAGGGTGGCACTCCAAGCTAAGAAGGTCTCATGACCCGTTCATCCCTCATTGTCACAATCAAACATGTAAAGAAACTTAACAAAGTCACGCTTCGGGATTCACGTGCGGGGATTAACTGGCACAAATTGTATGAGCAGCAAAACAAATAATAAATCTAAACTCAGAAATTCAGGCAGGAAACAATGCGGGCATAAATTAACTTAGCAAAATAAAGAATGCAGCTAAGAAAAAACAAACTAGAAAAGATGAAACCCAACAATTTATCCGAGCAGGTCTTTGTTAGGGGTTGTGCCATGAAGGCGTAATAACTCTGGTTTACCCTTGCTTAGACTCAGTTGTCTTGACCTAGTGTTGCGGCACCCCCAGGCAACGTCCACTCCTTGAACGCCTCACAGGATACTCAAACACAATATGTAATAAATGGGTAGGGAGAGCACAGCACAAGGCTGGCCTAGAACGAGGTCTTCATGCGTGTGGTGAATCTATTCAAGTTTTGCTCAATCTCTAATCTAAAAAATAAAATCATGGGGGATATATAAGCACAAACACAACTAAACACACACACCATAAACTGTCAGAGTGGGAACGTCGGTGTAAGTGAGGAGAGGAGTAAAATAGTAGTGAAAATCTTGGATTGAACAAGAAGATCACCTGGCCGTTTTTATAGGCAACAGTGTGCTGTTTGTGCTTAAACAGGAAGTCTCGTTGAAAGGGGGAATTTCACCCTTTAAGTGACAAATAATTTACGGTCAAAACAATGTTTGTGTAACCAGAAATTTCTGTTACTACGAATTTCATGCAGATTATAGATTTCCTCACTTACAACAACATACCCTTGCAAAAACTACAACCCTTAGTTTGGTGGATATCACGGAGGTTGATAGTTATTTTGCAACAATAGTTATTGTAAGCTGGGCCCAAATCATACTATGTGATATAGTTATAATAGCAAAGTTGATTAGCGTGTCTTTAGAAAACTTACGCCAAATGGCGTGAAAATTTTCATCTAACCAAATCAATAAACATTTAAACATGACAACTTAAGTAAAGCAGTTTATTAAATTGGTTGCGTATGAACAGGATTTAACATAAACACTAGCCTGCCATCAACTCCGCACACACAATAGGTCTCCACGCGCATAAGAAAAGGGCTCACGTAGCCATGCGGGGTAGACAAGGAGGGGAGAGACAAAGGGTAACGGGTATTGTTTGCAACGCGTGTAAAAGTTAGAGTCATTCTTTAAATAAAACTAATTATAAACATACGCGACAAAGGTCTTAAAAACGAACACTACTTTATTTTTCAGTCTACATGCTCTTCTTTTATACTTAGGCGGGTGCGGTCCTCCTGTAACGCGTTCTGCAGCCTCCTCCACTCCGCACTTTATAAGCAGTGTTAGACTCTTACACCGTTACCAACCAATAACATTTGAAGAAAGGGCGGGAGCGGGAGTAAACTAGAACGCTGACAAAGCAGAATAACACGAGACAAACGAAGGTAATCAACGCGCGTAAACTTACGTGACAAACTGAAACACATCCCATACGTGTAAAAACAGTAAACACGTAACAAGAGCAGAAACGAAAAAGGAACAAGTAAACAAATGTGATCTTCTCTTGACCCATCCCTCCCTACCTAGCTTCGACTAGGGGGTAGGGGAGAAGAGTAAAGGAGTTGCTCCAGCAGAGCAAGTCCACAGAGCACCTAGGGACAGGATGTACTCCTGAATCTAAGTGATGTTGTTGTTGTTTGGCAATGGTGTGGGTGAGTGATCGCGAGATTCTGCTTATTAAAGGGAGAAGGGAACGTGTTTAGTATCTTCATTATCGACTTACCTTGCTTCTAAACCAATATCAGCACCAGATTGTCTCCAGGCAATCGAGGATGGCTATAAGTCTCCATGCCACCCTACTATGGCACCTTTTGAAACATGGGCTCTCGTTTGCCTCTCAGAGCTTAGAACAGGGTAACCTCACTCATTGCCTGCCATTAGCGCCTGATCATCGGGTCGGAGAGCACCAGAGGTGGAATATAGCTGACCAAGCCTTGACTAAAGGACACTGTGAATGAGGAGGGATTCTATCACAGCCTTCCGTCTCAAACGGTTGGATTGCAGCTTCACCAGGTGGTAAGGGGGCAGAGGGGTCAACTGTCATCCAACTAAGAGTGAAGGGGAGATCACGCCGCAAGGCCACGCGCGTGGGGAAGAGGATTCAATATCAACTACTGGATTCAACAGGTACAAAATAAATCAAGAAATCTCTTATTTTAAAGTAATACACAAAATACAAGTAGATAATAGACACAACATATGCACACACACATAAATGGCACATATGCGCGCCACCTCCTTCAATAAAAACCCTCTAAACGTGGGAAAAAGTACATGTAAAGAATCCCAGAGGGGAAAGAAGGGAGGATTCAATATGACGCTTAACTCTACGCGTCGACGCAGGATATAACAGACCTCAACGGACTTAGACAAATGTCCAGATGAGCCATAGGCCATGTGAATAATGTAATTCTTCACACAAAACTCACAAAAAGAAAAGGAAGTTAACATAACACACAAAGAGAAAAGGAAGTAAACATAACACAAAGAGAAAAGGAAGTAAACAAAACACACAAAGAGAAAAGTATGTAAAAGAACCCGTAAACTCAACAACGGGAAGTAAGGTGATAAACAAACGACCTAAGAGCTACAAGTACTTACGCACTTATGCCTGTTCAGTGGAGTTGCTTGATAACTTCACAGAAGGCAACGTTGAAGTAGGAATGTGGAGGTCTGTAGACTGTGGTGTATGCCGCTTCACCTACTAACTGCGATGAGTCAGTGCTCAAAGGCAATGAGGAGAGCCTCATGCCATATTCTGTGAAAGAAAGAGTGTGAGCAACAGGTGAGTTTGGGAGGTTGCAGTTACCTCGGAACTCGTAATGATTGCCTTCGTCGAATTGCATTGACAGGTCCTTTGGAGCACGCTCCGAACTGTTGAGTTTAGGGAATTTTCAAACCATGTGAGGTTGGAGTGGTGGGGGGCAGATTCTTGGCCTGTGTGGAGGTCAAGGAGCCTTGCCCGTGATGGCAACTCTTGTCCCAGGTAGACGCTTTCTTGGACTCGCGAGTTGAACCAGTGTTGTCTTCACAATTGGCGAGACTTAGGAGCATCGACATGCACAAGACAACCAAAGGGGTGGAAGTCTTGAAGGGTGGGTTGGAAGCCGTACAGCGATTCGTACGGAGACTTGATGTTGAGGTCCCTGGTGGATGGGATCCTGTTTTGCAGGGTTGCTACATGTTGGACTGCGTAGCCCCAACACCAGTGAGGCAATCAACACTGGAGCATGATCACCAAAGCCTTGGTGAACACAGTGCGGATTGCTCGCTCGGCAACACCGTTTTGCCATGAGGAGGAGGGATCCTTCCATTTGGTGGAGATGCTTTGATCTTTGCACCAGGCCTTGAAGCCCTTACTGCGTAGCTCGCCTCCGTCGGCTCGGAGGGTCTCCACCACTTGATCATGATTGTTGTTTCGCCCATGGAGCTATCTTATCTTTGGACTTGAGGAGCTCGAGCCACGTGTATCCCATGGCGCTGTCAACTGCAACGGCTACGGCGGTGGATCCTTTGTGGGGAGTTCTCTGAGGCCCAAAGTCAATATCGAAGTGTAATGGGTGAGTATGATCTTGATCAACTTTGCATTGTTCTCGACCCTCCGGTGACCTCGTCATCATTCAAGCCTGGAGCTGAAAGATGGTTTCGCTCCTTGAGAGCTTCTGAGTTCTTGGTGTGGCTGCGTAGTTGCGGAGACTGAGGGCTAATCCTGACCAGTTTTCGATTTCCTCGAGGAGCTTAATGGCCCTCTTTGTTGTTTGGGGTTTCTCCTTTGAACATGTTGGCAATTGGAGCCTTGACTGTAAATTTATTAATAATGAATGACGGTCTCAGTGGAGACCTATTAGTTTATTGATAGAATGTGTCCAGTTGATATAAGAAGAAGAAGGAAGGCAATGTGCCTTTGTACAGGTAGGTGATGTTCGGGTTGGTGGGATATACAGAGGCTGACGCGTCCTAACGCGTTCCACTCCGTATATTCCATCAGCCCACCTCTTCTCAACCACTGCTACGGACTCTCTATATGCTACACACATGACCGTCACTTTGGTTTTAAGCGCGTGATACCCCAAGTTCGAGGCTTATGAGACTGAATCTTAACATACAAGATAATTTTGGAACCCATTTTAAGAGGACCAAGGAAGAGCAAAAAAAAAAAGAAAAGAAAAAAACATTACAGAAACGTAAGATGGCCGTAGCGCGCTAATAACTGACACGCCACCCTCCGCTGAATAGAAAAACAAAGACGACGAAAATGGAAGCGCTCAGCAACCGCAGCAATTATTATGTTTGATGAATAAAATAAATAAAGAAATGGATATTACGAATATACAGAAGGACAAAATCTATCCTTCAAGGCGAGCTTTAAGCGACGCCTCCACTATCTCAAAGTTGATTTCCCACAAAAGAAAAAAGAAAAAAAAAAAGAAAAAAAAAAAAATAAATGAAAAATTAATAAATATTTACGTTTACTTATAATTAAATTAACGATCAACGAGATGGGTGACGAGGGACCAAAGACAACAGTCACCATCGGGACTCGCGAGTCACAATTAGCAATGGTTCAAGCACATCATGTTCATGCCCTTCTGGTCAAGGCTCATCCTCAGGTGTCGTTTGACATAAACGGTATGACCACCACTGTGATCAGATTCTCGATGTGTCGTTATCCAAGATTGGATCAAAGAGTCTATTTACCAAAGAGCTGGAGGTGGCCCTCCATGAGGGTACCGTGGACCTTGTTGTTCATTCACTCAAAGACTTGCCAACAACCCTTCCTCCTGGCATGGTCATCGGTGCGATTTTGTCGAGGGAAGATCCTCGAGATGCTGTCGTCATGTCACCAAGATGGGCGGGAAAGAGGCTGCAGGATTTGCCAGAGGGTAGTGTCATTGGAACGAGCTCGGTTCGGAGATCGGCACAGCTGCGAAGGCGATTTCCAGGACTGCAATTTGAGGATGTGGTAAGTCTTGTTCTTTTCAACAAGAATATTGACTTTCATTCTAGCGAGGCAACTTAAACACCAGGTATTTACATGGCGACTGACTTTCTAATAATTTTCCCTCCATCTGTATCTGATCTTTTAACTTACTTCTAGGTTGAAGAAACTTGATGCGGAAGATTCCCCGTACGCAGCGCTTCTCTTAGCTTATGCTGGATTGGCACGCTTAGGATGGCACGAGAGAATATCCGAAGTTCTCTCCCCCGATACCATTTTACATGCCGTTGGACAAGGTGCTTTGGCTATTGAAGTTAGAGAACAGGATCAATTAACTCGTGAACTCGTCAAACCTCTCGATGATCGCACAGCCCGATTGCGTTGTATGGCAGAGCGGGCCTTTATGAGAAAGTTGGAGGGCGGCTGCAGTGTGCCCTTGGGTGTGTGGTCGGAACTTCAACAAACTACGTCTGGCGAAAAAACTGATCTTGAGAGGAAATGTGCATAGCTTGGATGGGTCCCAGCATGTCTCTGGGGACGACAGCATATTGTTGGATCTATCAAGCGATGTGTTTCATCAGGCTGAGGAGCTTGGGGAAAGACTTGCTGCAACATTTGTAGAGCGAGGCGCTGCTGTTATTCTCAGTGAGATTCGAAAGAAATAAATCCTTTGTATACAATATAGCACAACATATATGTATTACTTCTGCATATATCACGACATTTATGCAGGCTAGTAAGCGCAGCTGTTCCTTTCTTGATGTAAAACTCTTGATCGTGTACGCCAGTTTTCAGTTCCATAGCGATGATGAAAGAAGGACGTTCTCTATGAAAGGAAGTTAGCGCTTGCTATCAGTACGAATTTCTTACCTCGCTCCCGAACGAACAGGATAGTAGTAGAGAGGGCAGCTGTATAACCCTTTACTAGATTTCTTTTTTGCTTTCAACGGGCTTGAAATGAACTGGCGGCATAGGAGTGATGAGTTCCATTGGTTTCGAGTCCTTCAAGCAGTTGTTCTTTCTATCCCAGCTGAAGATATAATTAGAGATGCAAGAATGGATCGATAACTACCTTGCTCCCTCCAAATAGATATTTTTAATGTAAACCCTCTTTTGGTGCTTGCTGAATGTGATTGTCGTCTTCTAGCTGTAAGACCGCAAACTCCCATGAAAGCACGTCCACAGGGATGTTGTTCCGCCGGCTGTCTTTTGAAGTACTGCCGTCAAAAAGCCTGTCGGAATGTGAAGCTCCAGCCAAAAGAGTTTTGGTTCCGTTCTATTTGTTCAAATCAGTGTTGATTACAAGAATGGAAAACCCGATTTATGCATACCCTTTTGACCATTCACCGAAATGCTCAATACGCAAAAGTCAAATCTCGTGTCCACGCTGCCAACGACTTTAATGATGCGTAAGCCTTGCTCCATGAAGGTGGAACTCTTCCTCATACATAGCAATGAAAGTCTCTTCCAGATCCGATGTCATCCACGACAATGCCCTTTATTCCGTTCTGCTGCAACTCTGATAGTGACTTTCGAATAAGCTGAAGCAGGCTATTGTACCTCCGCAATTCTTGAAGAAGAACAACATTTAACGGGGATAGATCATGTTGTAAGGCTTTCCGCGTAATCTCTGTATCAATATCATCGGGAAGCTTTCGTAAAATGTCGGCAGCAATGGAGTTCACTTTCTCTTCACGACTGACTCCAGCTTCCTGTAGAGATCTGTGGTTGAAGACAACAAGCACTGAAGAATGGTGCTTGACTCCTTGATTTGACTAGCAATATCCGCGTTTGGATGTTGTCCGAACACTTCAGGCTTATCATATACAGGGATGATGAGATGTACTCCTTGACTGCATTCAAATCAGATGTATCTGGCACAAAGTACGTCGACAAAGAGCAGAGCTTGTACTGCGATACGTTGATGACATCGTCACTGAACACGTTATTGATGTAGCTGCGAAGAACACGTCTATCCAGTCATCTGTGACTCGCCCGCCATAGTTTGCCTCAGCAATGAGATACTTGAGAGCATCCCATGGGATGGCGACATATTCATCCAATAGAACCACTAAAAGGTTCTCGCATACCTCAAAGTCAGAGTTATTAAAGTCGCAGATCACGTTCCATCCAAGGGACAAGAACTTCTTCCGCTCCAACAGCAAGCTATGGAAGAAGCAAAGCGAAAACAAAAGCTTCTGATATACTTCCGGCTTTCCAGTCTTGGTGTAATTTTCTTCTGTCAACGTGTTATAAAGTCTGACCATGTTGGCGCGAAGACCTTTTGGGGGTTCAGTTGTCATTTTCACACTCGTTGAAGAATTGAAATAGGGAACTTTGGCGTCGGACTACTTGAAAGCCATAAGCGGAAGTCAGGGTGGGGATTCTCATGAGCAATGTTCTCTATAATCTTATCTAAAGTCGGCATCCAACTGATCGACAGGTGGCAGTTTGCAAGGAACACCCAGTTCCCTTCTTTGATGCCTTCTTGAATCAACCGCGTGGCTTTCGGGGCTTGGCCTTGACCAAGAGATAGGTGATTAAACCTATCCGACATCCCTTCTTTTCTGCAAGCTGCATAAGTGATCCCGTGGGATCTACACCAGGCGACAGTACGAAAATTAACGGAATTTTTGGTGATGAGTCCGATAAAATATCCGAAACATCAAGAATCGGTGGCTCCACAAATTTCTGGCCAAGGTTGGTCACAACAAATGTCTGTGCACAAAACATGACACGGTCAGATCGGAGAGACCGAACGATAAGCATCTTTTGGAGGTCGTTGAGCTTGTTCTCCCAGTCTCCTGGGACGGGTAGCTCTTCCGGCTCGTTGCTCATGAACCAGGATTTCCATTCTCTCTCACTTTGCTCAAAGGAGCTCACCAGGCCAGAGAAAGCGGGAAGATTATCAAGCTCTGTCAAGTTGTCCCATGCAGTTTCGGTGATCCTAAATACAAGAGTTAGAAATCGTAAAATACATTTAAACCTACCATTCGGAGAAAAGGATTAGGCAGTTGTGTATCCTTGTCTAAAACTTGTCCACCTCTTAAGAAGAAATCATACTCATCGCGGTTCAGCTTTCCTGAAGCTTCCATGATCTTCACGGTCATCTGCAGGGAGAATAGAAGCTTGTGTTGTTCAAATAAACCTCTACAAGTATTCTTATATACTGAGTACGTGTGATAGTCATTGAGACTTGCAATTCTCTCGTTGAGATCCTCGAAACGCTTACTCTTCGCTATCGACTTTTCAAAGAGATCAATGTAGGCGTCGAGAGAGAACTGATACATAGGATCAACCGTGGCTAAGTCATTCAGCACAAAGTACAGAATGGAAGCTCTTTGCGCCGACGGTCGGTATCCCTCTCTTGCTGCATCGATACGTTTCTCAGTCTGCTCACTGATTATCAGTTGCTGGGTGACATCCTCAGCAATAGATTTTGATGACTGTAGAGTATTGACTAACTTCTCATCGTCGAGAAGGGATCCTTGAGCCGTGCTGAGAAGTTGTAAAATCTCATCTTCAAGCTCGACAAGCCGTCTGCGAGCATTGGCGACATTGGAAACCAATGTATTTTTCTGTTCTTCAAGCTCTGGCTTCTCACGACGAACCACTATACCCAAAAGCTGATCTTCCAATCCTTTTTCCTTCACTGCGAAATTAACGATAGTGACTTTGGCAAAGACCTCTGGAGCGTAATGTGGGTTTGGAAGTTTTGTAGTCAAATAAAATCGGAACTCGGGGCTGTATTCTATCTCCTTCTCTCCGATCTTTATAATGTACAAGCCACCCTTCTTGACCACGCTCTTATTGAGGATAGGATCCAAACTAGGATCAATAGTTTCAGTCACACCTTGTAGTAGAACAGGTAATCCAAATTGAATGGCGTTCTCCAAAGTCCGAAGGAAATCAGTTTGTTTTTGATCAATAATCTTAAGTCCTCTCTTTGACTCCATATTTTTGATCCACGTATTTGCCTGTCCTTGAGGGTCAACCATCAACGGCCACCTTCGCCCTCTTGTAACGATGATACCATTTTCAGCTGAAAAGGCATCACTAGGGAGCCCCTGTATATTCCAATCCCGGATATCAGTAGGCTTCCCACTGAAACTCTCGAAGCTAAAGTCGGGAGTATAAGGGATTTCAAGAGCCTTGATTTGAGCGAGCCAAACACCGTTGACAAGCGAGCTGCGATATGTACTGTTAAAAGGCCCCGCGTAAGACAAAAAGGCAGCTGCAAGTAAGCAATCACCAGGAAGGTAGCGGAAAGACTCTTCATAGTGCTTTATACTCCGTTCCCACCGATCACGTTCGCCAGATAGGCCGGAAACTAGTTGCTCAGCTCTAATTAGCTTCAACTCCGTTTGCTCAGAATCTTGACGGAGCTTTTCTTTCAGAGATACTTTTTCGTCGTACTGCACCTTGAGTTCGACAAGTTTGTCTTGAATCTCTTGCAGCTTCGCTTTGGCCTCCCTTAACGACTTTTGCTTTTTCTCGAGAGTCTCTTGCGCGGACCTAAGTTTCTCCTTTTTCGGAGCCACTTGTCTAAAGATGATGCCGTAGGTTTCCATGGCGCGAACCCACATACAGAGAGATTTTGCAGCACCAGAAACTCTTCCAACTATTTCTGGTTGAAGTTCTCATCAGCACAGTACTGAGATATTTTCTTCAAGATTTTATCCGAGATGTTGTCCTTATCAAAGTTGACAAGCTGCTTGATAAAGTAAGGATTTCCCAATTGCCTTTTAGCCTCGTCCCAAGTTGGTTCACATTTCTTCAACACCATGACGCCTTCCATTACTTTCTCAACGAGAGGTGGGGGCTTTCCGTATGACCGAATTTCCTGCAAATCTTTCTTGTTGATACCTTCCAAAGCCTTGACGGCTGCATTCAGCGCTGGCATAGCAAGATCGAGATCAGCTTGAGCTGCATCTGCAACAGCGCGTACTTCCTCCTCCTCGACACTCAGTTTCTCCGTTTTTGCAGAAACTCCTTTAGCTTGCTCGTCTGCCTCTCTCTTTTGCTGCACAATGATCACGAGATAATCTTCGCACTGCTTCTGGTATTGAGCGACCTGCTTTTTCGCAACTTCGAGCTCCACTGAAATTTTTTCAACGTTCTCTCTTGTGTCATCAAGCTTGCTGAGACCGTTTTTTAGCTTCGCAGCTGCTTCACCAATCTCCTTGCGTTTATCACGCAGGAGCTCTCGGTATCCAGCTACAAGTTCGAGGTAGTTTATAGGCGTTACGTAATTATATCTTCTCAGCTCTACGCGCATCTTCTTTGACGTTTCCACCACAGATGTATGGACGGATACGAAAACTTGTGCAACGCCTTTCCGGATATTCTCTGAGCCAAGGTCGATACCATCCAGATACTTCAGTGCAACCTCTGTCAATGCATCCTCAGGCCACTCCGAGAACCAATCGATGGTTGTGCAATTGACAAGTGAAGGGAACATTCGCAGACGATTTCTGAATGAATCTCCGACTGGACTCATGCAAAGCACAACATGAAGGTTGGTCCGCACACGCTCCAAAAAGAAATCGTATGCGGAATCAGCTCCCTCATGAGTACTTTTATCGGTTCGTGACGAGTGAACGGCTTGTTTGATTTCATTTAACTCCTCTGGAGGAAAAAGATTGGGGACCTATGAACCAGTCAAACATAGTCCTTGCTAAAAATTCCCACCTCTCCACTCGCAAGAATGTTGCTAATGTCCTCCAAAAATATATCGTTAAGGATCTGAGTATCACTAAAAAGGAACGCCGTCGGTTTATTATCAAGTCCAGTCATTCTATAGAGTGTTTTGAGGTCTTCGCGGAACTCGATGTGTCGGTAATGCTTCGTTATTTTGATTTGGAAAATCGAAATCTCTACGATGTAGGCTGCGAGGCGAGTCAAACTCTGCCGACCGCTTCCGCCAACACCTATTAAAAGAACATTACCGCACGGCTAAAATAATTTTTAGGATTATAAAATTGAAAACTTTTACCTGTCGAAGAATACGGGTGATCCGGCAAATATGCTCTATAGCATCCCTAAACAAAATAAGGTCAACCTGAATAAATCCAGGTTCAGAATTGTAATCTGTCAAGCGATCTTCAACGAATTTTTTAAGCTTATCGAAATCAAGAATTTCCTCATAGACAGGTACTTCATTGCCATCACTCATGAAGTCACCAAATAGAGTCAGTTTTCGATCGGGATAAAGTTGTTTAAGCGAGGTCGAAAAATGCGCGACAAGTTTGTCATCGACAAGTTTTTGGAAGTAGTCACGGTCTTCCTTGTCCACAAGACGGTCGAAAAAGACCCTATGTACCTCATGCACCCAAAGTTTTGTGATGGATTCTCTTGAATCGTAATATTCTCTGTTTGCCCTCAATAGACCTTGGAACACTTTTGATATGTCACGGAGGTTGAATAAATAGTGAATTTTTGCTGGTGTTGGAAGAAGCTGAGATATCACAGTATGATATATCTCCAAAGTAGCATGAGTCATAATATCCCCAAGTGGCTTGACATCCTCTTCAAAGTCTTGTAGCTTTTGATTAATTATCGAGCCAAAGATCCTGTTTGATGGAAGTTTCGGCTGGGAACGTCATATTGATGATATTAAACCGAGATTGGATGCGCGGGCTCAATTGATTTCGACCACCACCAGGGGGACCCATTGCAGCTATGTTTAGCACATCGTTGATGTACTTCACACTTTGTTTTTGTCTGTCATAGCAGAAGCCATAGTCGATCCAATGACGAATAAGTTCCAAAGGCGGTTGAGATCCAAAAGTGTCTTTCATCGGCATATTAAAGTCATCAATGAAAAGAATAAGCTGCTTTCCTCCAATAGGCACGAAAATGTTCTTGGTACGTTTTTCAACCTTGCTTTCAATGATGGCCTGAACTCCTTGCGACGATGTTTGGGCAGACATGTTGACCAAAGCGACTGTTCTTGCTGAATCAAGTCCAGATAGAACGCTTTGAATAAGGGAAGTTTTTCCTGTTCCAACATCACCAACAACCAAGAACGGTACTTTCTTCTCTATCAACGACTTGACGAGGAATTCGTTTCTAATAGTGTCGATAGTAGGAACGAAAATTTTGTAGTAAGGAATGTTAGGTGAGTATCGCCAACCTGTTGGTAATTTCTCTTCCCAAGGCAACCACGTCTTGTTCTGCTTATCAACGTAATACTCATACACTGTGTCCTTGCTAGGGAATTGACCTTCAATTTCTCTCAGAAACATATCGAATCTACGACGACTCTCCTCAGTGAGCGAGCCGCCGAGAGACCATATTACAGAGAATAGGAACCATAATTCAATCATTCGAGGGTAAGAATCCGCGTCATCAGGATCCACGCCATTTTCTGCAACCGCAACAGCGTCAAACAATGATGCGAGGGATCTAACGGCGCTGATTTCTGGTACTGGGACCAACTCCTCGCACACAGATGAACTTTCGGAACTCAAGTATCTGAGGTAGATATTTCTCAATTAATCGTCGAATCGTGTCAACGGACTGCTTTTCTTTGCGACAGGAAAGCCACGATTCAATAAACGGCCTCCATCCAAGATCTTCGTAGTCCATGTAGATCATACCGGCACGACTAACTGTAGCAGGGGAGGCTGTCGAGAGATTTTCAACCTCAAACAACAAAGATACTTGCTCAGGCAACGCGATACGTTCACCGTTGATCAGAGTGAGAACCTTATTGTCATCAAGCACGGTGTTCATAGACTCGATCCACAAGGTATCTACAGGTCCGTCCAAAAGGATCCATTTCTGGTCCTTTTTTTCGTCTGAACATGCAGCACGCATCACATTTGAGAGAATTCCATCGGTCCACTCATTGGTGTTGATGTTGTATTCACCGTAGAGCTCACCCAACGAAACTGCTTTAGGATTCAAAGGGAATGTTTTTGCAGGGGCGTATAGATCCGCATGTGTTTTTGACAGATGGGTCAAGGTCGACTGCAAGAGTTTCCAAACAGTTGACTTTCCTGACCCAGTGTTTCCGACAACCATGACTAAGACAAATCAGTAATGCATAAGACGCGTCATAAAATACCTCCGTGTCTACTTTGTTTTGTCTCGTGCAACTGAATGACCTTAATGATAATTGATTCGACGACTTGAAGATTAGCCATTTTAATCTCGTCAAGCAACGCATTCTTGAAATCAGCGTAATCAATAGTTGTTGCCTCAACTCCCGGAAACAAATCTGATAAAATTCCAGAGAAGAGAGGAACGTCCTCTGCTGTGAGCTTCGGGATGTTGTTGTCCCTCATGGAACAGAACAATACGACATCATCCGGACTGTTCATGTCTTGCCGTTTTCGAGATCCTGCGGACCTCAAAGCGGATGTAAGAGCTCTAAGACCAAAATCATAGTGGTCTTGCTTCGACAGCTGCTGCACAGACAGCCGGTACAGTGTCGACTTTTTTTGAAAGATTTCTTGTATTCGAGAAACCTTCAGCAAACAACATGATTTCTGCAATCAAAGCAGAGTCTGGCACCATCATCGAAACAGGTCGGAACAGACTCTTCAAGTTGTCAGGAAGTTCGACTCTACCAGCGTATCCAGGATTCATAGTAATGAAAATTCCACAGCTTGATTGAGCCGAATTTCCTTTCCTTCGAAAACAAACGTTTTTGCGTTCCGACCAATCGCAGAAAGGATACTTGAAATCTGGAGAGCTACAACACTAAGTACCTCAATGTCAATACGGTTAAACTCGTCAAAGCATCCCCAGGCACCGGTTTGTGCAAGACCGGAAAACATGCGCCCAATGGACTTATAGTCAAGCGCATCAGAACAGTTTTGCACGATAACGTATTTGCCTAGAGCTTTCCCAAGGTCCTTCACCGTCTCGGTTTTACCCGTCCCGGCTGGTCCTTGGGGACTTCCACCCCTCTGAAGATGGAGAGCTGTAGTCAACGTCATATAACAGCGATCAGTGAGCGGTGTAATCACAAGTCGACCGCTGTTTCCAAGGTATTCGTAACCATATTTAAACTGCGTGTTGATCTGACGAACCATACAATCCTCCTCCTCTTTTCCCTCCTTTTCCCAATAGAACCTTAATTGACTTAACCAGTCAAAGCTATTCACACTATCGCAGTTCGACTTCGCCATCTTCTCAATGACGTCTCGAGAGTGCACCTCAACTGTAATCAAAGCGATCAGTTTCTTCCTCTCGACTTTGCTTAAAGGATTTCTGACAAGATCTGCTAGTTTCTTCAGTCCAGAAATCTGCTTCTTTTTGAGAGACTTTAATGCGTGCTTATCCCCTTTTCGACATCTTGCAGGGCTTTTGTGCAATCTACGGTCCAGGAAATTAGACCAGCCGTTATTAAAAGTTGGCCTGGCCAGTCTTTTATCCATTTGTCCTTTTTCGCCTTTTTTAAGGCTAAGATGCAACCAAGGAGCAGCTTTCGCAAGGTAACGCGCATAGTAGCTTCAATCTCTAGGAGCCAAGCCTCAACGGGTCCTAAAAAAGTAGGCTTAGAAAAAACTAGAGAGTTATTATACCTTCGACAACAACAGGTGCATAGAACGGCACAAATTCTCCGTCGCCAGAGTGCATCCCTGTTGCCTCATTATGGCGCCGATTGTCAGTACCAGCAATAACAAGATCAAGTTTATTGATATTGTCAAAGCACTTTTTTAGATGCGGTTGGACGGCGTTGGGATCTCTGGCTTGACCAAGTATCTCAAGTAAGTCATCGTTTGAAAGGAAATAGAATCGCGGGAAAGATTGTCGCTTAGTTTCCTTTTTGACGCGTTAGAGGTTATATGAATAACATTATTTACCAAATACATATCTAAGGATTTTTGAATTTTTTCAAGCTTGACGTTCATGTCAGTAAGAGTCTCGAGCAAATTCTCGGTGTGAGTTGCCTTAAGAGCCTTTTTCTCCACCGTCATTCGAGCGAGGATATCCTTGTACGTCAAATTCACGGCATCAAAAATGGCTGACTCTTTCGGTAATTGTTTTCGAATATCTTCCGTGCCCACAAAGATGTTCTCAAGGTACATCCACTGTCTCTGAACTTGAAGCAACATTTCAATGACTTCAATAATATGAGATAAAGTTCGTTCCCAATGATCAATCTGAGTCTCGAAAGCCAAGAAAAATTTGGAGGATTTCATCGTTGACAGAGAAACTTGATTATCCTCCAAAAGCTCGAACAATGCATCCGTGCTACGAATTTTAAAGTATCCTCTGTCTTCCTTATATGGGACGATATCGAGTTCAAGAGCATCCCAGGAGGCCTGAATTTGATTGAGACCGTCTTCGATGGAAAGCTCCTTCGTGGCAGCTCCTGAAAGAGCGGAGATGGACTCAGCATATTGGTCAAGCCCCAGATCTAACACCTTCTCAAGAGTGAAAGTGGCACTTTCAGGTTGAAATGTCTTTCCAATCTCATCCATCAATTGCGCCCAATGCCGTTCTCTCATAGCGGGGTTTTTGAGGTCAAGTAGAACAGGTATGGTTCGACGACATTGAGTGATCTTGTCTTTCAACGACGTGAAAGCATCCCATTCTTTGGTCTCCTTTCCAAGTTTTTGTAGGCGCTTCTGCATTTTTTGTATGTAATCTTCCATTTCACTTCCATCCAAGTTGCGGAAAGGCTTCGATCGCCAACCCTCCCAAATGTTAACCCATTCGTGGTTCAGCTGCCACACTTGCGTCAACGCGTCAAGATCGTTGGTGATTACTGCAATTTCTTTGGAAGGCGGTGATTCTAACTTGAATACACCAAGTCCCTTCCTAAGATTCGATTCTTGAGAAACCGCCGACTGTATAGCAGCTCTATATTCTTGGATAGTTTTTTGAGCTTTCTCAATACCAAAATTAGCGTTGAACGGGCCACGGCTAATGAAATCTTCACGGAGAACACTGAGACCTTTGTTGAACTCGTCCAGCGAGTTAAGAAGATCTGACTTAAATTTAGCTTTGTATTCTTGGAGGTTCTTTTCGGATTCGACCATGGTTTGTTGAAGACTTGCCATCTGATAGTGAGACTTTCGAGTTGGCCCCTTTCACTATCTTTAATAGGTACTTCGTATTTCTCTAATATTTTATACTATAGAGATTTAGATATCGTAAAAAAAGTTCAGAAATCACCTGCTCATGAATAGGCTCGAATTGTGCTTCAATAGCAGTTGAATCCGTTTGGAGTTGAGTCAACAAGGCAAGACTTTCTGAAAGCTGATCCAGATTCTGGGTGGAGCGCGTAACTTCTCCTTCTTCTTCTCGAACATCTCATGAAGACTGTGAAGCTCTGTGCTTGCGTTCGTATTCAGCAGTGACGTCAATTTGTTTTGCCAAGCATTACAATGGCTAACCAAAGCATGCTTGAGAAGAGAACAGTCCAAACGAACAAAGTTGATGTTGGTAAGAGTTTCTTCCTTCTGCGTATTGTTGGCGACTTCGTTGTAACGGTTAATGTCAGCGTCAAAGGTGGAGAGAGCCGGCTTAAGCTTTGCGTATCTTCGGATGAAAGCATCCTTATTAATCTCCCAGATTTCACGATAGGAGTCCCAGTTTCTTAAATATGCCTGGCACTTCACGCATTGTTAGCCATGCCGTTTTGTATGCTCGACAAACTCTTTGAAATATCATCTTCATTTGCGATAATATCGTAGATGTTCATTGTCACCTTAGCGGATTCTGGCGTAACAATATCTACAAGCCTCGGAATAACTGCAATAGTCGACATCATTTCATGTGCGACCTTATTCACTGTCTCTTCAAGGCGTTGCAGGGTCGGACTGAAATCTACTTTCTGGCTTTCCAAAATAACATTAACTTTGAAAAGCGGATGAACCTCGGCTGTCCCATCACGATTTTTCCCTTCGCCGTTAATCGATTTAGATATTTCTTGAAGGGACCGTTTAACGGCAATGCGAAGAGATTCCTCAACCATAGAGTCGATTTTTTCAACATAGCGAACCCATTGGTTGTAAACTTCTTTCCCGTCGTTTCGGAAAACCTCGAATGTGGCTTGTAGAGTTTGTACGATACTCTCATGCGCAGATAGGAGACCACTCTTAATGGAGTTTCGGTACGTCTCTTGAGTTGCTTCGAATTCTTCTAAATCGTAAATCTTTTTGTTTTCAATGGTGAGAAGCAACGTGTCGGCAATGTGCCGACAATGACGTTGAATCTTTTGGTTCGAGTCGATGAACTCTGCGACTGTTCTCTGAACGTCGTGGGCGTGACGACGGCATTCTTTAACAAAGTAATCGGTGATCCCTTTTGACGCCCAAGTCAGGCTAGTCAGACCGGGGTTAATTTTCCGGTCAAGAAACCGGATACGTTCTCGAAACAGTAAATGTTCTTCTGACGAGAGGGTTTCAAGGATCCCATTGTAATCACGCATGACAAGAAGAACGTTTTCTCTAAGGATCCTCAGCTCCTCTCTCTTGCTGTAGATTTCTTGGACGTGGAAGGGGATATCACATTTAAGTTTCTGCCAGTAATGAATTTCTGAAAAGATACGTAGAAGATCTCTGTCGAACTTCATCTCAAGAAAATCCCCACTCCGACGTGTCATTAAGGTACTGTCGAGTTTTTCAGATAGTGAAGGACTGATGCTTGCGACCCAATCAATGTGCAGACGAGCAATATAGTCCTCAATGGCGGCAACTAAAGGCTCGTATTGAAGTTTAGCCTCGTCTGCAAGGGAGGTGTGAGGTAGGAAGTATGCCGATTGCAGAATGTTCATAGAATGTATGATTCTCTTCATAAGAGAACGAGCCCAGTAAGCGGAACCTGAGTAGTCCGGGTGAGACCTTAAAATCTCTGGTGTTTTCCTGTGAGTTTCGAACTCCACTTTTACAGAGTTCATCTCTTGAATAAAGAGAAGGTATACATCTGCCGTCTTTTTCTCAACGGTACGCTTAATTGCTTCTCTTTTGGCGAGATGGTGGAATATTTCCAGTAGCTCCACACTTGTTTCGACGGTTGTAGCGCTCTCGAAAGCAGATGTAATGACGTTTTGCATCATAACTTCAAGATCTTTCACGCCTTGCTTAAAGTTATTGTAGTCGTCGTGCCATCGGGTCGCCTTTACATCCAAGATATACTTGCGAATATTCCACAGCGACGAAATGTGTTTCTGAAACGCAAGCTCGATATCCTCCAAACTAAAAAAAAAAATTGGCTACAGCAAAGCTTAAATAAATACCTTTTTGCAATTTCAGGTCCACGTGACCCGCCAAAAAACGGAATAGGCGCCTTTTCTCCATTGATTTTTCTCGAAACTGCACTTGACCTTCACAAACTTCAAGAAGATCGCGGCATCTCTGCACGAATGCGTCAATTTGGGCAAAAATACTGCTCTGATCAAAATCCCATGTTTGCTTGGTGAAAACAGCGATATGGTTGCTCGTCTTTCTATATATTTGCTTCCAAGCTTCTCCACAGTTGATACTATCTTGCAAACTAATCGTGCTCGCCTGAACATCTCCGTGAAAGATATCCTCTAACGAGATCTTCACACAACATCTTCGAATGATCTCGTTGCTGACTTTGCGTAAAAGACTAGTGAGTCTTTCTTTAGTGTTGTAGTTTTTGGAGTTTGCCCAGATAATACGAATGCAGTTCAGGAGTCGTGGTAAGATCCCCGGAATATCTTTCGGGTCCGAGTTGGCGAGGACTTGGCAAGGTTCGCTTAAGGTTGACAAAAATTTAAGATTATCTTGAGCTTGGAAGGTGCCTTCCTGTATGAGGTTGGAAAGGCGAAGAAACTGCTCCAGGTATGACGACTTTGCGATCTCCTATAGAATGATATTATGTTCTTGACTTCCACCCTCCTGAGTTGATCACTAATCCCAGACAAGTCATCACACCGACTTCTCCAAAACTGAATTTCCTCCAAAGGACCAGAATTTTCGGTTCTCAGAAGTATGCTGGTTGTTCACAACCTCTTTAATCTGACGAGTCCAATGCACTAGAAGCGATTCAAGTCGTTGAACCACGTCCTTGGTTTTAGCGGAAGTCTCAATGACGAGGTCGTCACTTGAAAACTCGGACGGAACGTAAAGAACTGTATGGCCCTTGAGCTGAAACGTTGTATCGGTCAGCAAAGCCATAAACTTATTCATCTGACTTCGAAAGTCCTTGCGAACACTCTCCGGCCACTTGCGGTTTTCAGAGAACATCGGGACGTAAAGGCCCTGCATAATACGGAGCAAACTGTCCATGGTGTTTCCGGCAACAGTCCCGTACTGAATTTTTTTTTCGAATGTTTCATCATCGATGGTGCTGATATCGACGTAGGGCTCCTTGATGAAATACATCAACGATTTGACTCTCTGTGTAGGGAGTGCTGCTTGCACCTGCAGCCTTGCGTTCTTCTCGTCCGGAGTGAGGAAGACGATCATCTTCTTCCGCGCAGTGTCTGTGAAGAAATCGGAGGCAATCGCATCATGCTCTGGTGTCCAGAGATCTGGCTGAAAGCCCTCTAAGGTGATGAGAGACCTCGCTCTCTCTATGAGCCTTTCTATCAAGGCCATCGTACGTTTTACTTGATTGTAAAATTTGATGGTTTGTTTTGGTTGTTGTTTGACAACTTGAAGGAATTCGATTTTAGAATTCAGTCCGACTGACCTAAACAGAAATGAAAATGGCACAGCCAGGTAAGATCTCCCCTGAAAAAAAGGTCTGAATATAAATTATTATTATTACGTATTTTAGATGGAAAACATAGAGATTCCTCCGTCTTGACATGATACAGCTACTTTGGATTGACTCGGGTGGAATTGCAAAGACGTCGTTATATCGGTGATCCCCGCAGAAAGCTTGAGCACAGGCGAAAGTTTTCTAACGTCATATACATATGCCTGCTTATCTTCCGATCCGGTTCCAATGAAGTTTCCACAAGGTGAAAAGGATGCATGAATCGTAGCATGTCGATTTACATGCTCGACCAGCCTAAACACAGGCATATTAGGCGTCCTGACATCCCAACATCGCAAGCAATCTATTACGGACGATGTTATGAAAAGATTTCTTGCGATCGACGAGATATCATAAGAATAGTCAGCTATAGAGATTGTGCTGATTGAGCGTGAATGAGCTTTTTCCACCTCAACCAAAGGTTGAAACCTCTTTGCGTCGATAAACTCGAAATTTTGACCTTTGCACACAATAATCATATCGGAGATAAACGTGTTTGCTGCTCCGATTGCATTGGAATAGCCGGAGAGGTTGTAACTGGCTTTTTTCTTGTAGATGTTGTAGTTTAGGGCGGGTTTGATATCCTTTGACCCAACCCTTTCTATCGAATATCGTAGCATTTGAAGTTCACGACCAACCAGTACTGTGATGTACTTATTCCGGTGAAAAAACTTCATGTCGATGATAGCATTGTCTATTTTTCTTTCTTTCTCATCTTTCAACTTTGTGAAAGATATCAGCGGATCTGAGCATTTTGAGCTCCATAAGAATGCTTCCCCATCTTGAGAAAAACTCAGGAGTTTTTCGTAGCCAAGATTCTCGTTCACACCCCAATTAACCTGCTTTACGCCAGCGTTGTGCGAGGTTAGAACGGATGGAGACTCAGGTTTTCTTTTAAAGAAGTATTCATCATGCGAATAATTTTATCGCATGAGGCGCTAGCAAGAATGCTTCCGGTTGGGTTAAAAGAGCAGTATAAAGCTGGAGCGCTATGTCGTGTAATACAGCGAGCTGACTTCAAGGTGAGTTCGGTATCATGCTTTGATTCCCATTGTGTGGTCAATGGAGGTTTCAATAATTGATCAGTTGGTCGCATCTTTCTTGGTGTTATCTTGCCAGGGATGCGGGTTTTTCTAAATATCCCGATGAGCTCACTGTTTTATGAAAAGTTACAGGCTTATCAAGAGGAGCTGATGTCGGCTTTTTGACGGATTTTTTTGAGGTGTGTTTGGTGCAGTCTTTCCTTTCAAAGGCAAAGCCCCAGCGCTCTCGGCTGCTGCTGCCACCATCTCAAGTTTAGATCTTTGTAAGCTTTCACAGTTGGGGCTCCGATCTTCATGTAACTTCTCTGCTTGCAAGAGAGAAAGGGAGGATATCCGTGAATTTCTCTTATCATTCCCATCAAACAGCCGTAGCTTTTCAAGGCTATTGTCAGCACTTCTAGACCATGCTCCCTTAGAGTGAGCTCTTCCCTTCCCCAACCGAGTGGGCATGTCTGTGGATGCAAAATTTAGGAGGTGAGTGACTCCTGTAAATGCATCACCGATGAGAATCTCAACAAAGGCGTAAGGATCAACGGGAGAGAACGAGACTGTTCCGATTGAAAAATCCAATTTTTCTTGAGCGTCAAATTGGTAAACGGAACTGAACGATGCACTGTTGATGACTAAAAACCCCTTTGGAGATGATATGAGAAGTAGTCCCGGCAATCAATTATTTCGGAAGGTGAGGAGCATCGAAGAGACAGAATAGCATTCACACTAAAACTCGACGAGACTTTGGAATCTTTGACTGAATCCAAAGTTACCGAAGCCCTTTTTGAATACTTGGAACGGATCACGCTTATTGGCGGTTTAACTTCTTCCTTTCCTTCATCTGATATCTTCCACAATGTCTTAACGTCAAGAGACAAAAATGCTTGAATCTCCATGAAATATGTTTGCCATCAGGCTTTAGGAATCGGAAAAAATGAATTTTTCCCGTCGTCTGTCCCAAAACGAGTTGTTTTCCTTCATAGTCCACCTCAAATGCGGTGACAGGATATGCCGAAAAAACGGAGACTCATAGAAGCACTCGTTCTTGGTAATATTCCAACCTTTTGTAAAATTTAGTACTTTTTAAGTAAAACTTAATTTTAAAGGATGTGGATAACCTTTAAATGTTCGATCCTCAGAGGTGGAAATGAGAATTGTATCGTCGGAATCTTTAATGAATTTGCAATGCGTTATTCCCCGAATATGACCGTCAAGGTTTATCGTAGCCCCGTTTATCACATTGTACACGATAAGCGAGGAATCAAAGCCGATAGCCACAGAGCATGCATCTGGTGCAAATGAGATTGTTTGGGGAATGCCCAATTGATCCAACCTAATTGACAGGCGCGCACCGTGTCCCTCCATTGGCGTACTTTCACAGTTAAACGACCATAGAATCATGCAATCCTTTGAAGCTGTGAGAACTTTAGCAAAAGATGTTGGATAGTCTGTGCTTGCAAGGGCGGTGATGGTTGATCTGTGCCCTGGAGCATCCATTATAAGCTCAACCCCATCGCTCAGCGATGCAACAAAACGTTCAAGTCAGCATTTTGTGAAAGAATCAGCCCATCGTGTATTATCAGACATTGTGGCCTTAGAGGTGTCGCTGCCTGTCCTCTCCAACTTGTCCTCTCAACTGTAAACATTTCAGTGTGTAATTCGGACTTGTCATCATTCCAATAACAATAATTTTACTTTCAAGTTTTTAGTTCATTCGCCAACACTCAAAAAACCAGCAACGCATAATCCTACGATGAGGCCAGATCCAAACACAAATTCAGGTTGCTTGAGTACTTTCTCCCTCAACGACATTACATCTTTTTCTTGCACTTTACTCTCCGTAAATGCCGCAGAATGAGAGATTGAGACATCTTCCCCACGACTACCATCTCGCTCTGTATGCACAAGAGCATCCAGCTTGTTCGAAGCTTAGAATGTTCGTCTCTACGGTATCCTTTATCAGCTGCTTTAATTCCATCTGCGACCTCCTCGTCTTTCCAGGCTCCCTCAAATAATCGCTAGAAAAATAAACATGTGAATCGAATCAATCCCCTAAACAACTCATTAAACAGTATCAAAATATACCAGTCTTACATTGTCCACACGTTGAAGCCTTCGTATTTTATCTGAGAAAAGCTGCTCGTCTATATATCCGCTCTCGAATTTGACTAAATAGTAAGACTTATTGCAGAGGCCTTTAGAAAATTACTTCAAAAGTCAATATGACACCGTTCAAAGTCTTCACTGGCTTGCTTATACGATTGCTTTGCCTGAACCTCCGACTGTTCAACGACAAATCCTTACGATATAGCTCCGTGAACCTCAAAACATCCGTATCTACCAGCTTTAGTATTTCCTTCCCTTCCAATTTAACAAACCGATCCATGCATCTTTCCGCTTGAAAACATTAGAACCATCAACAGAATAAAGAATACCTGAAGCAACGAATTGATCTCCTTCTGACATTTCCTGCGTTCATCAATACATGCTTCGTAAATTCGTTTACTGGTTTCCAGTGAAACCCGTTTCTTTGATAGTTCAAAGTCTTTTTCTTGAACAGTTTTTTTGCGGCTCTCGATCTCACTGTATCCTGTTACTCGATTTATCAGATCATTGAGTTGTGGGACCCAAACGTCTGTGATCTGTTGGTATGATGCGCGGGGGAGTGTGATGGAGATTTGTCGCAGTCGGGTCAGCTTGAACATGATGAAAAAAATGATACCATTCAACAACAAAACGTGAAAGACCTTGCAAGTATGACATAATAGAAACAAGATATATATTCTTGTTCCTGTGTTTCTATGTATTGTGCATTTTTGTTGCAGTGACTATGCGATGCTCACGACCTCTTCAGAACAATGACAAAAACGACATAACACCCCATAGAACCAACAAAACAACCGGGATGCTCAAGCCTCCCAACGTTGGCCAATATACCATTATCAATGATATTAGAAGCACCACCAGCGATACAGTCGCAAGCTGTACAGGAGTTTTCGCTTCCCTCTCCCAGTTCGTAAATCGACTGTTCGCCGTCTGATGAGTGGTAGGTATACAGATATGTATAGGAATACAGATGTGAAAAACTACAAGGGATCCGAAAAAGAAGGCGAAGGAAGTTGTACTGTGGTGTGTTGGTTAGTTAATGATGCGATTTGAACAATTATACCCGCTACTGCTAAGTAAGATACCGCCCAAGTTGCCGTAATAAACGATCAAAACTGCGACTCCTTAATTTATTGTTAGAACCAAAGTTAATCCTCCATATCTGACCAGAGAATACTATTTTTGAGAAGGAGGTACCAATATTGGATTAGGTAGTTTGTGTCAAACAAATCCCTTTTGAAATCTTTTTAGGGATGGAGCAATACAGATAAAAATAAAATAAAATCGGTAATGTAACATTTATTCATAAAGATATACTGGTATTTACAACCCTTTGCGAATATAACGCCTTGCTTTCTTGAAATAAGATCTGTTTTATAATTGATTTGAATGAAAAGCCTCGTCATCGAATACTCTGTTTTCTTCAACCTCTCTCAATAGAATCTCTTCAACTCCCTCTGCATATAAACATATAAATATTCAAGCGAGATTTTCAGAGGCTTTAACAAGCAACTAAATACAAATAAAACAACCTCTACGTTATCCACGTTGTTCCAAAAATCCAGCAGAATTTGAAAATCACCCAAGCTCAGCTTATTAGCATTCGTGCCAATGACATCTTGCAGCCTCTTTGGTTCCTTTCTCTTTACTAAATAATACGGCGAAGACCTCGAGATCTCGCTACAGATTGTCGAAGCCGCGAGTGAGTAATCCCCATCCGAAAGAGGTCCACAACCCCCCGTGCGGTCGAACTAGACGCTGGCGAATTTGTGTCTCCGCGCAGTGATCCATCGTCCACGCAATTGTCAATTTGATTCTCCTTTTCCAACATATCTTGCACATTGACATCATCGAAGTCAGCTGTGACTTTATTGCTGACCTTCCCTGGCATCCTCATCTTGGAAGGACTCTTCTGAAGATCCACTCCTTCAGCCGTCGAGCTTGATCCCACAGGAGACGTCGATCTATGCACCGAAACCACGTCAGCACTCTCGACCGTAGGACTCTCATCTCGTAAATCTTGTCCCAATGATGGCGATGGAGCGTAACTTCCATCCTCATTATCAAGGAAATCAAAAATACAATCATCAGACGCAAGTTCTGAAGTCTCTGAGGGCTCTGCCGGAAGCGGCGGAATCTGGCGTACAATACGTTGAATCTTAAAGATTAAGTTATCAATTGTAGCAAAGTTGTAGTCCTGTTTTTCCCACTTTCTGTGGGATTCTAATTTGATATGCTAAAGGAAAAGCTTAGATGAAAATAGTAAAAACAAAAAACAACACCTCTGCATAAGAATCAAAGTATGCATCACAATTTTCGCAATATCCATGCTTTGATAAAGTCTTCCGAATCTTAACGGGATGTACGTATTCCTCAGTAGCATCCCGTTTCCTCTTCAAGTTGTTGACGTTGTGTGGGAAAACTTTTGGGCGGTTTTTTAGCGTCTTTTTCCCGTTTGCATAAAACTTGCGTATCAAGTTTGTCATAAACGGATTGGTCGCTTTATAGGCAACGGACGAACAACAGCAGGTGTTGAATCTCCATTAGCTTTTGCTAAAGACAAGTTGTACGATGATCGAGGGCCGCCGCGCTGATTAGCGTTAATGAAGGGCGGGTTCCGGATTCTCAACGACGGGCTGCTGCTGCTCAGGTGGCTCTGTCAAAGGAGGTAGTAGGAAGGGAGACGAGAACGACGCCTTGCCATCGAGGTACATGCGAGGTGGCTCCCAATCAATACCATCTCGGATCCAGTCCAACAACACCAGAGGTCTGAACTCGCCACTCTTCTCCTCTACTAAGAGGTATTGTCCCTGAAATGTGACAAAGTCTTGTGCATTCTCATCCGAGACTCGAGCAGTAGAGAGGCCGTATAGCTTCTCTCTTCTAAGATGATCTTCTAATGTCTTCGGAGCTTTCGCGGTGGCTTTTTGAAGACCCTCAATCTGAATCTCGAGTTCTAGAACAGCTTAGACTCTTGATCAAAACTAGATTATACCTTCAACGGATATTATACTAAGATTCCATTTTTTAGCGTTCTCGAGCATTATCTAAGATTTGATTTAAAATTTCGACCAGCATCATACTCACGTCAGTAGTCTTCTTTCCAAGCGATACTCTGTATAAAAGTTAGAGGTTCATGGTATGTTAAATAACCCACTCTTTCCCCTTCCCTCGCCTCGCGTCCTTTATCAAAACATGGTGTGCCACAACAAGCGTCACCTTGTTGTTGAAAAAAGCTGATAGCTCCTGATGGGCATTCAGCAAATGGTCTAACAAAGATACAATGACTCACATATCCACTTTCCAAGCTTTTAGACTGCAATGAGCTGGCTTTTAGTTTCTCTATCGATGGATGGAAAAACAATGAAATCCCGTTTTTGGGCACTTTGGTCTTTTTGGGGACCGGGGTGGTAAACCCAATGTCTTTATGAGATGAACGTTTGACGGATGGTACCAGAAAGTCGCGCTGGGAACTCCGACCATCTCCGGCTGGGATGTTCAGCGCTGACGTTCGACTCCTTAGAGCCAGGACCTTCTGCGGGGGCGTCTTGATTAAGGAAGAGGGTGGTAAAGCAAAACGATTAGCTCATGCTATCCAAAATTAAGAAGGTGTAGCCTCAGAGCTGATGGCTCATCATCGATAACCTACTTTCGGACTCCTGGTTTTGCTGATGATCCTCTTCTCGCCTTGTCCATTCTTTTTCATCTCCAAATTCCCACTTGAAATCCTGTATCACACTCGCAATGGTATGTAGAAGGGGGCCATCCCCATCCCTGTCGTCTTGTTTTGCAGGGCATCGCTGCAGATGCATCCGGCGCGACGGTTTTATACAACCTGCAAAGAAAGCGAATCATATTTAGTTACAGCTTTGCGGCGTGAGAGTTCTGACACATTTGCGATGTCTTTTGGCAGTCGAATACCCTCAAGCCTTACCTTGCAGCCGTCCGCAGCACATTGACGGCAGCCCTTTGTCTGGAAACTTCTCGTCAGAAGTTGTTGAGAGGCACAACAAGCCTGAAGTCGAGGCTAGGTGCGATTCCTATTGAGAATATCCACCTTGACGTCGTATTGAGCTTTTGTTTGTCCAATTCAGGTCGACGCCTAACGTTTTGTTGACACCCAGTGGTGATTAGCCGTAATGAAAATGAGCAAATCTACATTGAAGGATCGATAAACTCTGTTCGTATCAGCATCAAGATTAAGCAAGCAGATGAAATTGAGAAGATTCTGGCACACAAGTTTACTCGGTTTTTAATGATGCGAGCAGAGAACTTCGTAATTTTACGGAGAAAACCCATCCCTGTATGTATATCATTTAAGTATATTTCTTGATCTGTTTATGTTTTTTTGCGAAACTGACTTTATAACAGGGTTACGACATCAGTTTCCTCATCACAAACTTCCACACTGAGCAAATGTACAAGCACAAGCTTGTTGACTTTATCGTTCAATTTATGGAGGAAGTTGATAAAGAAATAAGCGAAATGAAGCTCAGCCTCAACGCGCGAGCGCGTATCGTCGCAGAATCCGTAAGTATCTTCTCTCCTTGCTTTCTGTTTTTCCTTCTTTCTCCGTTTACCCTTCGGCACTCTAACGTCATGATATTTTAACCACACCTGCGGCAACTTTTGATATTACAAATAGTACTTGAAGGAATTCTTCTGAGACATACACTTTATTGAACGCCTCAAGAGGCTTTTTTGTATGATAAATAAAAACATTTAAGTTCGAAAGCAAGCTGTACTAGTGCCGTCATTTTTGCGCGTTTGCTTAACAAACATTATTACTATTCGTTTTTGGCTGATAAGCTTTGCCGCAAATTGTTAAATGCAACAAGGTCGTAAGCGAAGGCCTCAACTTTACGACCTCCAAACCATCTTCCGTTCAACCCGGCTATTGCTCGGTTAGCTTCTACAAAATGAATACGGTCAGACAATTAAAATAAACTTTAACAAATATGCTAATAATCAAAAATTTAAAGGAAAGCACAAACCATCCACCGAAGCAAACAGTACGTATATATTCGCTTCATCTTCGGCTGCTTTTCCCCGGTTTGGGTCGACCCAAATGACCACATTTGCGACCTTTCCATATTTTGAGCATTCCTCAGAAATCTCCCCCTCAAGATCGGGGTCAATTTCGGCAACTTTTACCAAGTTCTTCAACTGAACAACAGGACTCATGGGAGGCTATCAAAAGTAAGGTTAGAAAAACGGAACTACAAACATAAAACAGAAAGCAAACGACATGCTAAAAGCCGATACAATTCACCTTTTCGTCTTTTCTCAAAAGTTTTTGCATGATGGAGTACCTCTGACTAGCACTGATTGACATGTTATCCTCCAAACTTGAGCTCTCCTCCCTTACAGCAGCCTGTACCTTTTGTACAGCAGATTGAAGAGCCGACGCGTAGTTCACATTAACCCCAGGGATAATTCCCGGCTCTAAACAAGAAGATTAGATTATCTCTACAGAAAAAAAAAGGCCAGACACTTACGCAAATGTCCAGGAATCGATTTCGACAATCTTGTGTGCACTGTCGGCACAGGAAGTGCAGCTGAAGCAGGTATTCCCAGTATAGATCTAGGAGCCTCCCCAATTCCAAGTTTGTCCAAAACATCCATCCCATCAGGAAGCGGCCCACCCACAATAGCTCTTATGGCTCGAAGTCTAAGCCCTCCAAGCTCAAATGCACCTGTTTGCATGGCTGCTATGGCGGAGTCTGACGACCCCTCCACCGCGAATTCGATGTACCTTAAAGGATCATATTGTCAGAACGAGTTTATACTTAAAAAGGGCATATTCGACTAACCCGCAGCCTTTATGCTTTCTTGTAATAATATCCGGCTGTCAATGAACAATTAGCAAAAAATCCGTATTGAAAACTAGAATGAAGTGCAAAAACAAAACTCACCAAAAGTACACAAGCCTTGACGTCCCCAAAGATTCGAAAATAGTCCGAACCATGCTTTCGGTAACATTCTCATTGACGTTTGCAACAAAAACACGAGTTTCAGGTGGAGGCGGGAGGGAATTTCCAATACTCGTGTTGTAATTATGCGGGCGTCCAACTTTTAAATTTCTGGTAGAACGAACGAGGCCGAAAACGAATTAAAAATCACAAAAAGCATTAGAAGATCTAACCTCCCGCCCAAATCACTTCCATTCATTGTTGCCAGGGCGAGATCAGCAGCCTCTGGGCAATCAAATTCTACAAAGCAAAACCCTTTATGTTTTTGCGTTGCCGGGTCAACTGACATGGTGACAGCTTTAACGCTCCCAAACTGTGAAAAAACCTCCTTGATATGTAGTCGTTAAGCTCAAAACTGATGGATCCAACATATATTCTTGACATGGTAGCAAGGGTACGTGCTTCTGCTAAAGGACTGCCTGGAGCCGATGGAGGCGGGGTTTATGATGGTGGAGAGTGGGTTGGATAAAACGTTCAATAGCGGTTTGTGTGTAGAAAGTATCTTTTAAACAATCCGCGCAAGATGGTAAAAGAAATCAGAAAGACGCATGCTGAGTTCAATAATAACAACCGAAATAAGTCGAAGATCGTACAGCAATGTTTGCTCCTTCGCATACGCCTTGGCCATCGCTAATCTTTCCTTCTGCTCCGGTGTCAACGACGCAAACGTTGGTGGTGGAATTACAGGCTGAATCAGACTCCCTGGTGTAATTGCCGATGTCGTTTTCGGTGTTGTAACTGATCCAAAAGTAGATGATCCATGCGACGCTGTCTCTGTGTCAACTTTTAAAGTAACTTTTCCCGTACTCCCATTGAACTGCGCATCTACGGGCTCGACGTCCATATATTGAGGGTTTTCGTGAGCAGCATCGGTCAACATTGTGTCGGGAAGAGGGGTTACGTCTGATCGTCGACCGCCGATGCGCAAATCACATTAGAAACCTGAAGGTATGTAGATAAAAAGAATGGGAAAGGGGAGAGCGGTTGGAAAGGACGGGAAGTTATGTTGCCGTCTCTGTAATGTTTGCAGATTCAATGAGAAGATACGCACTCTCAGCGTTTTCGCCAGATGGAGGCATCTAACTCGAGATATACTGGTCTTAATGCGGGTCGAAAGTACCCTGCCAATCCTGTTTGTGTTGCTGTTCTGTTGGTAGCCTAATGTTGCCTGTTGCCTTGCGGTTCTTTAGCAACAATTTCACAAAAATGTAAATATCTGAGAAGGCACTCCTCATGCCTCCATCTTTGTTGTTACTTTATATGTACGTCGCTTGATAAAATATATACATGCCATCATAAAACAGCATAACGAGGTAAATCCTACACGCGCCAGAGCACTTGGCCACGCCTTTAATCTCTTGTGCCAAACCTCCAGCGCCTTCTCCCAAATACTCAAGGTCTTTTTGGATATCTCAAGAACAAGCGGTTGTCTACATGTTGGGCAAACCTGCATCCATAACGAACGACCTGGTCGAGTCCCACCAATGACCCAGCGCATCATACAATCCCGATGGGCAACGTGTTTCGGCTCTCGACAGAAGTTGATAAGGTCGTCGCGTGTGGGTGGGAGGGGAAGGGGAGGCGCGATAATGCGGGTTGGTGAAGAAGCGGGAGAGGACCACGGAGACGGTGGCAAGGATGTGGAAGGGGAGTCGACGAGGAATGAGGGTGGCGATGGAGGCCGTGATGGGATAATGCCGTCACCAAGGCCCACGCCGAGACATATTGGACAGTCATCGTCTTTAGAATCCGGCAGTGGAGGCCTTCCGGTGATATCCAATGCCAGAGTTTGTCTTTGGAAGTAAAATGCAAGTATGAGATGAGCCACCTCGTTAAAGACGGAAGCACTTCCTGATAGAAAAATCATCTGTCCCATAACTTTTGCGACATCATAAGAGTTCATAGCAGGCATCTTGAACTCCTGTTCACACAAATCAGATCAATGCATGAGTAGCTTTGACATTAAAAGAATATAAGGGTAATAAGTCCTTAAAATACCTTGATAACCTCCGGAATTCTTTTACGCATGCGAAACAACGATAAGTAAACAACAACAAGATGATAGCATGCAAACATCCTCGCTGCTCCATCCCTGACCCCAGATCTATCCACCACATCCATCACCATCAAGCCAAAAAGTCCATTCCGACCCGCCACCGCTCTAAACAAATCACCATCAGGCTGGAATCGCAATAACATCGCCGCCATGGCCCAACTTGATGAGGTGACCCCCAGACTAGCAAGTCGACATGCTAGAGAGTACCCAGAGAGGTATGAGATCTCTTCTCTGCTGAGATATGTTTGTGAAGTTGTGACGCAGAACCAAAAGACCTTGATGGCATCAAACACAAGGTCCATTTGAGATTGTTGGAAAAAAGGCGATTCAGAAATGTCGACACCAGCATCCGCAATGGCTTCAGCCCTGCTTCCTTTGGGTAAGCTTGGACTACGTTTACAATTAGATTCTTGCATGCATTCGTGGGAGGCCGAAACTATGAAGGCCTTAGTATGAATAGTTTGGCGAGTGCATGCTGTTGAAGTAGAGTTACTAAAACTTTTCCTTTTTTGAATCCAGAACTGGTGGACAAGTGCATTGGTTCACGCATCTGGGTTTTGATGAAGTCAGAGAAGGAGTTTGTTGGAACTCTTCTCGGATTTGATGATTTCGTCAGTAAGTATAATTATGTCTGATTCGTCTTTGTCCGGAAACCGTTGACTGGTGTGGACTTGCTATGATGCATGAGACAAATGACTAACAAAGGACTATTCTCAATATACTAAACAGACATTGGTTTTAGAGGATGTTACGGAATAGTAAGAGTTGTTTATCAAATGACAGTGAATCTGATGCGTTTTAGTGAGAACACAGCTGAGGCCGTGTTGTTACCAAGTTAGAGCAAATTCTTCTTAACGGAAACAACATTTGTATGGTAAGTCTTTGCAAGCTTCAAACTTTTGATGTTTTACGTGCATTTGAAGTCTAATTCCTCACATTTGGAATTATTCGACTAAAACTAATTTTAACTACTGTTTTTTCGCCACAAAAAAAAAATAACAACACATAAAAGCTTATTCCTGGAGGAGAGTAAGTAGACCAGACGACTAGAATGTTTAGATACACAATCTAATTCTTGAAAAGGGGCCCGGAGAATAGTTGTCTATACTAAACACGAAGAAAACGTTGGATCTTGCGCAGACATTTAGGGTCATATCAACGGTCCATATTAATATATCACGGTGATTGTTTTATTAGATAGGGTGATGGGGGAAGTACTAGCTGTGGTTTTGTGAATATTGAACAGAAATGAAGAGCAATGAATAATTTCAATTTTCCTAAATATTTCTCATAATTTTAAAAAAGTTCTTTCACCGTCGACTTTCCAACGATTCGGATACGCCTATACAGGTAGATCCACCACTTAAAAATCAAAATCCCGGCCGCTAAGACAGAACACATCGTAAACCATGATTCACTTTGAATAAATGCTGTTCTTATCCTGAGTACGGCCTACCTGCGAAAATAGTCCACTCCCAACGATTTTCAGCGCTAACGCACGGAACCCAACAAGCATATACCTTTACCCATACACAACCTCCTTCATTTTCTGTTTTGCGGTTGAAGTTCGCCGACCGTCGTCCAAAAAAATTTCATAGCCTTATTTTTCTTGCGCTGCCCTGCACCCACCCATTTTCGTTTACCCTAGGTAAGATACACCACACCTCGGCGTTTGAAGGCATGGAAGGCAAATGGATTGATCAGTTGCGGGAGATGTGCAATGGGGGATGTGGGATCCTTGATGGAAGGCCCTTTTGGGAGATGGATTTGTGGATGATCATTTGATGCAAGCTCGGGCGGCACCCATCTCTCACATCACCTTTTTGAAAGTGTCTCATGGTAACGATAAGCGCATTGAGTATGATCGGCTTGGGTTTGATTTCAGGTCTGGATTGATGACTTTTGGAGTTATGGGGATTGCGGCTTGTCTTTGGGATGATGCACTTTGCAACTAATTTGGGAGTATTAAAACCTGATCATATTGTTTCTTTTTCGACAGATATACTGTATCTTCTTCCCTTTCTGGTTTCGTCAAGCTTCCCACCTCACTTTTCACCTTTCCCGCTTCATATAATCTCGAAGATGTCTGGAAACTCGGAATTTTCAAACCCATTGAGAAAGTTCAAGCTCGTTTTCCTTGGAGAGCAGAGTGGTGAGTTTTGCGCTTTTACTTTATTGATGTGATCTTGGTGGGATAAAGGTGATCCAATTTGGATACATGTGTTTAAAAGGAAGATTTAAATGTTTCTATGGCTTTTCGCTTCTTCCTTTCTTTTATTTGTATAAATGGTGTGAGATTGACGTATTTTATCTCTTATCCTGGACTGTGTTATTTTACACATACAATCTTTACGGTATATTATCTATCAGTTGGAAAAACCTCTTTGATCACCCGATTTATGTACGATACCTTTGACAATACCTACCAGGTAAACACATTTTCCTTATTTAATCCGCCGTCCGTCTATTTTGATAGTAACCTGAATCTCTTTTTTTGATTATCGTGGGGAATGTTAGGCCACCATTGGTATCGACTTTTTGTCAAAAACCATGTACCTGGAGGACAGGACTGTTAGACTGCAACTTTGGGACACTGCTGGCCAGGAACGGTTCCGATCCCTTATCCCATCTTACATTCGTGATTCATCCGTCGCCGTCGTTGTTTATGATATCACTAGTACGTGTTGATATATTCTATGTTCCTTTTTTTTAGTGTTTTTTGGATTTTAATTTTAACGGGCTTGGATTTTGTCGAGGGAGAATACTTTGACGGAGTTTTTTCTCATTTTGCTCGTGGCTCGAAAATTCATGTCCCTGTTGTCTTTGTCAGACTTCGCGCGCGTTTAGTACTTGTTTTACTTATACCTTGTCATTATATTCCACTCATTTAGACCGCAACTCCTTCCAAAACACCTCTAAGTGGGTTGACGATGTCCGCGCGGAACGTGGTAGCGACGTGATCATTGTCCTTGTCGGCAACAAGACCGATCTTAGCGATAAGAGGTTGGCCGATTTATTCATCTGTTTAGCGTTACACGCGCCCAATTTTGGATGTTCACTGAATGTTTTTTTCAGACAAGTGTCGACAGAGGAGGGTGAGAAGAGAGCAAAGGAATTTAATGTCATGTTCATTGAGACCAGTGCTAAGGCTGGATACAACGTGAAGGCACTGTTCCGCAAGATTGCTCAGGCGCTTCCTGGGATGGACAATCCGAGCAGTGACAGCAATGGACAGCAGCGTGAGTATTTTTTTCCAGTTATCGGCTTTTTTGACGCGAATATTTTATTACTAACGATTTTGGGTTTCCTCAATTATTTTTTGGAAGTCATCGATGTCAAGCTTAACCAGAATGCAAGCAAGCCAGCGGAGGGATCTAGCTGTGCGTGTTAGATTGCGATGGGGTTTTCATGTTATATCTGTTATCAAAAACTTTTACAAACATCTTTGTTGTTTATGGAACTTTTTTATTTTCAGAGAGGTTTTTTTTTGTGCTGGGGTTTGAGAAAGGCTGCACACATATGATTTCTTGTTTTCTTATTTTTTTTTGTTTGTTTTTGACAAGGGCACTTTTTTTAGAAGAAAAACCACACATATGGCGTCTTTTTTCCATATTTCTTTATTTTGTTCGTGGTCGCTACCCACTTCCTCATCGTTCCATTAGGTTGTTTTGTTTCTTCGTAATTCTTTGTTTTGAACCGTTTTTTTCTAGGTTTCTGGTCGCCTCTTTTCTATTTCACGCCATTGGGTGATTGTGCACCTTTTTTTTGTTTTATGCATTGGTGGTTCCTTCCTCTCTTTCTTTTTCTTTTTTTTGTGATGGTTTTGAGATGGGTGTGGAAGATGCGGAGGGATGTCCATAAAATATATCTTTCCTGTGATGTCTTGATTGCTTAGATTTAAAGAGATTGGAAATTCAGTGAAACATCCAATGGTTGTTGCATGCAATTTGATTGCAATTTAATTGCCGTTTGAGTGTAAGTTCGCCTTAAAGTGTTTTCACTTTAAATTGAACAGAACATAGAAGCCGCCATGTTTCTACAATTCATTTATTATTAATTTGTCTCGCTCGTTTTCGGACACGTGGTCTACATATTTTCATTGCTATTCGGCATCATCCATCCATTCTCTTCTGTTTACGGCATTGTGATAAAAAAACGTATCATTTTTTTTTTACATCATGAAATAGCATCAGATTTGAATTGAATGTATCAGGTACTTACGTAAAGTTAAATACATAGTACGTGGATTAAAACATTAATGATAATGGAGGCTAAATCGTATAGCCATGAACATGAATTAACTTTAATAAGGGAGTGACAAAAAGTTAATAACATGATGAAAAGTGGCAAGCTCGACCTTGAACAATAATAAGTATTTGGTGAATATAGAGTTAATTGCGCGAATTACTACTGACTAGTACACTTAATTGCAAAAGTAGCTCTGCAATAGTAATGATATATTTATTATAAACAAAAATGTTCACACCAAAAGGTTACAAATGCAAAAGTGAGGGTGATTACAAAGAACAAAGAATGAAGAAACTTCTAAATCAAAAGAAAGTGCATGAAAAGCGGTGGGTGACAGCCCAAGGTCAACTACAAAGGGGTTGAGGGGCGTGTGAGAACCACTACCACAATCAGCAAACTCCATCACCTTTCGAGAAAAAACAATAGAAATAGGTATTCAACAACTCAAAAAGGCAGAGAGAGATACCGTAAAATAAAAACAAACCGCAAAACGAGAAAAAAATCCCTCGTATACCACCGAAAGAAACCCAAAGTGTCAAACGGATAAGAGTGACGTGGAGGAATGTACGTGGTGAAGTAAAAAAGAGCATCTAAATCAAAACAAAACTCCTCAACGAAACAAAACACAATTTCAGGTGTATAGGTTAAGAGCTGTGAGGAGAGTAACGCTAGGGATAGGGGAGTAAAACGCAAGTCAAGCATAAAAACAAACATAGCGCTCATCAGAACAATAAACAAAAGCCGTAACCACAGTCAAGAGCGTATCGAAGCAACCTGAGTCCCAAAAGTGAGTGAAAATCCAATAAGAGAAAGATATTGGAATAGATAAAAACCATGATATCTATGCCACGCCCAAACAGCAAGTGAAGAATTAATCACTAAAAAAACGGGTAAGCTCGAGATGTTTTTAAAAACACCCGTTAAAAAAAGAGCAGAACTTTCTATTATAGCGCATTGTAATTTACAATGCAATCCATCGAGTCGGTTTCCTCACCAGAATCATCCTCATAATCCTTGCTTATCGCGGAATAAGCTTCCGCCTTGATACAACTGATACAGTCAAAGACGCGTGAGACGTTTATGGTGCAGCATGGGACGTCTGTACTTCCTTTGCTCGCATTTCAGGAGCTACAGCTAATAAGCTGGTATCTTATAGCTTGTGGATGCATGTCCTTCAACCGGATTAGGATGGGTAAAGGCTGATGGTCGAGGGGAGGCTTGGAGGGCGTCAATAGATCAAATTTTTGTTTTCGTTGCTAATCAAGAGATTTTCAATCAGGTGGGCTCTTTTAAACTTTACCTAGAACTTAAATAATCGGAAAGCTTACTTCATTCGGCATTAACCAAATTTGCGTTACTATAAGCGGGCTGTTTTTATTTTATTTTTTAACATGTCGTCGATATTCAATCTTAGAAGTAACTGTGGCCGCGATAGAGTGTAGATTCATCAATTAGGTAAGAAATATGTAAAATACAGGCTCATCATTTCTCTACGACCAACAATAAAATCGACCACCTCCGTCATTTCTCTTAAGGCACAACAAATAACAATTTTTGAGCCTTTATGCCACACCATAGCCAAATACAAAACTTCTTGGTTCTATCCTAGAAAACAACCTAGATTTACTAATCTACTATCGCCATCTTCCATGGAGTACATATCATAATATTATTTATACTTTTTGACCTTCGTGAAAACTGTCCGCCTCTTTTTAGCAACTATTTCTCACTGAAAAGTATTTCACATTTGGTTGAAGATTAATCTATTTCACTCTTCCAAACTAAAAAGCAAAATCAAACGGGCACTCAAACTGGTTCACCAAACGAACCAAAAGAAAAAGAAAGAAAGTAGCACATTACTAATAAGATAATGTGGGAAAAAACCTCTTTTATAAAAAAAAAAAGGGATTAACACAAGATGAGATAAATCAAAAGACATAATTAAAAACACAGCTTAAAGCATGATAAACAACAACGAAAACGCTTTGCAAGGACAACAAGGTGGAGAGCACTCGCACAAGTCTAAAAGGGGGAATAGGTGTGTGTGTTGCACGAGTGTAAAGACAAAAAGAACTAGGAGGTGAGGGGCAGAGATAAGATGATGACGCGGTGACTGAATCAAAGATCTTCCTCGTCAGAGTCCTCGTACTTGAGACCCTCCTTGGCGGCAATCTTCTTCTTCTTCTCCTTCAATTGAGCTCCTTCCTGGTCAACTTCCTGGTCGACTTCACCTTCTCAACGTTACCGAACTGGTCGATACGGGTGGTCTCCTCCTTCTGCTCAATCTTCTCCTTGGTTGAAGATTCCTTGGCGCCGGTGATGGTAAGGCGACCAGCGTCAACGTGCCATTGCTCAGGGCAAATGTGCTTGGCGAACTCGTGGTTGTGAGTGATGAGCAACACACCACCACCGTAGTCCTTGATGGCGCCAGCAAGGGCACCGAGAGAGTCACGATCCAAGAAGTTGGTAGGCTCGTCCATGATCAACATGTGGGGGTTGTACCACATAGCGGCGGCAAGGACGACTTTAACCTTCTGACCACCAGAAAGACCACGCATACGGGAGTGGGTAGCGAATTCAGCAGGGAGACCACAGTCCTCAAGCTGCTGCTCAACGTTCTTGGAGGTCAACGGGCGAATGTACATACCAGCCCTGGCGGCCTCCTTGTCATCGTAAGCCTGGAGAACCTTCTGGTAACCCTCGGCCTCAAGCTTCTCACGAGTCAACCAGATGTTGTCGTCCAAGACTTGCCAATCCACTTGACCTCGTACTCGTATGAACGCTTGGCCTTACGACGACCAACAATGTCTTCCATGACGTACTTCACACCCTCAATAACAAGCACCTTCGCCATCTGTTTTTCGTCCTCCTCAGTCATTTGACGAGTAGCCTTGGCAAGGAGCTCACGGTCCTCACCGTAGGCGTAACGCCAACGGATGTACTCATTGGCAGTCTTGTCAAGGTGCTGTTCAATGTGGTGGAAAGCGTGTTGGGCGACGTAGGCAATACGAAGGTTAGGGTGCTTGTACACCTCACCTTCCTGAGGCTCGGCTTCTCCGGTAAGGACCTTAATCATGGTAGACTAGAAAACAAAGATATATGGTCAGCGATATAGTACAACGAATTTGGAAAAAACGGGTATAGACGCTTGGAAACATGTATAGACGCTTGGAAACATACCTTTCCAGCACCGTTGGGTCCAACAACGGCAACACGAGAGTTAAGAGAACACTGGAGAGTAATGTCGAAGAGAGACTGCTTGGTGGCACCGGGGTAGGTGTATCCAACACGCGCCATCTTCAAGATGGCCTTGTCCTTGGACTTAACACCCTCAAGGAAACCAGGCTCAGGGAACTTGAACTTAAGAACGGACGCGTCAAGGTCGTAGTAAGACCTGGCCTCAGGCACAGCCTCGACGAACTTGGACAAGTTGCCCTTGTAGGTCTTCAACTTCCTGTTCTCGTAGTGGATAATGTGCGTGCACACACGGTCAAGGAAACCGGAGTCGTGGGAGACGATCATGCAGGTAACGTGAGTAAGGCCAGTGAGGTAGGCCTCCAACCAGGCGACGTTGGTGACGTCCAAGTGGTTGGTAGGCTCATCAAGCAACATGATGTCAGCGTTCAAGATCATAGCACGAGCAAGTTCGAGCTTCATCTTCCAACCACCGGAAAGCGAACCAACGGCCTGCTTAAGCTTGTCGTCGTCAAATCCGACGCCACGGAGGGTCTTCTCAACGGCAACGCGATCACACATCTCCTTAACCTTCTCGTCGTTAGAAATGAAATCAAGAACGGGGAAGTCAGCCTCCTCAGCCTGAAGGTTGTGCTCGACGAAGACAGTCTTAAGCTCCTCGGGCGGGGGAAGTTCTCAACCTGTCCGTTGGCGATGGCACGCATGAGGGTGGTCTTTCCACAACCGTTAGGGCCGCAAAGACCGTAACGGGAACCACGGTGAAGACGGAACTTGGTGTTGTTGAGAAGAATCATACCACCGTAGGCGAGGGAGAACTCACAGTCGCAAAGAACCTCCTTGCCATCATCCTCGTCCTCCTTTATCTTCTTGGACTCCTTGATCCTGTCGAGCTCCTCGTAGTAGGGGATGAGAGCCTTGACAACAGCGTCGGCGGCGGCGTCAGGAATGAAGTTAATAAGGTAGGGCTTGACGTAGGTGTTGTTCCATTCGGCCGCGTCAAAGACGCGAGCGAGGTAGAGGGCAAGGACGTTACCGGCAACGTACTTAACAGTGACGTTGGCGAACTCGTCAATCTTGGTGGAGGGGGCGGCCTTCTTGATCTGCTCCTTGACAACAGCAAGGACGGCATCGACAGTCTCGTGTTTGACAGCAAACTCTGCGGTCGACTCGTTACCACCAACCTTGATGAGGGTCTTTTGGGCACTCTCAGCAACGGCACGGAGCTCAGGGTCAGCAGAAATATCAGCCACACGCTCAAGACCGGGCATGAGCTTAGGGACGAACTGATGAGCATCAGCGGGGTTCTCAACAAGCTTGCACATGTTGTCAATGATCACAGCGCACTGACGGAGGACAGCGGGGGCACGCTCAGCAAGACCACGGTTAAGGACGGGAACCATAATAGCAAGGGTAGGGGCCTCGACCTGTTGCACAAAGGTGGTGGAAGAGAGCTTGTGGACAGTCTCGGGACTTCCTGTGGGCGGGCAATGCAGGATACGAGGGCGGGAAGGAAGGGAATAATATCGATGTTGGCGATGGTACCGGTACACTCGGTCAAGCAGCTCGTGGCAGCCTCACCAACCTATACGAAAAGTCAACATTAAGTCAGAATTATGAAGAAAAAGAACATTCATGAATTAATCTCACCTCGGCTTCGTGTCCCACATACAGTCAGAACCGCGGGCACAATCTCGGGAAGGCACGCCGCAATCTGAGAGGGGGCAGTGGCGGAGAAGGAAGAAAGAATCTGGAGCGATCCAACCTTAGTCTGCCACTTCTTCTCGTTCGTAAGCTGCTCAAGGAGGACAGGGACGAAGTTCTTGACACAGTAGGCGGCAGCGTGGGAAAGGAGAGCCTTAGCGGCAACGTCGGCAGCAGCACGAACGGGGACCATCTTGTCACCGAGGGAGTTGAGGACGACGGGAAGAGCCTGAAGCATGTAGGGCTCACCAGAGCGACCAAGAGACTCGGCGATAGCACCGTAAGCGACCATGGCAGCTTCACGGGCAACCGCGTTTTTCTTGTCCTCAGCAGCTTTCTTCAACTTGTCCGTAATGGCATAGGTCTTGAAGCTCTTGAACACGCCGGCAGACTTGACAATGCCAGCCAATTCGGTGGCAGCCGTCTTGCGGTCATCGGCAGTCTTGGCCGTTGTGAGGGTCACCAAAAGCTCAGCAACGAGAGTAACAACTTTGTCGTCTTTTCCAGACTGCATTTCCAGATAAACGTTAGACAGGAACAAGGAAAAAAAAAGGTTGCAGATGGGATAAATTGTAGGAAAAACGTTGGACAGTTACGCTGACAACCCCATTGTTGTACAGACAACCCCAGAGCCGTCAACCAAAAAAAAAAAAAAACTGAAGAAAAAACCATGCGCCACACCCTCAATGGCCAATAAACGCTCCGTGCACGTGAAATTATTTGGTCTCCGCTGACAGAGGGGCTTTCGCTCCGTTGCTAGCGATGGGCGTCAAATGATGGGAGGCACTCAAAAGTGCTACCAATCACGACGACATACACTACGGAGTAAACAAAACACAATCACAGACGATGATGATGTCCGAAGGATATAAGGAGACGGAAGCGCATAAAAAGAACTGCTGCAGGATGGATGTGGGGAGAGGAACGAGAAGCTCACCATTATGGAATAAATACTGGTGTTCGAACGACGGTATTGATAATGGCAACAGAAGAACAGATGCGGATCCGATAACAAGGTAGACCAAGAGTAAGAAAAAGGAAAATGGTTAGATTTTAAAAACTTTAGCTGTAAATGGGCGGCGCATAGGAATGATATGAGGAGCGTCCACTTTCGCGAACTAAGCAGAACTTAAGTGCTGCAGAGCCGCTTCTTGAAGACTCTAGTAATGATCGATTCATGACGATGTTGCAAGCCACCTCCTAAAGTGAATCCCATTCCAAAAACCGACTTCTCCACAGCGCCGACTACGCAAAGCCGACGGCATTGGCAGGATGGATCTTCCACTCGTCCATCCCAGTTACGGATGATGAAGTTGAAGTAGAAGGAGAGATTAAGATCCTCCACTTACGTTTTTTTGATCAAACAGTAGTGTGGGGTAAATGTGAACGCACTCTCTCCTGGAGAAAGTGCAAGTGTGTGTTGCTAATGTGGGAAGAAACGCTTGCGATGGCTTCTTCAGAGACTCCCGCGGATGACTGGGGAATCGGTTTGTTTTTTGGTTTTTTTTTTTTGTGTTGATGAGGGGGTTATAAAAAAGGCGGGGGTGAAAGGAAACGGGAAATTGAAAAATGTCTTTGGCTTTTATACTTTCAGGCCGTCTTATTGGGATTATAAAAAAAAAAAAAAAAAAAAAAAAAAAAAAAAAAAAAAAAAAAAAAAAAAAAAAAAGGGAAAAAAAAAAAGGGTGAAAATTTACATAACGCATATATGAATGATACATATTCAATATTTAATATGATTGAATAAATAGTTTCAAACGAGAAGCCTGGATCTTGAAATTGTTTACAGCAAGAAGCCTAGATCCAGGTGATACACACATTAAGAATTGTCTGGAACAGAAATATTCTATATAAGATTTATACCGATCTGTCTGGAACAAGAAACCCCAAAAATAAAAACATAAAAAGTCAGATGTGTGAGAAGGTCTGTGTCACAACACCGAAACTTTCTACAATCTACCTACAGGTATATACTTTGACCTATATATTTCCTGCAATAAATGTCAGCGTTTATATTGTTATTACTTTGTATATATTATACCTATAAAAAAATATTGGGAAAGATTCAATCAACAGCTAATAATGACAATAGAAAGCTTTCCACTTATAAATATTCCAAAGGTAGACATCCTCGAATCAGTCTGGAATTTAAGGAATTATGCACTAGGTAGCCAAGAAGATGCATGAAGTAGCGTATTTATGATGACCCAATAATAACAATAATAATATTAAAGAGAAAGGAATAAAAAACTGTAACAGAATCACTGAAAAAGCTAATTGAAGCGTCCCCGTTCCACTTCTTTCTGAGTCAGCCCTTTGATAGACTCACAAGCTGAGACGTACTACGCGTACCCCAAAGGCAATGTGTGGTGTCACATCAAGAACAGAACGGACCGTAATCATGGCTCAATGCATCAACGCGCACTTGTCAAGTTCTCGATTGGCATCCTGCGTTCTCCTGTAACGTAACTGTTTGATATATGAGTAATTTGTTTTTGACTTCGTTCTAATTTTACGATACCTCCGTCCTTATCTTTCGATTATTGTTTGTATATTCTGATAATTAAGGGTTCTTTGATTTTTTTCTGCCTGGAGCAAAGGGCTTCTCAGTAACTTCTTTATACGCAAATAAAACAAGTAAAACATTGCAAAACTCATCAAGACTCCAACAAACTTTTTCATCACCCACTGAAATCTTTATGGTGCTATCCAATTCAACTGACATCAAATACGTTGTGAATGCCGTAATATGACCATTACAACACACCTGGAATAGATGTGGAACAAAATCCTAAGGGGAGTTTCACGGGGTAAAGCAGAGGGGAGGAAACAAGGAAGAACAGAGAGAGAAGGGGGGACGTCGTCTCCTTCACCCAAAATAGCCCGGAAAAACAACGTTCCAAGGATAGGTACTCACGCGACCCAGCAGTAGAAAGAAATCTCTAGAGTAGAAATAAAGAAAATCCTCGTATATTTACTTTGGTTACACATGACGTTCTTTCCCCTCCCGGAATATTTAACCCTATGTGTAGTACAATTAGAATCTGCTCTTATTAATGGTCGGCCAGTGTCCAGTGTCCAGTAGGGCTTCAGGTTCAGCCCGCCCAGACCCGCCTAAAAGCAATGTTCTTCTGCACTGAGGTTGTCAATTTTAATAAATTGCTGGATGATCAACTAATAAAGGTTCTTTCGTGATCAACCGCGTAATGAACAAGGTTGATAAGACCCTTCAACTAAAGTACTTTCCTTCTATGTTTGTCGATTTTCTTCGTAAAGCCGCATAATGTCGTTAAGCATTTCCTTGCAGTGTCTCTACCAATCTCGGATATTTGTGAGTTTCAGATATTCATACTTCTGAATATTTAAATTAGAAAACATCATCAGTTTCTTCGCTACCCGCAAATATAATTAAGCGTATTTTATTGACAAGGCTATGAAAACTTTTTGGATGTACGCTATGCAGCGAATCAGCATCATTTAACCACCACCTCAACCATCAGCCTTTTGAGAGCTGCACCATTCAAAACACGCGTTAAAACTGGAGGGTTTTTGTTTCTTTAACAACGATACATGGGATAACATTATATTAATGCTCGTCTTCTTTTGCCGTCTACATCTAACTTCAGCATCGATGCTGAAGTGGGTCATGACTCCCATAGACCATGTAGCAAAACAAGCCCACTGACCGAATGCAGTGTAGATTTAAAGGTGACAGCGTTTAACTTTATATGGAATTGAACGCGACAAAACGAACGATTTGGATAAATATGTTGTTATTGAATAAATGTGTAAAGTTTTCGACGTTAACGGTATTATTATAAACTAAGCGGTTGCTTTTAATTGCTGAAGTGGATAGAGGCGGTATGTGATCATAAGGTGACACTGAGGTCGACTTTACAATGCAGAAACAGGGGATGAAGGGAAAATACCCCAGCTTCTCCTGTTACACTTTATCCATGATTCTCATATAATATACTTCTTGATACGTACTTTTGGATAAAAATAATACTTTTCCATTTAATTGTTTATCGTCAGAGAGCCAGCGCCAAAGAATGTAGGTAAGAACAACGACGCAAAGGTCACAAACCTGTATTTTTTAGCAACCTATAAGGTCACATTCAAATATATCATGGCGCCAATGTCGTTCATCCCCGCTTGTTTTCAGAATAAATATCAAGATCTGATGGGCGGACTGCAGCAATGATCGGTGTGGCCTTCTTATATCGGTTTTTCTTTTTACAGTCTCTTTTGTTTCCATTTGATTTTGGAGATACTTGGCAGATGCGACTGGACTATTACCAACGTGAGCTGTTTCGTAGAAAACTGAGTTATCCAAGTCTGCGTAAAAATTAGGGTGCAAACGTATGCTCTTGACTACTGTTTCCACGAGTTGAGAGGAGAATCGAGACAATCGCACAGATACGATTATAAATCACGATGTCTTGATTGGTGATCATCCAGCGCGCTTTCGCATGAGGGATGGCAAAGTTGATTGAATCCATGCAGTGGTAACGTGAATGGTTTAAGAAGATCTTTAACTTGATCGGTTGTTGAGGAATATAGGTCATATCCTGATTTTAACTAGATGCTGTCGGACACTCTATGATGACACGTCTGCAATATCGGACAACACGAAGAAACGTGAAATTAGACTTGTCCGCCATATCTGACCAATCATCAATTACACATATTTATTCGTAATGATTTGAGCCACATTTCTCGCCGCAATCTATCTAATTTATTGGATAAAGGCGAAAATTGTTCATTCTGGACCAAAAGAATAATAGCTTTCCTCTGCTGTTCTTCATTTTGAAGAACTTTTGAATTTCCGTCGTCATCGAGTACTTGAGTACTTGCTTGCGTGGAAGAGGCCATCAACCCCTTTCAACGCTTTATAGCTGAACACCCCACACCGCATTCTACAATATCACCCTACACGCTTGGCACATTCGACTCTACATACCTCTCAGCCTGCTTGCTTTGGCGCTGCGCTACTGCTGTTGAAGCTGTTGGTAAAGAGAGACCATCCATTCATCCTTGCGTGTCTGTAGCAGTACTCCGAATTACTGCTGCAATCACTGTGTCTTTATAGATGTAAGTAACAGCATCATCATCATTACCACTAACCAGTCTGTTTAGCGCCTTGCCCTCTGTACAAGACCTGACCTCACTTTTTTGAAGTTCCGCTCCTCTCAAGAGAACTCAAGGTATCCTTCAAACCCCTCGCGCTTCCATAGCAAGACTCACTTCATCGAGTGAGTTGACCAAGATCAAGACGTCTCGAGGCGGTGACCTTGAATTTGAGCATTGCATTCATTCACCTTCCGCCCAGCCTATATCTTACTTCCCCCCTACTCAAATCTATCTCCCAACTACCCTTACTCTTAAGGCATCATGTCCTCAAAATACGACGTTCACTCCCTCAAGGTCTTTCCTGACGGATTCTGCCCGGGTTGCACCTTACTTTGCGGTCTCACCGAACGAGAGCTTGGCGCCACCTATCTGGGTGGTAGAACAGTGCAGTCTGTCCTGCTGAGAGGTCACCCGCATGCAACGTGGTGTGAGCATTACGTTGACCCCGCCGTTGCTGTCGCCAACGCCAACCCTCCTGCTGTTGCAGGACCTTCTCGAAGTGCCCCCGCTCGACGTCGGTCTCCAAGGAGGGAAGTTGAAGACCGTGAAGACCGTGACAGCGATACGCTGTCTAGAGCATCAGGCTCAGGTCATGATGATTCTGGACCAGAATCAGCAGAGGCATCTGGTGAGTATCTCATCTTTCGTGCTCTCCGTCCCTGTCGTTATTGTCCGATTCTTACAATTTATTTTTGTGCCACAGACTCTGAGGAGTCGAACCACTACCCAGGTGCTAGGGCTCCACTCTCAATGTTCACTCCAGACACCAGGGGATACGTCCCCGTGCCATTTTCACGTCCTACTTCGGCTGCTGGCCAGCGTGCCCGTTTAATGTTGTCTGCCCACATTCGCGAATCGAGACTGGCAGCACCGCACATCCCATGTGTTACACCAAGTCACATGCCGAGGTCGCCACCCCCAGCTGAACTCAATGCGGACAGCGTCTCGCGCAGGCGCCTTATCGAGACTATCTTTTCCGACTCAGAGAATGAGGAGGGGCAGGCTGTCGTGCCAGATGGTGCCGTTGAGGGTGTGGTTGACAATGTGGTGATGGGGGAGGGTGAGGAGGAGGAGGAGGTGCTTGACAGCTCATTTATGCGTAGGCGCTCAGACGTGCAGATCTTTTCGGACTCGGAAGGTGAGGAGGCTCAAGCTGTCGTGCCAGATGGGGCTGTTGAGGGTGTGGTGGACGATGTGGTGATGGGGGAGGGTGAGGAGGAGGAGGAGGAGGAGGTGCTTGAAAGTTCATTTATGCGTAGGCGCTCGGACGCGCAGATCTTTTCCGACTCGGAAGGTGAGGAGGTCCAGGCTGTCGTGCGGAATGGGGCCGTTGAGGATGTGGTGGACGATGTGGTGATGGGGGAGGGTGAGGAGGGTATTAACGTGGACGAAGGCGTCGTTCGACCAAGGAAGAGGGTTCATTGGATGGATGATTTTGAGGGTGAGGAGGAGGAGGAGGTGCTTGAAAGCTCATTTATGCGTAGGCGCTCGGACGCGCAGATCTTTTCGGATTCGGAAGATGAGGATATGGTGCAGCGGGTGGTGCCAGTAGTTGCGCAAGAGGTTGAGATGATGGAAGAGGAGATGGTGGGTGTTAATGTGGACGAAGGCGTCGCTCGACCAAGGAAGAGGGTTCATTGGATGGATGAGACTGAGGAGGAGGAGGAGGAGGAGGATGGGAGGCACTCCAAGAAGAAGAAGTTGGGTCATGATGAAGTTGAGATTGTGAGGGGTTTGGTTATCAAGAGCAAGGAGGCTGCGATCCCACGTTACGCGTTGCGCAGTGGCAGGTCAAGGCTTACCTCAAAGCGTTTCTAGTGTGATTTGATTTATTTTTATTTCTTATGCTTTGATAGTTTTCTTTATATTGTTTTGTGGTTGCTGTGTTAAGGGGTTAGCTACTTACTGCCAATGATCTCGATGCTGTTTTCTAGTTTAGAGGGCTATCCAGCCCATCTACTTCTCTCTTTTGGTTTTTTTTGTTATTTCACACTTTATCCTGCCCCCTTTTTTTTTTGGGTTGTTGTTCGCGTTCGGTGCGGTACCAAGGCAAGTCCCTCCCAAGTACATCCTCGCCAGCGATCTCAAGCAGTATCGCCTCCTCATTCTGTAATCGACATTTTTGTGGGGGATTGAACTTCCGAGAAGGCTATGTGGCTGTTCCCTCGGGGATCTCGCGACATCCAGTCGAACGGTTCGCCAAAGACAGACGCGTGGAAGCCTCTGGCGAGGAAGACTCTGGTGAGGACACCGACTCGATGGATTCCATCGCACGCAGGGATGAAAGTTTCTGCTCTTTTTTTCTCGAGTGATTTTGAGAACGTTTTTTGGGTGATTGAGTCTTCACTTTCTTTTTGGTCGTGGTATAAGTTTTTAATGTTGTTTTGGTGTTTTTTTTAAGCCATTTGTACATTCCTCTATACACCCTTATGACACTTTACGATATTTTTTTTCTTATTGGGTTTTGTTGTTATTTTCCAGTACCTCTGCCCTCTGAGGTATCATTGAGTTTTTTTCAAAGGAGTGATGGATTTTTTTTTCTGATTGTCGTTGTGGATCTCACACGTGACGATCGATTCCATCTACTCTGTCGCAGGGCTGGTAAAAACCTGATTTTTTTTTTCGGAGAAAATCAGGTTTGGGTTTTTATTCGATTAAAACCGTAAAAAACCCGATTTAAATACTCGTGTAACAATACATATGCATAAAGTATAAACCACATAAAGTAGGAACATTTTTACTACAACAACTATGACATCCTAATATAATTGGCTAATTTCCTTCAATGCTCAACGGTTACTGCACATAAGTATAAACAAAAGATCCCCTCATAGAAAAAAATATTCGGATAATATATATATCCGTAATAAACCTGATTTGGAGGTTTTTCAAAATTCAGGTTTTTTTTAAAAAACCGAATAAAACCGGACCGATTTAAACCTTGCTCTGCCAACCCTGCTCTGTCGGGATGTTTATAGGCCTCTGTTGACTTTTACGAGCGCCTCCCGTTCCCCACTTTTTTAATGTTTTGTTTTGTTTTTTTTAGCGGTTTTTCGCCACGTGTTTGTGGGCCCCGCTTTCATGTATCTCTTTGTCATTGCATTGGTGCCCTTTTACCTCCCCCTGTGGTTGATCCCTGGGATGCCATTGCCATTTTTTTTTTATTTTCACGCATTGTTTTTTTTTGTTTTTTAAAGTTGTGTTGTTTTTTTTTGATTTAACGTTTGCTTTTTTTTTGTAATTATAGACATACCTCACTTATAACATATGTTCACCCTTTTTGATGTTTTTCAATACATCGTTTATTGTGTCGCTCTTTAATTTTTTTGGCACTCTGTAAGTCATTTCATCATTGGCTGAATGCGTGGTTATTCGATGCTGTCGGCACATGACAAGGAGTTTGAGATGATCAAAAAACGACTGTCATGAAGTTGTTAAAGGTGCCTAAACGGATTTGTTTTCGGTGATCAGAGTTTCGTTAAAGCTGATAAAAGATGTGCTTTGAATAACCGTGAACTTATATGTATTCAGGTATTGATGAAACGATAAAAGCAGCTCGAGTCACCATGAACATGCATTCAGGTAGTAAATAATGGTAAAACGATTAAAAAAGGCGATAATGTTCCTCAAACAAAAACAATGTGTCAAAGGAAACAGAAAAAGTAACACGAAAAGGTTAAAATAAAATATACTGTACATATAGAGTGAGGGTATGTATGTCATTACAAGTAATGATCAGAGTTTCGTTTAAAGCAGATATGATGAACGTACATCACCAAGAATGTTTTAAAGTGTACGTAAGGATATACTTTGTTACAAAAAAACCATGATCAGAGTATCGGCAATGATGAACGTACATCACCAAAAATGTTTTAAAGTATACTTATAATGTCTTATATAAATGTATTCACAATAATGCACAAGAAAAAGAATGGACGACTACAAGATATCAACCCGAAAGCGACAAAGGGAATACAGGAGACGAAAAAAAAAAAAAGGCAACAAAAGGGGGATAGACCGAGTATCCAACAAACGAGCTAAAAAGAACAAAAAAAAAAAAAGGACCAAGACTTGTAACAAAAAAAACAATAAAAGGGATCGAAAGAAAAGACCGCCTTTCTTCAAATAGCCATAACAACAGACTTGGTCTGGGTGTACTCGTAAATGGCGAGCTCAGAGTTTTCACGACCGAAACCGGATTCCTTGTAACCGCCAAAAGGCATTTGCTCGCTCAAGACCTGATGAGGGGATAAGTCATGTGGGTGGGGAAAAAATAAAGGTCGAAAGTGTAAGACTTACATTGTAGGTGTTGACCCAGACGGTACCAGAGTGGAGCTCATTGGCGACACGGTGGGCAATGCTCAAGTTCTTGGTGTGAACAGCGGCAGCAAGACCATACTATAAAGCGAAAATGGAATGTTACTTAAAAGAAAAGACAGAAACCAAGATGATGAATGCTCACGTTAGAGTTGTTGGCACGCTCGATATCTCTTCAACGGTTTTAAACTTGAGAACGCAAACAACGGGTCCGAAAATCTCCTCCTGAACAACCTTCATGTCATCATGAACCTCAGAAAAGATGGTGGGGGTTACAAAGAAACCCTTGCTTCCATGTCTGTCACCACCATATTCAACCTTGGCGCCAGCCTTCTTCCCATCTCAATGTAAGACATGACGCGATCAAACTGAATCTCATCAACAAGAGGTCCATGGTTGGCCGCCGGGTCAAATTGTTCACCAAGACGAATCTGGGCAGCTGCTTCCTTGAGCTTGGACATAAACTTGTCGTAAGCACCTTCCCTGGACGTACACACGGGTCCCAGCGCAGCAACACTGTCCGTGGTTCAACGTGAATCCAACCTTGGTCGCCGCCACCGCATTGTCAATGTCAGCATCATCAAACACAATGTTGGGTGATTTGCCACCAAGTTCGAGGGAAACTTTCTTGAGGTTGGAGGTGGCGGCTGCAGCCATGATTCTGCGACCGGTGGCGGTGGAGCCCGTGAAGGCGACCTTACGGATGTCCATATGGCGGGCAATGGCTTCACCGGCAGTAGGACCAAAGCCGGTAATCACGTTGACGACTCCGGCGGGGGAAACCGGCTTCCTTGATCAATTCGCAAACTTTGAGGGCAGAGAGCGGGGTCTTTTCAGAGGTCTTCATGACGATAGTGTTACCGGTGCAGAGAGCAGGGCCGAGCTTCCAAGCCATCATAAGGACTGGTTATTGGAAAAAGATTAATCATGGATACAATATGTACAGGTTAATTCAATTAATGGTACTTACTAGGAAAGTTCCAGGGGCTGGTTGAGGTATAATAATAAAAAAATATAAAACGTACTGAGCGAATGATCTCATATTCAAACTAAAATAAAACACCACGCCACTTACATAATCTGCCCAACAACACCAAACGGCTCATGCTTGATAAAAGTGTGGTAGTTCTCCTCCATATCAACAACCTTTCCATGAATCTTGTCCGCCCATCCAGCATAGTAGCGCAAGTTTTGAGATGGCTTTAGGCAAATCAACGTATCGGGCCTCTGTGAAAACCTTGCCGTTATCCCAGGACTCGATGGCAGCCAGAAATGTCAATATCGCGCTCCATGAGGTCGGCGAGCTTGTAGAGGAGACGGCCGCGTTCATAGGGTTGTACTTTTGCCCAGGACTTGAAGGCCTTTTGAGCCATGACGACAGCAGCGTCCGCTGGATGAGGGGGTTTAGGTAAGTTGTGATGCAGGAGGGATTGGAAAGGATAGGATATATGGATATGGACTCACACATCTTCCTTTAAACCTTCATAGACTTCACAGATGACTTGACCAGTAGCAGGGTCAACCTAGTAATCACTTGTCAGCGCATCGCGTCTCTGTGAGATAGGATGGATGGATGGGATGGATGGATGGATGGATGGAATGGATGTTCAAATGTAAAAGAGAATCAACTTACAGTTTTAAACTTTTTCTGGCTGATGGAAGGCACAAACTCATTGTTGATGAACAGACCGGTAGGGACGGTGAAGGTGTGGTCCTGGTGGGTGAGGGTGGATGGTGGTATCTTGGACAGTCATTTCTGAGAGCAGAGAGTGTATAATGTCAATAAGTAGAATGGGGAATGAGGATAGGATATGAAGTGTTCTTGAGAAGAAGAAGGATGCTTGAGAGAGTGATGGATATGGATATGGATATGGATGAATGGAGGTAGGTAGGTGAGTGGGAATAAATGCAGCAAGCACCGTCCTTTTATATCAGCCGGACTAATATATTATATAAGGGTGTATTTGTTAGGGGTGGAATGTACCTAAATAGAACCCGAATATGAATGAATGAATGAATAAATAAATAAATAAATAAATTAAAATAATGTAATCCAACCGAAGGTATTTATTTACATATAAATATACCGATGGGTGGGGAAGTAATAAGTAATAAACAGTGTTATAAGTATTTACATAGAGGTAATGCATGCATGTAAATATCTATTAATTAAAGCAAAAGCAAAGCACATAGCATATATTAGGTACATACTTCCAAAGTTGACAATTATTATTTAATGAATGAATGAAAAGGCTTGTTCAAAACAGAGTCACGTTTTCATTTTATTAATTTATTTATTAATTATTGTGTTGTGAACTTGTGCCACTGAGGTACCTATTACATACTCAACTATATTTATAATTCACTTGAAGGTTGCATGAATGTTAAAACAAGTATATTTATTTATATTATTGACTTATTAATGATTATTTCAATCAATTATTAATAAATATTTATTCATCCTCTCGCGTGATGCGTGATGCTCATGGATAAATAATTAAATACTAATAAACTTTCATCCCCATATCAAGTAATATATGATACCACTCTATAAACACATCATCATCTGTTTATATATGTATTCAAATTTACATACATCCATCATGGATACTCTGTCAACCAACTTGACACCTCACACGAAGCTCCTTCTCCTCCATCAAAGCATGAACCTCTGCAAGCTCATCCACTTCAAACGCAAACCGAAGTGTGCTGAACGGTAGCATGTATATGGCTGCGAAATAAAAAATAAAAAAATTAATCTGCATTGGGATATGACCACCAATTAAAAAAAAGAACAGAAAAAATTAATCTGCATTGGGATATGACCACCAATTAAAAAAAAGAACAGAAAAAATTAATCTGCATTAGTCTACCTTTTACCCAAGGACATTCACGGATCGCTCTAAAAAACACGGCCTTCACCTTGACGGCTGGCGAGCTTGAAATAACCTCAAAGACAATATAGAGATACCACAACGAAGGATTGTGGCGACCGCTTTTAATGCAAGATATTAAAACAAAATATAAAAATAACTAAAAATAAAATCGACATACCTGTTGGAATCAACCGCCCTCTCGAATAAAGACCGTACAGAATTGACATTATAAGATGTCCGTTGATGCAGCTCCGCCCAGATCGAAAACGTCCAGAGAATATGCGACTCTTGTCTAACAAGAAGGAAAAAAAAAAAAAAAAAAAGTCAACAACCCAAAAATATAAACCATCATCTCCCAGAATCAACCCCTCAAAATACACATACTCCACCAACAACCCATCCAAAAACCTCCTCAACCGATTCTCAATCTTGGTCCTCGCCTCATTATGCAAAAACATCATCAACAACCCCGCATGATTCGGATACGCCGTCAACGATTCCTCCAACGCCTCTCGAAGCACCACCGGTCGAAACCCTCCACTCCCACACTGAGAATGCAAATAGATCAGTCGAACTCGATGCTCCAACAGCATCTCCTCAAACACGGTCCCAGAAGAACGCGACGAATGGTCAGTGTGTTTAAAGCGGAGGGTGGTGAGGGCAGCGTCGTAGATGGAGAGGCCGTCGTCGAGAGCTTGGGAGAGGTATTCTAGGAGCGCGTGGCAACCTATGGAGCTGGCTGCGTTGAGTGTTCCTTGGGTTACTTCGTTTGCGTCAACAATGTTTATCAAATTCTGTGTGAGATCCTGGTATCCCTTTAATGCTATTAGATGATAATTGTTTGTTTTTAAAAAAAGGCACCTTTCTTGCTTTCAACAATCTCGTTGGATTCATGGGTGCATCGATATCTTTGTATTTGTGATTAGCACGCACGATAGAATTCAATTCAACATCTTAAAATAAAAGAACTCACCCATGGCACTTGATGTATCGAAAAGAAAAACGAGAACATCTAAAAAATTAATGTTCTAATTAAAAAAAATAAAAACTCACTCAAAGCCTGCGCATTCGACCCTTGCTTAAACAAATACTCTGCAAACGCAAAATGCAACGATGGCGCATCCGACTGATGCTCCTTCGGGAACGATCTATACGATTTCAATGCAGTTTGAAATATCTTTAAAGCCTAAAAAAAGTTAAAAAAATGAGTACAACACCAAAATGAATTCGACATCACCTCTGCATGATTTCCTCTAGATGCCTCTATGTCAGCATACACACACCACAAAGAAAGATTAAAGCGTTCAGATTTTAAAAGGTTCTTGCCAAACTTCATTCCGCTAAAAGGTTTAGACACATGAAACAAAACTCAATAATACCTTTTCAACCCAAACGTCACCTCAAACCCAAATAGCGCTGGTAAAATCTTGAAATCCTCATTAAGGACTGGCCGTGCCTGCACAAACACGTTTCTAAAGCCAAAAAGAATATAATTACAACGAGAACAAACGTATTAAAGCGGGTATATAAAAAAAAGAGTCACCGAACGTACCTTACAAAATTCCTTCGATCATCCCCGGCCGCCTCAACCGCCACAGCCTCAAACTCATCAAACATTCCAAAATACTCCTTCTCCCCCCTCACATTTCTCGAATTCGACGGAAACGATTTCAAAGGAAACTTGAACCTCTTGGCCGTCTCCTCATGACTCTCCACATTCATCTTGTTCACCTCTGGGAAAAACGCCGCCGCACACGCCTCCCCCACAAACTCTCCATGCAAGAATGGATCCGCCGTTAAACGGTCTTTTGAGGATATGCCAAAATTGATTTGCGAGGAAAGGAGGTTGAGGAAGGAACCGATGAGTTGACGTTTGGTAGAGCGGAGGGTGATGGGGAACATGAGGGGACGGATGTCGGTGAATATAACGGAACGGTAGGGGTCGTCGGATTCTTCTTCTTCATCTACTTCTTCTTCTGCGAGGGAGCGGAGGGGAAGCCAGAGTCGATACTCGGCGATGGATTCTTCTCGAAACCACTTTTGAAATTCATCTACACACTTTAGCACAATATCTTAAAGAGGGGGGTTTCACCTTCGCCTTCTTCATCCGTCATGGTCACTTTCGGTGGAAGTTTTGTCTGAACTGATTTACTTGTTGCTATTTGTTTTTGTCAAATTACACTTTCACACAAAAAAGAAATCAACCTACATTGCATAAAATTCGCACTCCACCCTATAGCACCCTTTAAAAAAGTCAACCACCCAACACTAGACTCATAAACATACCTCTTCCCCAAACCGCGGGCACTCACTCTCCCAAAACAACTCAAAAATTTCCACTCGATCCTGAAAAGGCTGTTCTTCAAAAGCCTGAGGGCAAAACGACGAAAACTCAATCATGGCTTGAAAACAGCATATCGCACGTTCAATAAACCCTTTACGAATTGTTATAATGTGCATAGATTTATATATACGAACCTGATTGTGCGAGCATGAAACAGGCTCGCGTGAATATGTGGGCGAGGATACCCTCTCTGACGGCATGATCTTGATAGAGTTACACAGGAAAGCTTCAAGGTGTTGAGCTTACCTAGACTCTGGTTTTTCGATAATGCTGATATGCATTCTTCGTAAACTTCCAGGCAATTTAAAACCGAGAACGTGGTATAATTTGTCTGTCTAAACTCAAGATACCGCTCCCAAAGTAAAAACGATCCAGCATGCTGCTTCAATATTTTATCCCACTTCGTCAACAACTTTGTTGTTCTAAATCAAAAGGATCAGCATGTTCTTTCAAACGTCTTTAAAAGAAAGGAAAGACTCACTCCCAAGTTTCAGAACAACACGCCATATAACCCGCCAAACAATTCATCATCATTCGGGAAATGCGCAAACGCCTTCTCATAAATCGCCCAATTTCTTATCATTCACAGCCCTCTTCAACGCTTTCTTCACAACCGAGTCAACAAGAGTATCCTGAAATTTGATAAAAATCCAACCACACTTTTCGATTTTTTCGGATCCTACAAATATCAATACAAAAACATTCATATGACTGCTTACTGAATTGATCCTCTTGTTAAACTCTTCCGTTTTCTTCATGTATCAGGGTTTATCGCTGAAAATTATAGACTTCGGCCTTATCAAGTTCTCGGCTTCCAGAAAGTAGCTCTTGGTCTAACGGGATAAAGTCTTCAGGTTCGTAGGGCTCCGAGGTATTCTTTGGCTTTATCACACTAGACGTATTAGATTAATCAAATTGAGGCAGAAAAACCTGCGAACTTTTATCGGCCGCGCTTTTAGCTGTTTTTTGAATTCATCGTACCCGATTCTCTACAATTAAAATGAATTGCATTAAAAACCAAACAATCTTTAAAAAAGGAACACCGATGCGTTCATTGTACTCACATCTTTTTTGGGTCGTCCTGTCACTGCAAACCCCCTTCCCATCTTCCCACTATGCTTATCGATTTTGTAATCAAAATCCGGACCTAAGATCGTAACTGCGCGTCGTCAGTTCCATACCACACTACATATCTTACAATAACTTCTTCTATAATCAGAAACTTCTTTTTTAGATAATCCCTCATAACGCAAAAGATTCGCATCTCCTTTTCTGTCAATGTAAAAGACGTTGAAATCTGAAGTGAGTTGTGGTATGACTTCAGGAGATCGCTATTGAAAATTAACTTAACATGTTGTTTGGCTATTACCTCTCTGTCGTGTTTATGTTTTTTCTTTTTCTTGGATTTATCATCCTTTTTTATGGGATTTCTCGCGTGACCGCTTTTTAGAGGACGGACTTCGAGACCTACTTCTTGAACGCTCACGGCTTTCAAGGTCAGACCCCCAACCATAGCTATTCCTTACTCTCTATCCCGGAGTTCGGACCGACCATCATATCGACGGTCTACCCGTTCCTGGGGTTTATCGGTGGGAGCTTGAAAGGATGAAAAGCTTGGAAACTTGGGTGCGGATGAGAAGGATGGGAAAGAAGGGAACGAAGAAGGTGGTTTTGACGCAATGGGTGCTGGATCCTGTATAGTGGAGATATTTCGATACAAATTCGCATCGACCTTATCCTGGTTATCTTCATCGTCGTCATCAGATTGGACTTTGAAGTTGGGGAAGAGGGAACTGCCGAGAAATCCCCTTGGAGGAGACTTGTTCCGTTCAGTCATTTTGGGTGGTTGACAATCACAACTTCGCATGCAGATGCAACTCGACGAAATCGTGATAGTGATAATAAATTATTATAACAAATCCTATTTGATAAGATGACAGCGTTTCGGTTTAATTTAGAGGGTGTATTTTCCATAATTCACAAGCGATGGGATAAGAATATCCCCGAAGCGTCTCCTACTGCTACGACCAAGTTGTTGTCACGATGGCAATCCAAGGAATTCAAAGGTAACCGGTTGTGAATATTCTAAGACGGGATGTTAAAATACATTGGCTCAGATAAATAAAGGTACCTGATCAACTTTAAACTGCCTATGACCACCCGTCACGGGTTGAAGACTATTAATATCGTAACTCCATTGCAGCTCCCTATGTGAGGATTAAAATGACAAAGAATTTTAGTTTAAAAACTTACGATGTCTTTCCGTCTTCTGAGCAGGAAATGATTTTCTGAGCATTTGTTGGATGAAACGTGACTTCCCAGACTATAGAAAATCAGCTAAAGTCCCAAACTTAAACACACCATCGCCGGAATGAATTTTGTAGGCTTCTACTTCAGGCTCGGACGTTGATCGAAGATCCCAAACTTTCACCGTTCCATCCTGAGATCCTGTTGCAAGTCTTGTTGCCTTTTGAAAAAAAGTCAGGTTCAGCTATCTTTTGTAATATATGTACCTGTGTTGGATGAACGGCAATGCAATTATAAGCTGAGACGTCTTCAGAGGAACTTGAGGTCATGTTAGATCAAACGTATGCTGCTATAGTCTTACTCGACTATTGTGAAACCAGCTCTTTCTGTCTATGATCAAATAACTTGAGTCGACCAGACTCGGTAGAAATAACCTGCAAGGATGAGTCCCAACGTCGACTACTCTTTTAAACTAACAATTTCATTTGCAGTCGTCCACTTCACTCCAGTAATCTGCGAACTATCCGCATTCTCTATTTTTGCTACTGTTTGGCCCTGCAACGTACTAAACGCAATGTGTCCATCCGAACCAACTATGAACGTCAATTCCATTCACGTATCATGCAAACATACCAGACGCAATTTCTGGATCACTCGAAGCATTAGGCTGCACAGCTAGAGCATAACAAGGAACGCCCTTTCCAGCAGGATTCGAATGAAACAACTGTGACCCCAACGCCTTAATCTCCCCCTCCCCCTTTGAAGTATCACTGCAAGTGAAAACGCCCACATGTCCATTCGACGACGCCGTCACCATAAATGGAAGCCCCAAAGGACCTCTCTGGCCATGTACAAAAGCAAGATCAAGAACAGCGCCGTCATGCTTTAAAGTGTTGACGGGCTCAGCTTGCCATCTTGTGTCCGGACTTGCTAAGGCGGCTTTGACGCTGGGGTCGCAGTTCCAGAGGACTAGGGCGTGGTCGAGTTCATCGTAGGTTCCTGCGACAAAGGAGAGGGAGGTGGAGTTGTGGATGGATTGTGGGCTCCATCTGACGCGAGATAGCTTGCCCTCTGAGCTGAAGTATGAAAACGGAAGGACCATGTTTGTCGGTTATTTAAAAAGGGAATTTGAGGTAGGTGTCGAGTAAGAGCATAGGTAAATAATAAAATGTGTACAAAAAACGTAGTGTGGTTGTATCAGAGTTATCGTTTTATTTTTCATTCAAAGCTATGGGTTTAGATATACATGAACACGCAATTAAAGCCAAAAGGCTGACCAAAAACCCATTAAGCGAGCACAACAGCCTCGCCAGGCCATGATATTAAATGTATGATGGAGATGCAACACACAGCCCGGATATCACGTACTTTCGCTAACTAATATTGACCAACACTATCGACCATGCATCCATCCATCCATCCATGTATGCATCTTGTCCATCTAGTAAGCCAACCAGCCAGTTCAAATGTCGAAAAGTGAGATTGCGGTGAGTCTGTCGCACTGACCACCATAGGACCAATAAGGAATTTGTTTCGTTTTTTTACCCCTCAACCTCGAATTTTCATACTTCCAGACCAAAGAGGTTCCTTGCATCTCATTCCCTTTAACACACACATACACACACACACAACACACATCCCCTTTCGCCAGCTACTTCCATCTACACAAACATGTCGACTCGCTCGCCTTTGGTGAGTATGGTAATTGGTCAAGGAACGATGATCGCATGAAGGAAGTTTTCAATGCGGATGATTGTAGATGGGAGCGATCGCAAAAAACTTTCTTTCATTCCGTTCATTCCATCCTATAAAGTGAGAGGCTTGTTTGCTGACGATCTTGGCTTTCACCTTTCCTACTGCCTCAATGCGGAAATAGGCTACAAGACGGAAGAATGTTAAGAAGGGTTTGGTCTTCACCATCATGGTCGTTGGTAAGTTATTTGCAGGATAGACAAAGACGGCTTCTTGAATGCGATCAATTTAAGACTGGGAAAACTCCAACTGATGATCTGTTTATTTTGAATAAAAGGTCCCAGTGGATGCGGCAAGACCACCTTTGTGAACACTCTCTGCGAATCCCAGGTCATTTCCTCGTAAGGACTTTAGCGCTGCGGACAAGAGTGCCCAGGAGCGAACGGTTCAGATCACCCCTACCGCCGTTGGTATGTGTGAAAAGAGGATCATGCGGAAGTCTATCAAACAATGACACTTTTTTTCTATGGCAGAGATGGAGGAGGATGGGCTCAAGCTTTCCCTCACTGTTATTGACACTCCTGGATTCGGTGACAACATTAACAACGAGAAGGGGTAATGACTGGATAACATTCGAATGGAAGTACTCACGGATTTAATCAGATTCCACGACATTCTTACCTACATTGAGAAGCAGTATGACGACATTCTTGCTGAGGAGTCTAGGATCAAGGTAGGTTCATTATTGTGCCAAGTGATAAACTAACGCTCTTTTTAGCGTACCAAATTCCAAGGTGGCGATGAAGACTAATGTTTTTGGACTCACTAACACAACGATTCTCTTTGCAGACAACCGTGTCCACGCTGTTCTCTACTTTATCCAACCCACCGGTCACGCACTTAGGGAGATCGATATTGAGTTCATGCGCCGTCTGGGACCCCGTGCCAACGTCATCCCCGTTATCGCCAAGGCGGACTCTATGACTCCTCAGGAGGTCGCCACTTTAAAGAAGCACATTATGGAGGACATTGCCCACTACAAGATCCCGATCTACAACTTCCCTTATGACGAAGAGGAGGATGAGGAGGAGACTATTGAGGAGAACAATGAGCTCAGGGTGGGTTGATGACATAACAAGTCGATGCGTTGTGCTAATTTTTTTTGCCAGTCTCTTCTTCCTTTCTCAATCGTTGGTAGCGAGGAGGAGGTTATCATCAACGGACGCCGTGTTCGTTGCCGTCAATACCCTTGGGGTGTCGTGGAGGTTGACAACTCTAAGCACTGCGACTTCTCGAAACTTCGTTACATGCTCCTCTCTTCCCACCTCCAAGACCTTAAGGAAATCACCCATGACATTCTGTAAGATCCGCTTATCTCACATTTTCCTTTCCCATTTGACTTTCCGTGTTTGTTGACCTTGTTATTTTGTTTACAGGTATGAAAATTACCGTACCGAGAAGCTCAGCGCTGAGGCCGGAAAGTAAGTGTCATGTTTATATTTCTCGTTTTTCATCATATCTCAATGCTGATTACAATATCTTTGATAAAATAGCGATGACGCAGAAGATGACGAGGAATAGATTCACAAACCCCTTCTTCCCTCATTTTCAATAAAGTTTAAAGTTGTCTTTTTTACAGTACATTTTTTTATTAATATTTATAAAACCAATTATATTATATCCCGTCAAAGACATATATGCTGATATCAACGTTAGAAAAAAAAAATTATAAGTAATCGTGAATTCATCCAAAATCTTCAATCCCAACCAGCTTCCTCTGTTATTCATTTAGATTAATTTATACAATAAAGAAAAATATTTATTTCATGCAGCAAGCGCAGTTCTAGAAAAAGGTAGACGCAAAAAATTTAAAGAATACAAAAAGTTCAATAAGAGTAGGCAGAAAAAATAATAAATTACAGATTGACCCTATCTACAAACAAAATCACCCCTCTACAAAACGAGAGGATGGTTGCTCCAGCCAAAATCGATATATGAGGAACCCAGCTGAATGAAAAACGGGTGTCAGAGCAATATAATTACGAAAATAACTAGTCAACCTACCCATTCATCAGAAGCGGCTTCTCAGCTACTTGCGTTACTTGACCACCTCCGTGAAAGAGGCTTTTGCCGTCAAGTCGTTGCAATCCCTCTTAGCATCTCCCATGACCTCCCTCAAAGCATCAATTTCTAAAATCAACCGCTTCGCATTTTCCGTGCGCTCCACCCCAGCTCTCTCTACATCCCACATCGTTCCTGAAGGCTCACCATTCTATCTTCAAGCTCATTGTCTTGTGAGACAAAGGTGGAAAATTGCAGAGAGAGCTTTGCAGGTCCACGACAGCACTCAAGAGCTGTAAGCCTTCAGATATCTCGGTCTCTGCAGTTGGGTTGATGGTAATCGTGGAGGTTCTTGTGGTAGTAAGCTTTGAAAGCATGGAAGATTTTTTTGAACGGACTTAAGTTCGACGTGTGGCGTGGCTACTGGCGTAACAGTGGGAAGCTGGCCCATGTTTAAACGGTATTGCAATCTTTGATCCCATAAGTGCCTCGGTTGACACTAAAACGACAGGAACATCATTTTCAGCATCGTAGACTTCAGTGTAGCATCGGTCTGAGTTGATGCAAAGGTCCGCGAATCATCATGTTTTGTAAATTCAGCAATTCCTTCTTGCATCGGTCGAAATCGTCTTGAAGTTGATGATTCTTACATTTATAGTGCTCAAGCTCCGTTTTATGGTTTGCCGTTCTTCTAAGAAACCATGAATCTTTGCCTCCACGTTGTCGACACTATTGACGAGCTTGAAAAGCCGCGATCCAAGGCTATGGACTGTGAACGCCTCGACATCACAAGAAACTGGACAAAACTCCGCCATGGCATCAGTGATTTGATCCAACCGTTCTTGAAGCGCATTGATTTCTTGATTCAGTCGCTCCTCCATTTCATTCTTTCCAGAAAAGTCTGCGAAAGCATATTCTCCAACTCTTGTTTCTCGGTTCCCAACACTCGTTAGCCTCTTGACACCGTTTTAATTCCGTCGTGAGTATCTCAAGACTACTTGCCATTGCATCAGCATGACGTTGTAGCTCGACGAGTGTATTCTGAATGATTCCTTTTCACGTTCTAATGTTGGGATCGGTGGATTGTCGGATGAGGTTTCGGAGTTGAGCGTTTCATTGGGCTCCTGCCGTTCTTCTCCGGCGTTGAACCTTTTTCTGGAGATGCAGGGCAGTCTTTTCGCTTCTTCCAGCTTTAAGGGTGCTTAGGGTACTTAAGGTGAAGGCGGACTTACGTTATATTTTAATGAAGTTGGGAATGCCGAAGTTCGACGATTACTTTTCCTTTGTAGCGAGAGATGCCAATGCTTTTGTTTTTTCTTGAATACAGCTGTGGAGAAGAGCGTCTAGTTCACGTTCTTCTCTTGCAGTTTCACCATGAGCCTCTCATAATAAGTTTGCTGCCTTTCACTATGATCCTGCCATTTCTGAGCCTGCATGTAGAGCATCAGTTTCTAATAAAGCAATTAAAAGTTACCTCTTTCTTCCAGCGAAAGTCAGAACGGGGACTTGACTTGTGATAAGGGTGGCGGAGGAAGAGATCAGGCTTGTGGTCTCATCCTCTGTGGCATAACCCTCTGAGGACACTTCGTGATGCTTCTTGTAGTCGATGGATGGTGATGAAGGATCCATTCCTGTTTTCGAAGGGGAGTGAATGATGGATGATGGCACTGATAGTCCCGAACGGCGGTACTTGTTGCTGCAGCCCTTTAGCGCATGACAGCCTCAAATGATGGTGGTGTAACCGTTTCATAAGCCAGCGCATGAAGTGTACATTGCGTTTCGGGGACATCTCCTCAAGGGCTGGGAAAATGGGAGGAGAGCGACATTCATGCATATTGAGGTTTTACTCATTAAGGAGAATACTTAAATGACGATCTGGTAAGAATGGAACAAGAGTAAGTTACGTAACAACTGTAAAATCAACGGCTCGTCAATACGAATTGAAATAAATGTCTTAAAAGAGACATGCGAATCCAAAACACATGTATTGATATGATTTCTCGTGGTTGGTGCGCGCATTACAAATAAAAGTCATCTACACGTACTTCATGCCAAACCACGCGTCCTGTGACGATTCCAAAGAAAAAGAAGAAAAGAAAAATTGAATTGAGTCTCGCAACCTTTGCTTCCGACAACACCCAAAGAGCACCAACCGACACACATCACTACGCGAGACAGCCTTCTAGATGCAAATCACCGTCAAAACCCTTCAACAGAAGGCTTTCACTGTCGAGGTGGAGCCCAGTGCTTCGGTGGGTATGGCGATTAAAAGACAACCGGCCGTGTGGTTGCATGGCACCTCCACTTCCCGGACTTGCCATGAGTTCGCAATTGGAATGTGGGACACTGTTGATCTAATGCATTCTATGAACAGATTCTTCAACTCAAGGAGAAGATTGAGGCATCCCAGGCTTTGCCGTCGCTCACCAGAAGTTGATTCATTCTGGTACGTTTTTCAAGCACTTTACCAGCAACCGCCATCACATCCTCACTTACACATCTTTCATCAAACAACAGGAAAGATTCTCACCGACACCGTTACCGTAGAGAGCTGCAATATTCAGGAGAAGGATTTCCTTGTGGTTATGGTGACCAAGGTATGCAACTTTGCTTTTCGAAGTTTAGATACCTGGATTAATGTTTTAACTACAAAACCTTGATTCCCGCGTTGACAGCCCAAGGCTACCCCTACCGCTTCCACCTCCGCAACCCCTACCGCCTCCGCACCCGCTGCAGCCCCTGCACCCGCTGCCGCTCCCGCACCTGCTGCCGCCCCGGCCGCCGCTGCCCCCGCTCCTACCCCAGCCTCTACCCCCGCCACCGGCGACGCACCCGCCGTCTCCGCTACCCCGCTGTCGCCGAGAACGTCAGCTTTGATGCGTCAACTCTTGGTAATTCCCTCCCATATCTCTAACTCCCTGCTGAGCTTCTTTTTTTCCTTTTATGTGAACTTAGCAACTGGAGCTCACCTTCAAGCGGCCGTTCAGAATCTAATGGAAATGGGATTTTCACAGGAGGAAGTAGCGAGAGCTATGCGTGCTGCATTTAATAACCCTGACCGCGCTGCCGAGTACCTTGTTAACGTGAGTATTTTTTTGGGGGTTTTAGTGGTTTCGGAAGTTGGATTGCTAAAATGAAATCATTAGGGCATCCCTCCTAACCTTGAGGCCGCCGCTGCCGCACCCCGCCCTCAATCCGCGGCTCAACCTTCCCCTGCTGCCGCCACGCCCGCCGCAACCACCCCCGCCGCCGCCGCCCCCGCAGGTACTTTATTTTGATATCGCATTTCTTGATACTTAAACCTCCTTTCTTGCATTTGGATTTAAGGTAACTCTCCCTACATCAACCTCTTTGAAGCTGCTGCCGCCGCCGCTACGAACCAGCAGGCCAGCGCCCGTGCTGGTGCTGCAGCCGGTGCCAGCCCCGATGCGGTTGCTCGCCTCGCGGAACTTCGAAACTCCCCACAGTTTCAGGATATTCGGAACCTGATCCGGACGCAACCTCATCTTTTGCAACCGTTGCTTCAGCAGATTGGGCAATCCCAGCCCGAACTTTTCCAGGTAAAATACCGATATCCTCCTATATTGTTTGCTAATGTCTCCTATTTTTTTTACAGCTTATCTCGCAGAACCAAGGAGCATTTATGCAGATGTTGATGGGGGACGGTGGAGGTGCTGATATGGGAGGTGATGATTCTGCGTCTGAGGGGGGAGGTGCCGTGATTAATTTGACGCCTGAGGAGGATGCAGCGATTAACAGGCTTACGGCGCTTGGGTTTGATAGGATGGCGGCTGCTGAAGCTTTTTTGCGTGCGATAAAAATGAAGAGCTTGCGGCCAACTTTTTGTTTGATAGTATGATGAATCAGGAGGATTGAGGATCCGGTTTTTTTTGTGTTTCTTGAGAGGGTTGGGGGTAGTGGGTGGGGTAGGTTAGCGACTTGGGGGTTTCCGTTAAGTTTATCTTTCTCCCCTTTTGGAAGTTGTCTTATGCAGATTTTGGGAGAGTTAAAATTACTTCGGGATTTTTATTTTTATTTTTGTTTCGTTTGCTTGGTTTTTTCTTTTGTTGTGGAGTTGTGTGATAAGATTTCGCTGTTTTATTTCATTTGAAAAAAGGTGGTGCTTTTTGCAACCTCTTCGTGTTTTGTCCCCCCTTTTTTTTTCGTTTCCAGAAAACCTCTTTTGAATATAAATATATGTGCGTGCTTGTATAAGCAGGAAATTTATTTCGGGCGTGTTTTTTTCTTCTGGATTGCTTGCGGACCGCTTTTTGTCACCAATTCATAGTTTATTAAATGAATGAAGGAAGTTGGCGGAATAAAAGTTTTTACCATCGTAGCTGCAACGGGAAAAGAATAACTTCCTGGCATCTCGTGCAACTCTTCTTCGCGGATCTGGGTCTTTAAAAGGAAATGAAGCTACGTGGGATCCCTGTTGTACGGATGAGGAAGATTTGGCTGTCGTAGTCTGTTTGATACTTGAAAACATTTCAAGAATGTATCTGACACGTCTATACCAAGTGTACCTTACTGTACCTTACTGCCAATTCACTCCCTCCGATAAGCCAAGAATTTAATTGATCAAAGGAGACCAGGGTTAGAAGATGAGGCACGATATTATCGACTGGCTTCAGCATCCTTCTCAAACCCGCAAGCCAGGGAGAGCGTTTGAGGGAGATGCTGAGAAGGGGGTTTGGCCGGATGAGGGATGTTTGAACGCGTTAGGGAAGGGAAGAGGTACGGAGATTGGAACTTGAGAATTGATAATGAAAGTAATTGAGGTAAATATAATTTGGTTTTCTACAATATTTAACGTACCTCACTTCGTTCCATTGTTCCACTGCGGCCAAACTGCCGCTCAACAAGTCCGACGATAGCCACTTAATGCAACATATTTCATCCCCCATATTCCTTCCTCTTGTTTGCACGATGTTGTTCCATGTATATTCCTCTTCTTATCATCCTTTGACATTGTCAAAATATCATGATGTCTACGAATTGCCAAAGCCGCCAGACTTCCGTCTTTTGTAGTAAGTAATTTTGTTTTTTTATACAACATCCTCTGTCTTTTGGAAGGCTCGTCGTTTCATAAGCACGCCCTCCCGTAAATAAATATTACCTCAACATAAAAAACAAAATGATGATGCGCGGCGATAAAGAAGTATGAGAAAGAGAAAAAATAAACAATGCTGTCCGAAACCGAAAGGTGCTAATGGAGTCTGGGGACATATACAAAGGCATCTCAAATTAAAATTATGGACTCATCAGGTCATTATACAGCATCGTCGTAGCTAAAAACGACGTCGCCAAAGTAACCGAACAACTCGTTCTTCACATATTTAAAAGCTTGATGATGTTTGGCGTCAACTTTTAATTGACACTCAGACCTCGCAATTATAAATCCCTGGCGTCGAAATAGTCGTTCATAAGTTGGTCAATAACTATATGGTGCTCAAATATGACGAGATAATTTTAAGTAGAACCTCCGTCCGCAGAGCCGTTGTCTCGTCGACCCTTTCATGGAACTTTATGCATGGTCGGGTCCGATAGCTTGTGGCATGCTGAACCAGCTTTTATTGACCATGTTTGTGCGATTACAGGGGGATGGAACTTGATTGGACCTACTCGTATTCACAGAAGAACAATAAAGGAAGGAACTCAGTCATACGTCTCGATCCACAGTCTCGTTTACGACCTCACACACGTTGCTAACATTTATTTGACTACCAGACAGCACGGAATCCGTATATGGTGAAAGGTGAGGAGCGACGGAGGCTTTTGGTGAAGGAGGTGGGGACTCCGTTTAATTTTTTTCTTCAAATATATACGACCATATATATTTTTGAAAAAAAAACAATAGCAGACTACTACATTAACAAGGCTCTTTTCATCATCCACTACAATCGTAATCGAGGACATAGCACTCTCGCCACCCTCCCATACCTGCAAATTCTCGACTTCAAATACCTCCCTACCGATAAACACCCTCACCCTAAACAAACCCCCTCCCGTCGCGTCTCCGTCGCTTGAACTTTTTCACCTTTATCAGATAAAAAAGAGAGTGGGTTGAGGTGGAATATGCCGTATCGAAAGCGCTTCTGTTTAAAACAGCGTCTGAAAATGCAATTCTGGCGATCTGAATAAGGTTCAGGAGATGTTTAAAGAGTTGGATGATAAAGCTTCGAGTTTGGATTTCGATCGCACAAATAAGGTAATGAATGGGAAGATTGGGTTCAAAGCTCTTTCTTTTTGTTATGACATAAGCTGAATATTGGGACCCTTATAAAAGCCTATTCGTCAGCAAAACGCCATCACCGATGCAATTGACTGGCATCAGAAAATTCTCGTTGATACCGTCTTAGTGCCTCTGAGAGTCAAAGACAAAGATCGTAGTTTTAGCGTAAAAGAACGGAAGACGTGGAGCTGGTAAAGAGGCTTTTGGATTGTTTATGATTATGTTTTCGTACGACAAGAGGAGAAGGAGGTTGATGGCTGAAGGAAGGATGAATATCAGAGATAAGAGGGGGCCCTTCAAACACAATCTAGTTTCGTCCCTCGTATCAGCAGAAGGGAATATTGCCTCTATAAGTGAATGGAATATGCGAAGATTAGAGGCAGATATTATAGTGTTAGCGTAAAAGGACGGAGAAGCTGGAGTTTCGAAAGACGCTTTTGGACGTGATATGATGATGCTTTCGTATCACAAGAGAAGAGGTTTGATGGCTAAAGGAAGGATACATATCACGAAAAAGAGCAGCCTGGAAAATACAGTCTAGTTTTGTCTTTTAACCTTGGTTTTTTTGTCACAAAAGGCTCTTCTACTATTTCTCACAAAAAAGTTACGAATCGTTTTGGGAATCATAGGAAATATACAGAAGACTCGAGCTGACCATTCGTATTTGGACTTGTTTTGGAGGAGAGTCGGTCGCTTATCTCATACAATGCTGCTCGCGGCTCTGGGTTTTCCGAGGCTGATGACGCTACATGGGATTAACGTCATAACATGTTACAAGACGGCTGATGTAGATCGGGGTGTGAGTGCGATATTGTATGGAGGAGATATTATAATGAGATGACGCAGGAGGAGTCGTGGAGGGTTTTTAGTATTGCTTAACGCCGGACGAGGAGTATTTACGCGTTGTCGAAGACTGGGGTCGAGTGGGTAGGCTGGCTGATATGGAAGGGGGCGGAGAGTGGGGCAGTAAAACTATGAAGGACGTCCAGGAGGTAAGTCCCTAATAATTTTTGTTGAGATTCACCCCTGGACAACATACCTGCAAATATCGAAGTTGCTGTACCTTGGGATTTCCTCCCGTGTTTGTAGCAATGATTCTTAGTGTGACAACGCGGAAGAGTCGCCTCGCTGAGGTAATCTACACGTTTATCCGTTGACATTTTCAGCTGTGTATATTCCCTTCCGTATATACTTACTTGTTGTAATTATTGACAACACTTACCTAATAAACCACAGTCTTTTCGGACACAACACATAACTACAAACATTTCTCTTTACATGACGCGTTTAGAAGCTGAATGAAATGAGAAAAATGCCCCCTTCTTAAGTTGGCTTAAATCTGTGGTTTCTGGATAATAACAAGGTGTTGGATGAATGAGGGAGATTAGGGGATAAAAGCGCGTGTGTATGGAGGAGTTTTGGGGTGAAACGAACGTATGTGATAGAAGACAACCTTCATCTGTCTCTTTCAATGGTCGCGGTCCGCGAGACTGCTGAAGAACAAAAAACAAAAAACTAGACACACGTCGAGGGGTGGCAAAGCAAATGCACTGAACAGTTATTGGATTTCAATTACATCCAAGACACAAACATTTCAGATCCTATATTCCCGACTAAAGAGACAAACAGCCCCAATAATTTTTGAAAAACAAGATGCTGCAAACAACTACACCACTCATCGCCGTCGTGATGGCGATGATGCTGTTCATCATCTACTACATCCAGGATATCAGCCTTAGCTCATTCTTCATTATGATTATGAACTGCCGTTATGGTTTCCCTTGTCTCAACCGTCGTCGTCATTTCCATGTCAGACGTCCTAAGAAGCGACTTCGACGAACCCAAGTGGTGTGTATCTCTCTCTCATTAAACTGCTATTCCACCGCTTCTTCTCTATTCTACCCTTCAATCATATGCTTACCACATGTATGCAGGTTTCCCCTCCTGCAGCTGCACGTGAGAGTATTACCCTGGTAAGATTGTTACCTTTTACATCTCCTGAACATCTTTGCAGCAAACAACCGACCGCGCCTTAGAACCAGACAGCTGTCTACCTCCACTTTCATCATCGCCTCTCCCAACAAGCCCATCCTTTTCAGTGTTTGAACATGGAGGCCCTGTGGAGGAGGTTTTCGAAGGTTCGTGTGCTTGTATTGAATCCCCGACCCCCACCCACCCCCACACTTCTGACAATTATCCTTACCAACAGCCACCCAAACCCCAACCACCACTCCCGAAAACACCATCAATAAGGCGGCCAAGTCCCGTTTCGATGAGTTTGACGACTGGTGTGTCCCTCTTCACCACATTGCCCCAATCACGGATGCTTACACCCAAGTCAAGTTTGGTCGGTGGAAGATTCCCATTCACAAAGATCTCTCGGAAACCAACGCCAAGTTGGGGTTTTTCCGGGAGAAAAGGAACAATAAGAGAAAGGGGCAGCAAACGGAAGACTTGACGGCAGGATATAGTGGTGTCAAAGGGCTCGACTATCTTTCTTTTGATGGTTGGACAGTTTTGCGAAAAGATATTGCTAAATTGAACGAACGGTACACCCCTACGACCTACGGACGATGGGTGGTTCCCATCCGCTTCAATAAAGAGGAAGAAGAGGAAGAGGATTACTTCAATGGCAGGAAAAAAAAACATCGGGATATCTTCATGTTTGACCACACTTTTATTAACCTTGTTCTAACAATAATCTCTTAAAAGATTGCAGAATTAGACAGCGATACACCACGAAATTTGAAACTCCGACTCTCGAGCAGATTTCTGCTGCTGCAATCTCCGACGAAGCCCCTAAAGGTAGGCGGGCGCGTTCGAAAGTTATAATTGTTTTATTAAAAATCCCATTAAATCCACGTTTTGATGTTTTAGACGACGGCTTTAAAGTTACGCCCAACACAACCAAGAAGAAGTGGCCTAACGACAATACCTTCAGTACTGTGAAACTCGCAAACTTCGAAAGCCCCGTCGCCTCACCTGCTCCGAAGAACTGGCCCAAAAACAATACCGTTGGTACTGTGGAACTCGCAAAAGATAAAAGCCCCATCGCCTTACAGGCTCGCACATATTCCGAAAGGAAGAACTGGGTCCAAAACAATACCGTTAGCACCGTGAAGCTCGAAAAAGTTGAAAGTCCTATTGCCTCGCATGCTCGCACATACCCCCAAGCCTTTGGTATGCTATTACTTTTTGAGCTCGTTCGTTATTTTTAACCATCTACATCTTTTTAACCGCTGATCTTTGCGTCTTTGTTGATTTCCTAGAACGTGCGTGTCCCATTCTCCCGCGTGCAGCTACACCGCCGCTAAACGAAATTAGTTTACAAAAAGGTAGCTTACTCCTTTCCTCTTAATTTTATTTGCTGATTTGTTCAATCAACAGGAAAAGAGAGGGTCTCTGTGGAAGCTACACCGCCGAAAAACGAAATTAGTCTACAAAAAGGTAGCTTACTCCTTTCCTCTTAATTTTATTTGCTGATTTGTTTAATCAACAGGAAAGAGAGGGTCTCTGTGGAAGTTACACCGCCGCTAAACGAAATTAGTCTACAAAAAGGTAGCTTACTCCTTTCCTCTTAATTTTATTTCCTGACTTTGTTCACTGAAACAGGAAAAGAAAGGGTCTCTGTGGAAGCAGCTGTTAAAGAAACCACTGTGGAACCAGTTGTTCAGGAAACCACGAAATCGACTAGTGCGAACTTTTTCGCCAGCTTGGCGTTAAGCTCCATTAATTTGATAAAGTCCGCAAGCCCGATTTCTTTTGGCACCGTTGAGGTTCTTCCATCCACTGGTCCCTCGAGAGGCATGTATCTGATATGATTCGTTCATACGCAACTTACACCCCTTTCTCCACAATATAGATGCCCCTCTTCACAAGGTGCTGACTTGTCACGAAAACGACCACGACTACACGTCCACCTTCTACCCGTCCCCGTCGAACCTCTCCCTTTCACGGTGTCAAGAGGCCTGGGAATTCGAGCGATATCGTTTGTCGAGGCTCCTTGAACCCGACTATGAATCGCCTCCTTCCTCCCCGCGCATGACGCCTAACACCACTTTGACCGCGTCAAGCCAAATCGCACAGCCGCCCCGTCCGCTCCCTCAACCAGTCCAAGAAGGCACATCCTCTCTTATGACGCTCTTACCGCCCGTGATTTCTACGACCCCCATCTTTTCGTGTCAATGTGTTTTTGCGTGCGACCCGAAAATCCCAGTGTGTCAGATTAGCAGCTCTATGGGGGCGCGATCGGTTCAAGCCACCTCTAACGGTGCTAACCAGAGTCTTATGGTACCCGCTCAAAACCAGTCGTCGTGTGGTTGTGCCTTCCAATGCCGATTGAAATACGTTGAGCCTGCCTCGCGTGGAACCCAAGCTCCTAGGATCCTCACTCAACCCCAGGTTGTGTGTGAGTGCCGATACCGGTGCATTCCCAAGGCCCCAATTGGCAGCGCTGTTGTGATGTCATCCATTCCTGCTTTACTCGGCTCACATGGAGCTCCCACAGTTCTCACTGAGCCCCAGATGTTGTGCGAATGCCACTATCGGTGCATTCCCAAGTCTCAAATGGGCAGCGCTGTTGTAACATCCTCCATCGGGTCTACCTCGCGCGAAGCCCAACAATGTCCCACGTGGCATCTACATCCACCTCAAGTCAGGGGTACAAGCCTACCAGGAGCTCCACTCAACCTAGCAGTGAATTCTTTTCGTCACTCTCCGCACCTCCAATGGTTCAGCAAAACCACGCCATCGTTGCTCCAGCTGCTGAGCCTGCCTCGCACAGGGAGAACGGAAGCCTTTTTGCAAGTCTTAATGCTCCTATCCCCGGTGCGCAAGCTTCTCTCACGAGTTTGTCTGCTCAAGCTCCTCCCGCTGCACCCGTGTCAACTCCGGCATGCGCGAGCAGTAGCTTGTTTGCGTCGCTTTCCCGTGTTCGTCCGGTTGACGACATTGATGGGGAGGTGGAGGAGACCTCCCCTAGCAACCGTCGTCAGCGTCGCCAGAGTTAATGAAGGTAAGAAGAATAGATTAGTATTTCCATACCTATCATCAAGTATTATGCTAACTCTTTCCAATAGCACGGGCCACTAAAAAATAACGCAGAAAAATACTCTACCTTTTTTATTTTCATCATCCTTTGTTATGTCAACATATCGTTCGTATCTTCGGGGTATGCATGTTATCCCGTTTGGCCGAACAACTCCCCATTGTTTTATGGTATTGATGTTTGTGTATTTCTTCACGCCATCCTTTTTATGAACCCTTCCCATATTGATTGTAAATTAATGATTGTTTTGGAAAGCTCCATTATTAAAAACATAGTATTTGTTGGGACTGGAAGTAAATGCATCAACGTAACGATATAAAGTAGTCTCCCAGCGAACACATGAATCCAGACGCTTTTATCTACCGTCCGGAACCGAAGAGGATGAGATAGATTAATATCACCGCGCTTTGAATTCTTGATAATCACCTTTCATGTTTTAACAGCCAGATCCCGCCATTATACACTTTCGGCGACAAGCATGCTCGTAATTAACTCGAAACCATAAGTTCGGGTAATCTTAACGATATTCCACCACTTTTCCCAGCGAATCTCGTTGGTCGAATCGAAACATGGGTGCGGTTTTATAAGCCCAAAATAAGGTGAGTTCAATAATCGTCATATCCGTCCTAGTTGCTGTGAGAAGAACAGGGGTGATGATGGCAAACGTATATCAAGTAGAACGGGAGACTTGAGAGGGTTCAAAACCCTCCAGAATCAATGTAACATGTTGACGATAAAGTGTGTATCATTGACGCGATGATTGATAAAGCCCGGGAAAAGATGGACGCGATAGGGACTGAACACTCCCGTATATAATCCATCGAGATCGATGGCACCATGATTCGTCCTTATTTGCACTAAACATCGGTGGGATCGGAGCACCATATAAAAAAGCGTTCCGGTAGTCCTATGCTCTTACGTATTCCGCGGTGAACGATGGAACACCCACAATGTTGGAAGGGTGACGAGACATAGCGTGAAGGGGAGCAACGTTGTTTGCCTTTTTCCGCTAGCGCTTGAAAGTCAGTGGGATCAGAGTACCATTAAAAAAAAGCATTCCGGTAGTATATTCCGCAGTGTACGATGAAACACCCGCAATGTTGGAAACGTGACAAGACATGGCGTAAAGGAACGCAAACGTTATTGGTTTGCTCGCATCTTCAATTTTGCAAAGAAAAAGAAAGTCGAGGACCCATCCATCTTGCTGTCGTCTGAACGAATCGAACCTGATCCATACCAGACAACAACTGGGCTGGATCACCATGCTAGACGCAGCTGATTGAGGGTGTTTTGTTTGCACGTGTACAAAACTTACGGAATGAACGAATATTGCGTTCAATCAGTCTATACGAAAACATATGAATCGCGGAAAGAAAAGGATCAAGACAGACGGTAAATTGGTGCATGGATTTCATTCATATTCTAAACCAAACCCAAAAACCAAAAAGGGTTACAACAACAAAACCTTTTTTTTTGTTTTTTGTGGTAGAGTTATGCAAGTTTAACGCACCTTCCCCCCAGAAAAGAATGGGACAATAAATTTGAAGAATCCGTACATCCCAAGCATCAGATGGAAACAATCTACCAAAATCAAATCCTTAAAGTGCAGACATACCAAGATATTCGCAGACTCCCAAAGCTTTCACTCATAAAGTGTAAAAAAAAAAAATCCGACCCCACATCCAAAAAAAACTCACCATAAACCAAACAAAAAATCTATTAAAAAAAAAAACGGCAACAGTTCAGGGGGTGTAAAAAAGTCTGCGCATAGGGCAAAAAAGAGGAGTTAACCAGAGATAAAAAAAAAGAGGTATGCGCATAGGCAACAAACAGAAATAAAACTGTTCCAAAAAAAAGAACTATGGGGGGTCTAAAAAAAAAAGTCTATGAAAAGAATGAAAGACCCGAGAAAAAGAAGAAAAGGCAACGGTTCCATAGAACATTTGAGGATGAGTGATAAGGGGAGGGTAGACATTATAGGTAAAAGATTTGGGTGTGTAAAGAAAAAAAAAGAAAGGAAAAGAAAAGATTAAAGGACTGCGCACGTACGAGAAACAGAAATAAAGGGGGCGACCTTCAATATGGGGAAAAGGCAGAACCCCCAATCGCAAAAAAAGAAACGTAAAGGAAAAAAAAGGATGTGCACAAAACGAGGGAAAAAAAGGAAGGGGGGTGGTGAGGATTACAACAGCAGCCTCAAAAAAAAAAAAGAAAGGGCTGGGGAGGATAGTAACGGCAACCTCAAAAAAAAACGAAGGTGTGGGGAGGATAGTAACGGCAACCTCCAAAAAAAAGGAAGGTGGTGGGGAAGATAGCAACGGCAACCTCAAAAAAAAAACCCGTTGGTAACACAAACACAGGAGAAAAGTAAGAATTCACTCATCCACTTAAGCCCTCACCATCCACACTTCACTCATCCACCAAAGCCCTCACCATCCTCACAGCCCGTCCCAAAAGCCCCTCCAAAAGCGGTGCCGTCCTCTCCCCACTCCCCTCCACCTCCCCAACCTCCTCCAACTCAGGTCTCCCCCGTCTCACCATCTCCACAATCCTCTCCACCTCCCTCTCAGCCCCACAAGCCGTTCCCTCACCTCCTCCATCGTCTCCCTCGGCAGCATCGAGAGTCGTTCCAGATTCGGCGCCGACGCGTTCCGCGGTAACGGTCGCAGCGGGGAGGACGGGGGCGAGGACCAGAGACGTTGGTGACGACCGATGGGGGGGAGGGAGGTTGGGATAAAGGTTGAGGCGTCGGGGTTGAAGGTGGAACGGGGGAGGGAGAGGATCGTGGGGTCTTGGGGGAAGAGGGAGGGTTTGGGGTCCGGGGAGGAGGTGTCGTCGATGAGGGATTCGACGGAAAAGTCTTTGGGGTCGTCAAAATCGTCGAGCCACTGTTGTGGAAAAAGAATGATGGTCAATATCGGAAAAAAACGGGTTGGGGAAAAAACACGATTCTCTTTCTCGCGAAAAACGAAAGAAGAGTCAAGAAAGAGTGCAGAAAGAGTGCAGAAAGAGTGCAGAAGGATAAGAGATAAAAGCACTCGAAAATTAAAAAGAATAATGCAGGAAGGAGTTGCAAGGGGAAAAGTATAGAATGATAGAGAGATTGATCAACTCTCATTCCAAACAAAAATCCACCGAAAAAAAACAACCAGAAAATAACATTGATCAACTCTCATTCCCAACAAAAAGATCCACCCGAAAAAAAAAAAAAAAAAAATAAAAAGCAAGACATACCTTTCTCTGTCCTTGTCCACCCAACCCCCCCGCTCCAAACTCAAACGCCGAATAAGGCGCCGCACTCGGTCCCAACTTCCACAAATCCTCCCCCCTCCTCGTCCCAAAAGGTGACCCCACCACCGTCGACGACCCCCCAGACCGGTGACGCCACCCCAGCACTCCAATCACTCCCACTCCCCGTCCACTCCTCGCTCCATTCCCCCGTCGAAAACCCTAACCCCGTCCCCGTCTTCCCCCACAACTCCCTCCCAAGGTTCGGCTGCGATAGCGTCGCAAGACTAGGTTGAGACAAGGTCCTTACAAGCGGTGTGGTGTCATCACGTTGCGTCGTGAACCCTCGCATGTCTTCGTCTTCTAAACTTCGGTACTCTACGGTTCCCAACATCTCCTTCACGTCACTGCTCTCCATGACATTCTGCGCGGCCGTGATGCTCGTAAACCTCACATAAACACCAGCAGGGTGAGTGGGTGGGTTGATGTGAAGATTCAGAAACCCGGGGAGTCGTTGAAACAATCCCCTCAGATCCATGTCAGGCGGGGACCGGAGATACAAGACATTGGTGGGTTCCGACCACTGCTCGAATCGATTAAACGCATTCCCACCCCGTAGCGCCAGGGAAACTCCCGTGTGACGCAAACTTCCGTAACTGCTGATGACGAAGCACCTGATGTGGACGAGGCGACACAGCAGGGATGGTGGTTGGGAAGCGTTCAGCGGGTTTCGGCAACACGGGTGGAGTGACGGTTCGAACCACCACCTGAACGGGTTTCATGGGTGGTGTGTTTGGAGCGCTTGGTGGTTTCGGTGTGGTGTGGTGTTGGACTTGTTGGTGATGTGGGATAACGTTGCCGGTTTCTCGGTCAAATTTTTCGAGTAGACGCTGTAGAGGTTTGTGGTGGAGTTCATGTCTTCGAGAGCGCGTTTGGCGGTTGGGACGTCGCGAAAGTGGACCCAGGAGTGGGCAGAATCAAAGACGAGACGGTCAAAACCCTCGTAGGTTGTGGTGAGGTATTTGCGGAATTCGGGTTCAGTCCAGTAGAGGGTGGACGTCCAGAGAACCTGTGACAATCAAAGTTAATTGTATTCATTTGGTGAATGTAAGTGCCATGTGGTTTTTTAGGACATTAAAGTATAACCTCTTTTTTCTTTAATTACCTTTGAAGGTTCACCCAATTCTTCAATCTTTTTCTCTTCAGGCTCCTTTCTCGCAAAACTTGCCTTGAACGTTTTCTGTGCGGTCAAGATCCTGTTCATGGCCTCTTTGGCATGCTCTCCATCCTTTAGAACCACCCTGAAATTGGTCTGTCCGAATTGGACGCGAACGAAACCGGGAAGGGTTTGACACAGAGCTTTCAAGTCGGCCTTTATAATAATAAAAAAAACATATTAGAAAACAAAATAATCAGAGGTTATAGAAAACGAAAGGGTGTCAAGAGGTCCAAAAAAAAAAAAGGGTTCAAAGGTGGAATTGAGAAAAAGCAAAAAAACTAAAATATATATGTATACCTTGTCCTTGGTACCGAGATTGGTAACGTAGACGGTTCGAGCACCAGCCATGGATTTAGGGATAGATATTCCAGGAGGTGGAGGAGTAGGAGTGTTTGAGTTTGACGAATGCTGCTCAGAGGAAACGGGAGAAGGAGCGTCATTGTAAGGGTCATGAGCGAGTTTTGAGGCATTGTAAGGCGCAGATTGACTTGTGAAATGCGAGTTTGTAGAGTTTGCAGAACTGACGCTAGAGCTCCTTGTGCGATGGTGAGGATGTTGTTGGTGATGGTGATGATGGTGGTGATGGTGATGACTGGGTGGAGGGGAGGAAGGTGCACTGTGGATTTGATGGGGCATGGGACGGGTTAGACCGTAGACTTCCCATGTTGATGATGACGATGAGGTGTGAGAGGTGGGTTGAGGGTGATGCATGTGGAGGTCATAGTTTGAGGAGGAGGTGTTGGAAGAAGGTTCACCCCAATTTGCAGGGACGATGGGGTAGTTTGGTTGAAAAGAGTCGTGAGATTGGGTACGTTGATGGGTTGAGGATGGTGAGGATGAGGATGGTGATGGTGATGATGATGATGATGATGATGGTGATGAGGTGGAGGGATGATTCAAAGCATTGAGGTTGTTTGACGAAAAGGAGGTGAGACGATGCATGATCGGTTATAGGGTGATTTGCATCAACGAATGTATGAGTGAATGAATGCGCTGGTCTCTGATGATGATGAGGATTGATGTAAGAGATGTTGTTGATGAGGAAGGATGGATGGATGGTATGTCAATGACGCGGGTGAGAGAGAATGATCCCCATACACACACACACACCACACACTCACACACACACACACACTGACAGAGAGTAGTGTTTATCTATTAATAATGAATGGATATGGATATAAAATTAGATGGTAAATGCAATATCGTAAATATTAATATGTACTTGTTATTATTATATGTAGTAAAATGATATGCAATAAATAATACCTATATAATAATAGAATAAACAACTCTCTCAATATTAGTATAGGTATGTAAATAGGTAGGTAATAAAAAAGAAAAAAAAAAAAGAAAATGAAAAAAAAAACAGAAAACACAAGAACCCTTTTGTGTTACCCTATTATGGACAAGTATGAACACTGGAATGTAACACACGATAGGGAAAGGAAGAAATAAAAAGAAAAAAGGGAAAAAGATGCTCCAAGCCCTCATTCATTCATAAAAGAATAAAGAATAAATATAATATAATATTTAAGAAGCACCCACACCCACACACACACACACCAAGTCCTCCCTTCCTCCCCTGGCCCTACTCCAAACCAACAACCAACTCAAAAAAACAAAAACAAAACAAAAAAAAAAGAAAAAGAAAAAAGAGAACATATTAAGGTTACACACCCTTCCTCAATATGGAATTATGATGATGATTGATGATGATGATCGATGAAAAACAATTGTTAATTTTAATCATCTATTAATAAAACCAGCACTTTGCTTGCGTTAAAACCTCATTGGATTATTCACATACATACATTAATTATATTATAACTAATAATTAAATCTTTGACTCTATTCAAAAATATTCCTTATAAATAAAACACACAACACGGTCAACTTATTTTATACTCCATAAAACTACTTAAACAACACCACCACCACCACCACCACCACCTATGTCACTTGCAAACCTCCTCATAAATCCTACCCCTCTCCGACTCCCACCACCCCCCCCAGAATTCAAATTCATGCAACCCCTCCTCACACCTCCATACTCTCTCCAAAGCCTCTCATCACCATCATCACCATCATCTCTTCCTCCATCTTCACCTCGCTTTCTTTTCGTCAACGACGACGCTAATAATCCCATACCAACACCATCATCACGTTTCCTCCTCTCCGCATTCCCCACCAACCCACCATCATCCCAACTCTCCTCCTCAAACACCACAACACCACGCGTCTTCTTCTTCTTCCCACTCTGTCTACTCTCTTCCAACCCCTCCGCCGCCATTATCTTCATCCCATCAGGTTCAAGTGCACTCCTCAATGTCGCCAACCTCACCTTCCTCAACTCCTCTTCACTCTGACTCTCACCCACACCCACATCCTCCTCCTCCTCCTCTTCCACCTCCTCAACAACTTGCATCCGTCTCTCCACAACCCCCTTCTCATCCATCTCATACGCAATCGACCACTCCCCAAGTCTCTCCGCGTCCATCTCACTCCCCGTAGGCGGGGAATCATCCATCACACTATCCCCCAACCATCCCGTCGCCCTCAACTCATACTTTGCTAAAGCCGGCGTCCTTTCCACAACCCTTCTCCACCCTTCCACCCCTTCCTTACCCTTTGGCAACCCAATCGGCTCAACATACACTGACAATTTCTATTAAAAAAAAACAAAACAAAAAAACAGAATCACCCATCAATAAAAACTCTATACGCAATCTCAAAATAAATGCAAGTAAGAACTACCTGTAAAGTCTGCGACCCCTTCACCGTCACCCTCACATCCCACCCCCAAAACCTCTCCAAACACCGATCCAACACCCTCTCCAGCACCTTGATCGAAGCCGCAAACGCCGCATCCCCAAACTCCTTACTCCCATAAAGCACCTCATCCATCTCCTCCACGCTCAAATACTGAAACCCAAACACCTCTTCAGTGTTATGAAAACAAACAAGAATTCCATCCATATTCCCAATCCGGACTTGAAAGCTGCACGTATAAACAAATACAAAAAACACATACGTCAATAAAATCTTATGTAAAGGGATGCGTTTGACTCACTTGTATTTCAACATGGCCGATCTAACCATATCGTAATATTCCCTTTCATAACTTTCAAAAAGTCCATGCACTTTTTTCAGTCGATATCCACGGTATCCCTACTCAAAAAAAAACACATCCATTAAATCCTGTTTGAATCATTTTCATCTCAAAACTAAAAATCCCACCTTATAATTCGCCGGATCCATTCGAATAGGCAACGTCGCTCTCGTCTTCAAATCAAACGACTTTTTCGGTAACCTCGGATCCATGCAATCCAACTGTGACCTCAATAAAAAGTTTTCCGCCTACAATAGCAACGCATTAACAAAAACACAGCCTTGAAAAGCTAGAAACAAAAAATTCACCTTTGCATACACATACGCGTCATCATCGCATTTGACATCCCTAGCAGTCTCCTCACCTTCCTTTTTCACAAACTTTGCAAATTCTTCAGGTGTCGACGTCAACATCCTCTCCATAGATTTCCCCTGAAAATAAACCGTCAGCATAAACAAAAACACATTCCAATAAAAAATAAATGTAAATAGGAGACATACAAGATTCATCAAAATCGCATTCGGTGTCTCCTCAAGATCTTCCTCCACCTCTCCCTTTTCTTGATCAATGACATAAACTCCATCGCGATACCTCAACACCGCAGAAGTCGGTGACCGTGTCGTCGTCGTAAACTTCACGCTCTATCACCCCCCGAAAAAAAAAACAACAAACATCAACAAACACCACCCCGCACAAATATCAAACCTCATCCGTGAACCGCATCGAGAACTTTGAATTGTTGATCGGTTTATGGAATGACACGACTTGATAGATTTTCGCAATCAAATTCGTGATGGACGAAGTGGAGGATGCGTACCGCCTTTCATGCTTTTTCGCCATCTCTAAAAGGATCTACGTGGTAAAACGGGAGGGATTTTGTTATGGATTTATAGGGGATGCATGAAGAGGTGAAGGAGGTTTTTATTTACATCATCCTTTGACGCTGTCACGTATTCCGGTAACGCCCCATAATTGAAATCCTCGGGTTGCGTGATCCGTTCCAAGTATTGATCGAAATTATAAACCCCCGTTCGTGGATCCTTCAACATATGCACGCCAGGGCTACATCTCTGTTGTTAAAAGCACATCCTCGACAAAACGCCTTTTCAACATTACCTGAACAACACTCTGTCAAGACCGTGGGCGAGGGTGGGGACGGATGGACGATCGGGGGTTGTGCCGTCAAAGTTGGGTGAGTCTATGATTTCGTAGAGGAAGGGGAAAGGTTGGAGACGGTGAGAGGGAGTGGCGAGACGGAATTTGCGTTTGGATTTAGGGGGTGTGGGGTGGATGGGGTAATCGAAGCGTCAAGGTCCTGAGTTTGGTTGATTAAGGATGTTAGTTCTATCATCGTCATGCACAATGGCAGTTCCCATTCATTCTCGTTGAATTCGACCCATCGCAATGCACCGTACACAAGGCAAGCATGTCGTCCAAAGAGGTAAGGTAAACACACCTTTCGTTTTCGACGACCACCCACAGCATTCACGGATCCTTTCCCACTATTATATCTGCGTCCACCTACATCCCCAAACAACATCCCACCCTCCATCCATCCCACAACCCCACCCACGCGCCTCCCAACCCCAAACATCGGACACATGCATCGCATCATCACTCTTCAGCCAAAAAAAAAAAAAAAAAAAAAGAAAAGCCTTAATTTTGACCTTGACATCAAGGGTCCCCCCCATCAGTGTGCTGTGATCAAATGGATACCCCCGACCCCCCCCGTCCAAAACGTCAAGACCTCCCCGTCTTCATCCCCCGACACCGTCGTCAAGACCCCCAACCCACAACCCCTCCTCTCTCCCCGAAAAACCCATCGACGCAGACCCAAAACCGTCAAAACGGGGTCGCGGCGTCTTCAAAGCCCCCATCATCACATCATCCCCGAATCGACCTTCCCCGAAATCTGAACAGATGCTCCGCGTGTACCCTGTCGATCGAGATGTGAAACCTTTGAACTCGACGATCAAATTGGAAGAGGTCTCTAAGGCTTTGGAAACGGTGACGTTGGACGAGGAGGATGACTGGGAGAAGATGGCGGAACGGGATCAGGTTGAGGCTGTTGTTGTCGCGTCGAATGATCCTCCGAAACCTAAAGTCCCCGCATCTTTTGAAGGTAAACTTCTCTTTCTGTTAACACCACCTCCCGCCCCCAGGATAGAAGCCTCTACCACCCATTAAACCATCAATGAATCCCTTCAAACACCTCCATTTCCCTCTTTCCCATCCTTCTCCCCCTTTCATTCTCCTCAAAACCCCCTTTCATCAATCCATAAACGCTTCTTTTAACGCTTCTCATCTCCCGCTCATTTCCACCCTCTTCACCTGGCGTCATGGTCAACAACCCCACCTCCACTTAGACATCGACATCCCCACCACCGTCCTAGAATGCTACGACTTCCCCCCTACAGCCCGCACCTCCGACCTCCACGACATTTTCACCGACTTTACCGGCTACCGCGTTCACTGGCAAACCGACACCTCTGCTCTCATCGTCTTTTCAAACGCAACTCAAGGTACGCCTGCTTTTCCCCCACTATCCTGCATCTAACACCCTTTAGCGAAATCGGCGTACGCGAAAACATTGATGAACCCGTTTTTGAAGGTACGTCATGAATCGCCCCTCTCCCCCCCCCTTTTTTTTTTTTTTTTTTTTTTTTTTGCGTTTTTTTCTTACGTAGCGGGGTGTTTTTCGCTTATTTTTTAGGTACGCCCGTTTGCGGGGAGACCGCCAAACCGGAACGGTATGATTTTTATTTTATCGATACGCGTTTTTGTTGACGTGCTTCTCCTCTTTTTTAGAACCGGAAGGTCCTCGACCCGTGACAACAGGTATCCCTCCTTCCTTTTTCATTGTTCAACCCCACCCACCCCTGCTCTTTCTCTATATCGTTTGTTCACCACCACCACCACCCCACTTTAGATAAAGTTGCACGCCGTCTCATTGCGGGAGCGTTAGGGATGCGTGTTAAAAAGAAGACGGCGGAAGAGGAGGAAGCCGATATGAAAAAATGAAGGAAGCGCAAGGTACGTGGATGTTTTTTCTTTTTGTTTTTGTGGGGAATATTTGCTTTGCGAGGGTTTCGTTAATGGCTTGTTTTTGGTTAGATGCGAGGGAGACGGAACGGTTGAATCGGATTGAACGGGAGCGGGATATTGAGAAGGCGTGGGATGAATGAGATGAAGCGGTCTGTTTTTTTTTTTTTGGAGATGTGTATAGAGATGGTGGGTTTGGGGAAAACTGGATGAAGAGGGTATCGATGAAATTGTGATTATATATTATACCAAAGCGTTTTTTTGTTTGCGGTTTCTGTGGGGATTTGTTACTTTTAGTGAAGTTTTGGGGGTTATGCACTGCATCTTTTTTGTATGTTTAAATATTGTTTTTTTTTTCGCCTCTGCATTCTACCTTTTTTTTTGTTTTGGCCTTTTTCACGTTGGGCTTTCGATATTATGCTTTTTTTAAAAACAACCCCTGAGGTGTTTTGGTATTTTTGTTTTACTGTAACTTTTTTTTCTTTCGCATTCTTGTTCCTGTGTCTTTTTCCCCGCACTTTGTGGACATTACCGAATAAGTAGAGATGGTGTATAATTTTTGTAAACTTCAAGTTTTTACTGTTTTTTTCTGGGTTGTCGGGCTAATGGTGGATGTGCCATGATTTGGTGGTAAGGGTGGTGAAGTCAATTGGAGTGACGGGGTACGTGGAGCGACGAATGTAGATTGACAAGATGCATTTGATATTATGTGCAGGATCGCCCTAACAGATGTCGTTACAACGCGCACAACAAAGTGTTTAGAGTTCCAAGCAATGCCGTCGAACTCCGCAGACACCCACCCGACAACGATACATTAACAAAATAAAAAAAAACCCCAACCCCGCCCAATTTACTCAAACCTCGCCAAAGCCCCACCCCCCTTCCCTTCAGCCCATTTAATCTCCCAAGTCCCAAAATAATGTTTATCCGTCCTCAACGCAATCACCCTCACGAATCGATTAAAATTCACCGTCCGAATCCTCGCAAACGTGTCGGACGGAATCGCTCGAACGGCGGTCAGGAAATCGTCCAAGGTTTCAACAGAAACGCCATTGACTTCCGTGACCCAGGATAGCGGCTGGAGTTGGTATAACTGGGATGGGGAGCCGTCGTACACGACTGAACAGAGGACGCCTTTTGGAACTGTTTTGAGTTGTTGGTAGATGGGTTTCGGCGGCACTGTTGTTTTTTTTGTTGTTTTTTGGAGAGGGTGTTAGAAGAAGGGGAGTGGGAGTGGGAAGGGTGAGCTTACTTTGGAAGATGGCGCCTGACCAACCAACTATGTGAGCGGTTCCGCTGGCTTGGAAGGTGGATTGGGGGACGGTGATGGTGAGTTCGGCTTTGTCGCGGAGGATAGTGAGGGTGAGAGAAGGGAGGTCCGAGTGGCGCATAACGTCGTCAAAGGTTGTGGCGGGTTTACCGTCGACGGCGAGGATGACGTCGCCTTCTTTTAAGAGCGTGGATGCAGGCGTACCTTGATAAAGCACTCATCGTTAACTTTCATAAATCCATTCGCCACTCGTACAGTTTGAAACGGAAAGTACTGAACAGGTTCCATCAAAAAGAAATACATACCTGACGTCAATCTCCTAATTAACATCACATTCCTCCTCGACCCATGACACTCCTCAATCCTCTTCACCCACTCATCCGAAAGCCCCAAAAGCCTCGTATGCGCCACCTGCGCATAAGTCAACTCCACCTCCAACCCCATCACCGGTCTCAACTTTTCATGCAACTCACACACATCCGACCCCATCGCCGCATTCCAATTCCCATGAACCGCCATCGCTTCCTTCAACCGATCAAGCACAGGAGTCACAGTGGATATGGAGAGTCCGATGTGGAATTCGTTGCGCCCTTTGGTGGCATGCTTGGTGTGGGCCGCGTAGAGGGCTTGGATACGGCCTTGGTCGTCTGTGAGGACTCCGCCTTGGGAAATGGGATTTTCGAGCTCGATACCTGGAGTTTTGTAAAGTTAACGTCCCTGATCCCTTAACAAATCAAGAAATTTCACCTTCAACGTTCATCGCTCGGTAACTTGGTGGGATAGGCTCAGATACATAGAATTGACGCACATTGGTGACAATAGTTTTCCGCACAAGCGGTTGATATGATTTAGTGAGGCAAACAAGGTAAACTATCAACAAAACAACCATTAGCCACACGATTTGTCAAATCAATAGTAGGAAACTATACTACATAAACAGGAAAACTAACCATAATCTCCCTGCAGCAACTCCTTATCCGATAACGACGCTGATGCAACTGGCTTTTAAAAAAAATAATTATCAATTTAGATCAGCAGGCCTAAAGTGATAAAGTTGATGTTTGAGGTCTAACCGTGTTCCCCAACAACTCCGGATTATATTCCACTACCGCAAAATTATACAACTGATGTATGTACAAAATCCTTGCGGGCACAAAAATACTGTTTGCAAAAGTCAACAGCACATCCCCAATAAAAGTCGGTATCGCATGTCGATCCACCACCACCAAACCCCGTTCCGCATCGACAATCAAACCAACTCCTGAGTGATCTTGATGAATCACTCCATCGACTTTAAAAGGGAGGTGAAATTCAACGTGGACGAGGGAGGGAACGACAAGGCGGCCTGGGCCTTTTAAAGGTTAGGTGGGAGGGAAGAGAGGGCGTACCTAAACTTTCGTCGAGATTAATAGGAGTCGCGGTGTGGGGGACGAAGGAGGCCTTTCCGATGCAGGGAGGGAGAAGGGTGTAATCCCAGTAGCCAGTAGTGTCTATTTTACAACCGAACAAGGAGTTAACTTACAGCACAATCAAAACAGGGATATCACATCAACGCTCATACCATTCCTTTTGGCAGTTCTAAATGAATGCCAATGTCGATCCACAGGAGCAAGTGCCAACTTGACCTTATTTACATCCGCTAAATGAAAGAACCTGATCGGCACACGTTCCCCATCCCTCAACGTCTGCATGACCTCCACAAACGTTTCCACATCTGGTACAGGCACATTATTGAGTGCCGTGATGATGCATCGTCGTGATATGCCGGCTAGACCAAACATGTAGCCGGCGGCTGCGATAAAGACACCGCCTGATGGGGTTTTTAGAAAGGTTGGGAGACGGATACCAACCGACGGGAACCATGTAGCTCCGAGCCATTTGATACGAAAGAGTGTGGATGATGCCACCACCGATTTCAATAAAGGTGTTTGGGGAAATGGAGTGAAGATCTTGGACTTTGACGCTAAGTTCCTTAAAATCTGCACCTCTAAAGTTGACGCTCAGATTTTGACACGGAAAGTGAAATACCTTTGTACAAGGAAGCTGACAGATTTCCCGACACTTAAGATTGAAACTGGTTAAAATTTATATTTATGAACAACATTTATAAATGTTTATGATAGATGTAAAGAAGCTACGCAAAAGAAGCAACAGAAAAAAAAACTAACCTCGAATCAAAAGTTTCCTCAAGCGTCACAAACTTTAATAGCCACTCCCATTCACTTTAATAACAATATCCCCACACTCCAGCACCTCATCCCCAGGTCCCTTTGGCATCACCTGACTTAAACATAATTACTAAAAAGAAAAACCTCAGTAGAACCCCACCTTACAACCAACATTCCTGTATTCTCTGGAAACTCGCTCCTCACTTCATTTTCAACGTCTGGTCTTCAATCCTAATCTCTTCACCTCATCAAATGGGCTGAATTTGAAGATGGTTTGAAGAGTGCCTCTTGGGACGGGAAGGCCGTCTTGAAGGAGTTTGAGGACTCGGACAACACGGTCGAGGGTAGGAAGAAGGAGGAGGCGGAGGAAGTTGCGCCACCTTTGGATAGTCAGAGAGGCTGGGAAATAAAATGTCACCTGCGTTTAAGGCTATAGCTTCCCCATCTACGTTTATAACAGGAGAGCCGGAGCTTCCACCAGAGGTCATAGATGCAGCTTGATAGTAGACTAATTTACACAAAGTTGATTTGAGAAAAAGAGTCAGCGTTTCTCATGCAGCAACCTGTCAAATCGCAATTGCATTACATGTATTAAAATCTACACAAAACTTAGCAAGAATCCTATTATTATAAACACCATTATACTTTCCAGACCCATACTGCGGTGCCTTCCTATCTAATCTCGCCAACGTTCCACTTAGAATACTCAACCTCTCACCGCTATCATTCCCAACCTATGTTACAGTTAGGAAAAACAAAAAAAAAGGCAGGAGTCATATCACTGCACACGTACCACACGAATATCAATCCCCACACGCGCTTTTTCGGGTGCAAGCGGTATCTCCAATAACTTCATGTACTTGATTTCTTTCACGTCAAACTTAAAAAACCTTGCATATCAGTTTACGTTATCACAACCACCATACCCAAAATCATGAACTTAGCAATGTTAGCGTCACCAAAAGTTCCGTTACAAACCTGGATCTCTGTATATAGGTATAAGCTTGGTTTCTTCCTTAGATTGACTGAAAATGCCTTCCGCCAACACCGGGCCTTCAAGAATGTCAGTGTAAACAAATGACTACATCAAATACCCGGATGCACAACATGTCGATTAGAAAGGATAATCTACGAGAAAAAAAATGAGTCCCGTAACAAAAGAAGCCGAATACCCCTCTTTCTTTATCTACAATGAATCCAGAGGCCTGTGATGCGCCTTGATGGTCCGTGTCTTCCAAATTTAGATCAGGACAACGAAATTAATCATACCAAAATTCCGAACGGCAATAAGACGGATGCTAACGATAGCGGGTATTATCTGGGACAGGGTTTTTTCCCAAACCGATGGGCTTCCTGAGCCTTCTGCATACAAGGAACCGATTTGGTCGGGCAGAACCACATCCTTTAAGACATACAAATAAGAAAACATGATGAAAGTTTTGGATTAATGGACTTACGGCTTCCTCGACGCCGTCATTGATCATTTGATCGGATGAACCGTTGACTTCCTCGTCCATGTTTTGCTAGATCAAAGCCTCCTGCTCCTTCAAAAATTTGTATCAGAAACGATCTGTGGTTCGGACAATCTCTCATATACAGCCACGAGGTGTTAATCTGCTGAGGGTTGTTGACAACGGAGATACACATACGTCGTTTCCAGAAAAAAGCTGTTAAGGGGGTTCAGCCTTCGGTGCGAGTGGTGCATCGATTGGATTTGGGTCATGGAAAACGATTATGCGACGGATGCGGCTAGGCTCGCCACTCTTCAGAACATCATTGGGGAGCAGCTCAGCTCTGAAGGTACGAAATCCACATTTCAAGGCTCTCCTTCCTTGTTGACTGTGTATTCCAATCACTGACTGTTATCTTAGACATCCAGTCCACCATCCGTACCCTTGTGTCCAACGCAGGGAGAGAGGAAGATGCCAAGAACCTTCTGAGCGGCAGCGGTATTATTGAGAAACTGTCTGAAAAGATCGCCAACAATATTGGGTTGGCCATATAGTGCGTTTTAAATAACTAAAAGTTTCATAGTCGATCGGAATCGGATTTGAAGGGACTGAGAAACTCTAGACTCTCAAAATCGTTTAGCGGGGAATTGCATAAGGGTATGCCGGGACGTACGCAAAGCGTGCCGCTCCTGCATCAGAACGCTCCGGCTTTACCGAAAAACAATAGAAGATATTTGTTGATTACTATTCCGCGTGGACTTGCATTTCTGGGATTACCGGATGTTGCAGAGGTTTTGTATGTTTACCTGGCGCTTCTAATGTTGTAGGATGCTACAACGTCGATTGAAATTCACATGAGATTTCGGGATCAGAGGTTCTCGTCAAGTCCTGTTATGAGTTCCACTGAACCTATCTTCAACTGTCAGTGGCTTTTAGAGCTTCCGGTGAGCTGCGCTTTGTCCTTTCTTAATAACGTTTTAGAATATAAAACAAGACGATCGAACTCTTCTTCCGCGCGGACTTGATTTTCAGCACGGAAAAGGTGGGAGATTAGAAGCGTCTCTTGAGGAAAGTCGGATACGTAGAATGATGGAAGGACTTTTAGGGTCGGCTTATCCCATTGAAGTGTTAATTACGCGGTGTCATCATCCGTCTAATCACAGAACTTTTATGGGATCACGAGAGCTGGATTGGAGAGAGTGTTTAGGGGGGGTGTGAAATCTAAGGTTTTAGAGGTGAAAGAATCTGGAGATATGGGTGTGACTGTGGGAGTTTTAGAGGTCTTTTTAGAGATGTTGCCTAGGAATGATGCGCCATTTGCAGAGAGCGATGTTGTTGCATTGGAGGTTTGTTTCATTGCGAAATCTTCACGCCTAAGCTTGAATAGATAGAACAGGAGACAAAGATGGAGGAACAAAAAAACGGATTATTTATTCAATGACCAAACAATGGTGGAATGATTTCTTGCAAATTCGGGCGAGTCATTCGGAAAGGCTTGTGAAGATTTTGGCGAGGGGGAGGACGGCGAACGTCGATTTGTGTGTTCCTTTCTTCAGCCTGTTACCAGTTAAGCCCTGCTCTTCTATTATTGTTTATATGGTTATTTTCTTGTTTGACTTTCTAAGCGATTTATGGACTTAGTTTACCTTTTCTTTCTTATTTACTGGACTAGGTAGATACATAGAAAGCCCTAGACACGCGGCGCGCTTTGTGTCGCTCATTGGCGTAGAAAAGAGGAGAGGATTAGGAAATACAGAGTAAATTTACGAAATCATCAGAGCATCGTTTTAACAATTTTATATCTAAGAACTGATATCTGGCACTCATTACAAACCATCTTGACGATTTCAAAACTGCCACCCACTGTCACGCTTTGCTCCTCACCAGTCTTCTTCTTGGGCTCTCTTTAAATGCGTACATGACACTTGGCAGCTCAAAAACATCAGAAGCGGCGGCGTGGGTTACGACCATATCGAGCATGGGAGTTGTAGAGTTCTGGGATCCTGTGTTAGGGACGCGATGGCTGGCTAAGGATGTGGAGGCCCATGGGTATAGAACGGTGGGATGCTTATTCAGCCATGAAGTGTTCTATGCGAACGCGAATGTGACGGATTCGGTGAAGGGACTGGACTTCGATTTGGCGAGGGATTGGGTGTGGAAGCCTATTCCGAAAGATGCTGCTGCAATGTCACGAAGGTACCGGCTTGCTTTAACACCATCAATTTGGTTCTGACGACCTATTACTTAATACTCTATAGACGTACCGCCGAAATCAACTTTCCTATTCTACCATTTCAAATGACGTCTATAGCATCATCACCAAAATCTCCACCATCCCAGAGTCTGTCCATTCACGAGGAGGACCTGGAGTCTATATTAAAGCAGCAGATCGCCGCTTTTCGCGAAGATTACGATATGCGATGCCTTTGGGATGACGATATCAGCAGACTCTTTTCGCAGTGCCTTTGGGGGTGCGAGATGGGGAGATTACTTCGCGCAGGGAGTGGGGGATCGAATGGGAGGTTCGGCGTGGGCGAATGTGGAGGGGATGGCAGGGATGGATTTTCAGGAGTCTGTAAAGAGGACTATACCGGAGGGATGTACATTTAAGGTTAGAGATATATCTCGTTCAGTATCCTTGCTCTAATGCGCGGTAATCATCCTCTTGCAAACTATATAGGGATTTCCGTGTCAATTTACTACACTTCACCCGTCCAAGATGTTTTCGCTGCTGGTCAAGTCAAATTCTTGCAAGGATCTGATGTTGACCCGTGGTGATAAGGTGCGGTATGCTGTGAGGAGTACGCATATTTCCTTATGCAGAGAGGGTGATGTCGTGCTGGGTGATGGTTGGAGTGAGGTTCCGGCCTTCAAACTCGAGTAATAACGTGCCTACATCTGCGTCCTCGTCGAATGCTGCACTCAACCATCAAGGGTGATCTAAAGTGCATACTGAACGATTTACATACATTTTATAGAAGATTTAAATATTATTATTTATTTTTACTTTTATTTAACTTAAAGTCTTACTACGTCGATTCCTTTATGGAATTACAATTGGATTTTGAGGCGGTGTGCAAGGTCCCAGTCTGCAAAACGAAACCCAAGGCAGCACAAATTGCCTTACAATTGTTACACAATACTTTCCATATAAAAGGTCCAAAACGCTTGCCTAGTTCTTTGGGGATAAAGCAAAGTCATGTTCAAACCACAACTTCCAAAGCAGCAAACAGCATCAGCATCATCGCAATGCTGGTGCTCCTCCAGCATACGAAGAAGCTCGGGCATCTATCTCTTCAGAGTCACAGCCTTTGCTCAACCAAGCGGAAGAAGGAAGGCCAGTGGTCAACCCTAAGTGGTTTGCTCCGATTCTGCAAAGAAGGACCACATCTTCTCTGTTCTCTTCTTCATCCACTTGGCCATAACTGGCGCTTTCAGTGTCTTTGGCATCTTTTCCGTGTACCTCGGCCTAGCTCTTATTCGCAATGGAAGCCCCGCTCCCGCTCCGTCGCCGTCGCCGTCGCCATCACCTGAAAATGGCTGGGTTAGCTCTGTCATTCGCAGCGAAGTCGCCATCACCACCGTCCCGTCTCCAATGCCAAACCCTAACCAACCAAAGTGGGACTGGGAGCCCACCACCACGCAAGTCATTGGTCTCCCATGGTCATCATCCTTTCCAGTATTGCAACAACTGCTGCGTTTTACTGGCTTCTCATCCGCTTTCGTTCCAACGTTATGAAGATAACTTCTACCATCCTCTCTATTTTCATGGTCATCGTTTTTTGCTCTTTTTCGTCGTTATGCAAAATTGGCCCCGGTGCGATATTCTACGGGATCATTGCTTTGATCTCTTGCTTTGTCACTTACAAGTGGTACCGCGGGACCTCGTCATTAAAAGCTATTTGATGCCGTCCTTGATGTCGTTGCATCTTCTCCTGGCATGGCTACCGTCGGTATCGTTGCTGCTGCTGTTCGCCTTGTCTTTACTGTCTTGTGGCTCTTTGCCTTTCTCGCAGCACTTCTCCTCTTTGGCGTATTTCGGCAAAAGGATGCGCAAAAGGATGTGATGTGGGGTCCATTCATTGCTGTCTACTTCTACCTTTTGTTCTCTATGGTAAGATACTTCAACTCTGTATATCTTGGGCTCGTTGGAAAATGTCTAACTTTAATATCCTCCTATTCACCTGCCTTACAGCTTTGGACCTCTGAGGTGATCAACAATGTTGTCAATGTTACTCTGGGTGGCGTCTTTGCCACTTACCATCTTACTGGTGTTCCCGATGAGGATGGTAAGATTACGGTCGCGATCCGTCGCCCCGTCACAGCTGCTGCCAGCGTGCACTCGGTCCTAGTTTCGGCAGTATTTGCTTTGGAAGTTTGGTCATTGCTCTTTTGTCGTGGCTTCAAGCTATTATTCAAAAGTCTGAAGGAGACACTGTTTCCGGAAACAATGGGTGAGTGGTGAAGAAAACAAAATTCGTTTCTCACTATCCTCTGTCTAGGCTTATCTCCTTACTCTTTTGTTGCTTCAAGTGTCTCCTGAGTATTTTCAAAGATCTTCTCCAATTCCTTAACAATACGCCTTCACCTACGTCGCCATCTACGGCGAGGACTACTGCACCAGCGCTAAAGCCACCTTCTCTCTCTTCAAGGAACGTGGTCTGACGTTGTCGTTACTGACGCTGGATCCAAGTTTGCCATCTTCTCCTGCGTCTTTAGTGTTGTCTTGTTCCACGGAATCGCTGTTGGTATTCCCTCTGTGTTTATCTTGGTGTACCTTTGACCAGCGGACTCGCACCGATGTTTGCGATCACAGCGGTCTTTACGTTTGTTTGTGGGATTGCATGTCGATGATTGCGTCGATTCTTGAAGCGGGTTCGGCAGCTACTTTTGTGTGCCTGTAAGTTTTCATTATATTGTTGTATTTTTTTATGCTTTCGGTATTGTATTTGTACTAAAACTTATTTCTTTTACGCAAAGTGCCGAGGACCCTGTTGCCATGAGCTATACTCGCCCTGAGCTTGTTGAGAGCGTGAGCGGGCTTTACCCTAACTCTGGCTTCGCTAGCACCGTTGTGATGGTTTAAACTCTTTTCCATTCATCATCATAGTTCCATCATTCAACATTTATCTGTCTTGGGTAAAGTCTGTACTTAACGCAATTTACTTTTTTTTTTATTCTTTACACCCATTTTTACTTTTCAATGTGGTTCCTTTTTTGGTGGTGTTTAAGTTGAACTTCTCTGAAACAAAAGTCTTTCTGTTCTTCAACATTTTATTTGTTTTGTTCGTTTATTTTGTTCGCTCATGAATGTGGAATTTGATGCTCCTGTGAAATATCCGTTTTAAGAGCATTACCCTCATATCGTCTAAACTCGGTTAATATGAGGATTTTGCCCAAAAAGAACAGGCTCCAGGGTTTTTTTCGTTCATATTTTTACACTTTTTGCTTTCCAAGATTGGAGCTAAAGATTGTAGCAAAAAAAACGTCTAATATTGCCAACATTTCATTGTCACCGTCCTAGCTGGGTTACAGATCACCCCCCTCAGGTTGTCTCTGTCTGTCTACCTAACCGCCAAAACCATACCCTATATTTCGACTCGACTATATTTTACAAAGCATGCGCTAGTGATATAGAACGTCGCTACTTCGTATTCATGTGAAGCTCTTTTGAACAATACTTTAAATACAACAAAGGCTATCTTTCTTAATAATGTGGCTTTCCAAAATGGGATTGGTAATTCAAAATCAATATGGGAAGGGTTCATAAAACAAATGAAGGGCGTGAAGAATTTACAAAATCAACAATACGATAAAACAATAGAGAGTTGTTCGGCTAAACGGGTTCCATGCATAGCCGATGATACGAACGATATTTTGACATAACAAAGGATGATGAAAATAAAAAAGGTAGAGAGTGTTTTTTCTGCGTTATTCGAACTGTTGAAAAAAGTTAGCATGGTGCTTAATGATATATAGGAATGGAAATATTAATCTACTCTTCTTACCTTCATTAACTTTGGCGGCGCTGACGACGGTTGCTAGGGGAGGTCTCCTCCACCTCCCCATCAGTGTCGTCAACCGGACGAACACGGGAAAGCGACGCAAACAAGCTACTGCTCGCGCATGCTGGAGCTGACACGGGAGCAGCGGGAGGAGCTTGAGCAGACAAACTCGTGAGAGAAGCTTGCGCACTGGGGATAGGAGCATTAAGACTTGCAAAAAGGCTTCCGTTCTCCCTGTGCGAGGCAGGCTCAGCAGCTGGAGCAACGATGGCGTGGTTTTGCTGAACCATTGGAGGTGCGGAGAGTGACGAAAAAAATTCACTGCTAGGTTGAGTAAAGCTCCTGGTAGGCTTGTAATCCTGACTTGAGGTGGAGACGCCGGATGTAGATGCCACGTGGGACATTGTTGGGGCTTCGCGCGAGGTAGACCCGATGGAGGATGTTACAACAGCGCTGCCAATTTGAGACTTGGGAATGCACCGATAGTGGCATTCGCACAACATCTGGGGCTCAGTGAGAACTGTGGGAGCTCCATTTGAGCCGAGTAAAGCAGGAATGGATGACATCACAACAGCGCTGCCAATTGGAGCCTTGGGAATGCACCGGTATCGGCACTCACACACAACCTGGGGTTGAGTGAGCATCCTAGGAGCTTGGGTTCCACGCGAGGCAGGCTCAACGTATTTCAATCGGCATTGGAAGGCACAACCACACGACGACTGGTTTTGAGCGGGTACCATAAGACTCTGGTTAGCACCGTTAGAGGTGGCTTGAACCGATCGCGCCCCCATAGCGCTGTTATTCTGAGACACCGGGTTTTTCGGGTCGCATGCAAAACACATTGACACGAAAAGATGGGGGTCGTAGAAATCACGGGCGGTAAGAGGGTCATAAGAGAGGATGTGCCTTCTTGGACTGGTTGAGGGCGCGGCCGGGGTGGCTGTGCGATTTGGCTTGACGCGGTCAAAGTGGTGTTAGGCGTCATGCGCGGGGAGGAAGGAGGCGATTCATAGTCGGGTTCAAGGAGCCTCGACAAACGATATCGCTCGAATTCCCAGGCCTCTTGACACCGTGAAAGGGAGAGGTTCGACGGGGACGGGTAGAAGGTGGACGTGTAGTCGTGGTCGTTTTCGTGACAAGTCAGCACCTTGTGAAGAGGGGCATCTACATTGTGGAGGAAGGGGTGTAAGTTGCGTATGAAGGAAATCATATCAGATACATGCCTTTCGAGGGACCAGTGGATGGAAGAACCTCAACGGTGCCGAAAAAACTCGGGCTTGCGGACTTTATCAAATTAATGGAGCTTGACGCCAAGCTGGCGAAAAAGTTCGCACTAGTCGATGTCGTGGTTTCCTGAACAACTGGTTCTACAGTGGTTTCTTTAACAACTGCTTCCAAAGAGACGCTTTCTTTCCTGTCGTAGTGAACACATATTCAGCAAATAAATTTTAGAGGAAAGGAGTAACCTACCTTTTTGTAAACTAATTTCTTTTTTCGGTGGTGTAGCTTCCACAGAGACCCTCTCTTTTCCTGTTGATTGAACAAAGTCAGCAAATAAAATTAAGAGGAAAGGAGTAAGCTACCTTTTTGTAGACTAATTTCGTTTAGCGGCGGTGTAGCTGCACGCGGGAGAACGGGACACGCACGTTCTAGCAAAACAACGGAAGACGCAAAGATCAGCGGTTAGAGAGATGTAGATGGTTAAAAATAACGAACAAGTTCAAAAAAGTGATAGCATACCAAAGGCTTGGGGGTATGTGCGAGCATGCGAGGCAATAGGACTTTCAACTTTTTCGAGCTTCACGGTGCTAACGGTATTGTTTTGGACCCAGTTCTTCCTTTCGGAATATGTGCGAGCCTGTAAGGCGATGGGGCTTTTTATCTTTTGCGAGTTCCACAGTACCAACGGTATTGGTTTTGGGCCAGTTCTTCGGAGCAGGCGAGGCGACGGGGCTTTCGAAGTTTGCGAGTTTTGCAGTACTGAAGGTATTGTCGTTAGGCCACTTCTTCTTGGTTGTGTTGGGCGTAACTTTAAAGCCGTCGTCTAAAACATAAAAACGTGAGATTTTATGGAGCTTTTAATTAAACAATTATAACTTTCGAACGCGCTACCTTTAGGGGCTTCGTCGGCGATCGCAGCAGCAGAAATCTGCTCAAGAGTCGGAGTTTCAAATTTCGTGGTGTATCGCTGTCTAATTCTGCAATCTTTATAGAGATTATTGTTAGAACAAGTTTAATAAAAGTGTGGTCAAACATGAAGATATCCCGATGTTTTTTTCCTGCCATTGAAGTAATCCTCTTCCTCTTCTTCCTCTTTATTGAAGCGGATGGGAACCACCCATCGTCCGTAGGTCGTAGGGGTGTACCGTTCGTTCAATTTAGCAATATCTTTTCGCAAAACTGTCCAACCATCAAAAGAAAGATAGTCGAGCCCTTTGACACCACTATATCCTGCCGTCAGATCTTCCAATTGCTGCCCTTTCTCTTATTGTTCCTTTTCTCCCGGAAAAACCCCAACTTGGCGTTGGTTTCCGAGAGATCTTTGTGAATGGGAATCTTCCACCGACCAAACTTGACTTGGGTGTAAGCATCCGTGATTGGGGCAATGTGGTGAAGAGGGACACACCAGTCGTCAAACTCATCGAAACGGGACTTGGCCGCCTTATTGATGGTGTTTTCGGGAGTGGTGGTTGGGGTTTGGGTGGCTGTTGGTAAGGATAATTGTCAGAAGTGTGGGGGTGGGTGGGGGTCGGGGATTCAATACAAGCACACGAACCTTCGAAAACCTCCTCCACAGGGCCTCCATGTTCAAACACTGAAAAGGATGGGCTTGTTGGGAGAGGCGATGATGAAAGTGGAGGTAGACAGCTGTCTGGTTCTAAGGCGCGGTCGGTTGTTTGCTGCAAAGATGTTCAGGAGATGTAAAAGGTAACAATCTTACCAGGGTAATACTCTCACGTGCAGCTGCAGGAGGGGAAACCTGCATACATGTGGTAAGCATATGATTGAAGGGTAGAATAGAGAAGAAGCGGTGGAATAGCAGTTTAATGAGAGAGAGATACACACCACTTGGGTTCGTCGAAGTCGCTTCTTAGGACGTCTTGACATGGAAATGACGACGACGGTTGAGACAAGGGAAACCATAACGGCAGTTTTCATAACCATAATGAAGAATGAGCTAAGGCTGATATCCTGGATGTAGTAGATGATGAACAGCATCATCGCCATCACGACGGCGATGAGTGGTGTAGTTGTTTGCAGCATCTTGTTGTTTCAAAAATTATTGGGGCTGTTTGTCTCTTTAGTCGGGAATATAGGATCTGAAATGTTTGTGTCTTGGATGTAATTGAAATCCAATAACTATTCAGTGCATTTGCTTTGCCACCCCTCGACGTGTGTCTAGTTTTTTGTTTTTTGTTCTTCAGCAGTCTCGCGGACCGCGACCATTGAAAGAGACAGATGAAGGTTGTCTTCTATCACATACGTTCGTTTCACCCCAAAACTCCTCCATACACACGCGCTTTTATCCCCTAATCTCCCTCATTCATCCAACACCTTGTTATTATCCAGAAACCACAGATTTAAGCCAACTTAAGAAGGGGGCATTTTTCTCATTTCATTCAGCTTCTAAACGCGCGTCATGTAAAGAGAAATGTTTGTAGTTATGTGTTGTGTCCGAAAAGACTGTGGTTTATTAGGTAAGTGTTGTCAATAATTACAACAAGTAAGTATATACGGAAGGGAATATACACAGCTGAAAATGTCAACGGATAAACGTGTAGATTACCTAGCGAGGCGACTCTCCGCGTTGTCATACAAGAATCATTGCTACGAACGGGAGGAAATCCCAAGGTACAGTAACTTCGATATTTGCAGGTATGTTGTCCAGGGGTGAATCTCAACAAAATTATTAGGGACTTACCTCCTAGACGTCCTTCATAATTTTACTGCCCCACTCTCCGCCCCCTTCCTTATCAGCCAGCCTACCCACTCGACCCCAATCTTTGATAACGCGTAAATACTCCTCGTCCGGCGTTAAGCAATACTAAAAATCCTCCACGACTCCTCCTGCGTCATCTCATCATAATATATCCTCAATACAATATCGCACTCACACCCGGATCTACTCAGCCGTCCTGTAATTATATTATGACGTTAATCCCATATAGCGTCATCAGCCCGGAATACCCAGAACCACTGGCAAGGTAGCATGGAATATCAGCCGAGAGGCCATAAACCGCCGTCTTTGAAAACTGTCAAGTCCAAACACATATAGATAGCGCGAGTTTTTAGTATCTTCCCTATCTCCGAAATGATTTTCTAAACTTTTCTGTAAAATCGAATTTTTGGAGTGGTCTTAAAAATAGGCGTAGATCCTCACGTGTCAATAAACTAAGGGTAAGCAACGGCAATAGACTAATATTTGCGATATTTCTCCTTCCTTCAGCCTTGTCCGCTTGACATTAGCAAACATCATCATACACACTGCCAAAAGTTTCATTCCCTACTCTACCTCCTCCCTGTCTCATATTTAAAACATTGAAAGAGGCAAGCTTTCCTTCCGCTGATGCTTCAAAAAGCATTTCAATTCTTCTTTTTATGGTCCCAAAACGTCATCCAACTGACGTAATAATTTCGTAGCCTTCCAAAATGAGTGCTAGAAACTTCTTTGACACCAACATCCATCCCAACCGTGGCCTAACTGCAGGCTCCTTACCTAGTTATCTGACCAGCTAGATGTGGACTCGTTCCACGTTCGGGGATAGGTGGTGGAAATAAAACGCGTGAGGGAGTGAGAAAATGGTGAGAGGTGATAATGGTCAAGCAGTGAAGATGCGATGGGAGGTTTTTGAAGGTAATGACAAGGCTTCCAGTTCAGTTTTTTGGGGCTTGGTTGAGGCGCAAAACGTAGATAAAGTAAGGGTATTGGGCAAGGAGGAAATGATAAAGAGCTGTTTGAATTCGAGCATTTGCAGGTGTAGGAAGGCGGTGAGAGTGCCATATACTCGAGTACGATTATTGTGGATGATGAAGAGAGGTTTGTGCCTTGTACTAGTCTGCTATTTTAATTTTTTTTTCAAAAAACTTGCATGGTTGACGGAAGTCTCAACCCCTCCTTCATCAAAAGCCTCGCAAAACATCTCCTCACCTTATAACATATTGGGATTCCCTGATGTATGGCAGTCAACGACTAAACAACGTGTGTGAGGTCTCAAATGGAAAGTGAAGTGGACGTAAAATGGATAGTGGATCCCGTGTGATTGAGCTCCCTCCTGTATTGTTCTTTCGTGAATAGGAGGAGTAGGCCCAATTAAGTTGCATCCCCCTTGTTTCGAAAGTAACTGTACCCACTTGGAGTTCTCAATCCTTGTCGCCTCCGCACTGAACGTCGTCATCATCGACCTTGTTTGAAAGGCGTTTTTTTTAAGATACAATAACCGAAGAAAACTCAAATAGCTCTCAGAGCGGTTTGAGCCCTCTCTGGTGCACTCTTGGACTGTTTATCACCACAATCCTTACCGAAACTGTGGCGTTGTATATAATTCCTCATAATCTCGCCAAGCTGGGCTGACATTTCAAATTTGTCGCCATCCAACCTAAGGACAAAACAGAGTGATTGACGAGATAAAGGCTTTGAAGACAACGGGTTCGGCTTAGGGAAGTACCGTCATTGAATATCTACAGTTTATTGACGAACTTATCAACGGCTGATTTTGACGCCAGCGATTTATGATTACGAGATCTGGATATCAAATTATACGCTAGTACCGAATACGATCAAGCGATTAGATATTTAAAGAACGGTCATTTGATTACTTTGGCGACGGCGTTTGGTTTTGCTTTTAAAAGATCCGGTGAGTCGGTTAGTTTTCATTTGCGATGGTTCCGTCTATTCCCTCGTAGTCCTTAACATCCATTTATAGTCGCGTACGGCATATTATTTTTTTCATATTTCTTTACAGCCTCGCATTGTACGGGAACAATGCTGAAAGTACGAAGTAAAGACTACGCTTGTTTTCTCAATTAATGAAGTTTTCGGAAACATTCGTTGAAATATGGCATGTTTATGAATCGACTAGCACTCTAAGGACAAAAGAAGTTTTGAGGAAACAGATAATCCCTAGAACATTGAGGGAGTCTCGTGGCCAATGACGATATTTTTGACAAAGTCAAAGGATGATGAGTATACATGTGTAGAGCAGTTTACGGTACTGTGCAAATAAAAGTAAAGATCATGGGCGATGAATTTAGTTAACGTTCACCGCGAGTAGAATTGCATGAGTCGTCAGTCAAAGCGATTAAGCATCTGTAATCTATAACTATTCTAAAACAAGTCTACTCAGGACGACCGTTTTGCATCATCTCATACGGCTTCCACAACGTATTTATTTGTGTCCATAGCCGTCATCATCATTCTACCGTCCCAATCCTCCCCTCGTCCCTCATCACCATCCTCACATCCCCCAGCCCGATCCCAAGTTCCGCTAACGCGTTCAAGCACCCCTCGTCCGGCTTAACCCCTTCCTCAAGCATCTCCCTCAACACCCTCCCTGCCTCCTCTTTCGTCCTCATCGCCCCAATCACCCCTCCATAAACCCTAGCACTCACCCCGCCAATCTCCCTCATCCTCCCAACAACCTTCCATACCCCCTCTGCATCCTTCACCCTCTGACAAGCCGTTACGATCGCCCCATACGCAACTTCATCCATCTCAATCCCAACTTCGTCCACCCCCTCAAGTATCCCCATTGGCGTAACTCTCACCAATAATCTCTCTCCTGTCGGCCCAATCATTGGTAAAGACTCCCACCTCATTCCACATAACCCGGCCAACAGCATCACCGTCCATTTATCGCCGAAATCCCTTCCTCCACCATCTTCAAGTAACTTCTCACAACCCCCTCATGACTCCCTAATCTCATGTGCACCCCCATAACAATATGATACGCAACGCGATCCATTGTAACACCCTGTGCCTTCATTGCCTCAACAATCGCATCCACAAACCATGTACCAGGATGATGTGGGCGAGAAATGTTTGTGCGAGGTCGAACAGCATTCATGATGGCTGAGAAGGCTTTGACTTTCAGTCCACCATTAATAGAGTGAGGGTGAGTTCGCGAATAAGGGGGGCTAAGAAATGGGAGAAGAGCTCGTTGCTGGAAAGAGCTGAAATGGCAATCGTGAAGGTGTGAATGTTGCGATGCACAGGGAAGCGTTGGAACAAGGTGAGCGCATCTTCAAACAGTCCTTGGTCAAACAGGAACGACAGGATGGCGTTGTAACTTGACGCGGTCGGCTCGAAATCGTGATTCCGCATCTCCTCCAGCACAAGATTATGCGGCCAATGATCAATAGCGTCAAAATGTGCTGAACTAGAGGTTTTGGCGGGTGACATCACTGGGATCCCACGTAGCATCATTCCCTTTGAAGACCCAGAACCGCGAGCAGGATTGCATGAAAGGTCAGCCGAGAAGGATTCGGCGACACCTCCGAAATGCTTCCAAAACAAGTCCAAAAAACATCCGGAATGGCGCGACTCCCTTCAATCTTTGCCATGATCCTCGACACAATCCCATCGACATCTCTCTGAAGTCGATTTTTTTGTGTGGCCTCAAACTGACGCAAAGCCTCATGTGTTAAGTAGCGCAGGTCAAAGGACGTTACGAGACTGCCCTTCACATGCGCCTTCTTATCAGTGATATCATTCCGTCCTTCCGCTATTAGCCCCTTTCTCCTTTTGTAATGCGCAAACATCACATACACCTCCAAAAAGCGCCTTCCCTAACTCCACCTCTCTAAAACCCTATGTCCCATCGAGCTAAGCTTAGAACCTTTAGCTCCAACCCCCTTTTTTATTTCGTTGACTGAAACAGGCAACATCCCCTTCCGCTGATGTTCCAGTATCACCTCAACCACCCCCAACCCTCTCAAGACGTCATCCACCTCTCGACATGTTTTCAACGCCGTTATCAGCATCTCGGCAACACTCGCCGACTTTTCAAACCCTTTTGGAGCCACACCCCATCACAAAGACCTCCACCAACATTCTCCAATCCTTCAACGCCATACCCCCGTCTACAATGCCTCGATCCCACATTCGGTGAAACACTAATATCGCCATATGCCAATCCCGCATGCGGATAAACCCTTCAATAATAGATCTATACATTCTAAACGTCGTGGGTATGTTGTACGTTTGTTCGGAGGATATGAGGATGCGGGTTTGCGTCGATAGGGGCGGTTTTAGAGATAGCGGTGATGAGGATACGGATGATACCGAGGGTTGGTGGAGCGGTGATGCGGGGGTCTACGAGCATCTTGTTGTACCAGTCAATCGCGGCTGGGATATCGTTCTTGTCGAGTACATTTTGATAAGGGTCCAATATGCAGTTTGTTTCATAACGGGTGGTGTGAACTTGAAACACCGTTTTTCCCTGCATTGCCATACGTTGTCGGATTCAAACTTGAAGAAGCCTTATCCAACTCCATGAACATTTCTTGAACTTTTTTCACATCTCCGGCTTTTCCAAAACACCGTCATGAGTGCCAGAAACGTTTTTGAGGCGGCATAATTCACCTCAACTGCCTCATATTCTCTCCGTAGCTCTTTATCCAGCAACAGGGCGATGATATGATCTCGTTGCATGTTTGGCGTTCCAGTGGTGGGTATAAACGTGCAAGGGCGTGAGCGAACACGGAGAGGTGGGAAAGACCGAACTCATCCTTAGAAGACGGAAACCAGTCACATGTATTAAGGGAGGGACGGAGACGCGGTGGGAGGTGTTTGTTGATGTATAGACATGTCATGCAGTCGAGGTTTCTTGGGGATGGTTGAGGCGAGAAACGTTGATAGCGATGAAATTGGGTGAGAATGTTTGTTGGTAGGGGAGTGTTTGAAGTCGAGCATATGCAGGTGTGAATGGGCGGTGAAACTGATTCATCTTCGAGTGCGATGGTCGAGGATGAAGAAAGGGGTTGCGGCGAGGATGACGGGCAACCCGTAAACGAAGGGCTGGTGCATTATCAAACGGAATGACAAAGATATGTTCATTCTGCTTCTTGTTCGTAGAGCTCACACATCTATCATTTCCTCTTCTGTCCTTAAACTTATCCTCCCGATGTGATGGACGATCACAGATGGCTACTCAAATGTGAGACATTTAAAAAAGAAATTCAAGGGTTCACCTTCCACTACATCCTGAGCGGGTTTTCGAGAACCGCTGATGCCCTTGAACGAGGAAGAGGGACGGACGAGGACGAGGGAGGAAGCCCATCGTCGGACGGTCTCCCTCATTCTTGCATGCGCCAGCATCAACTTTTAAAGAAAAAGTCAAATTCTGACAAGACTGTATGTGTATGCACCCTGTACACCTTCATCTGCTTGCACATCTACTATTTACAAAAGGAATTACATGGTGCCAGCGGCAGCTAGAAGAGAGCAATACAGGCAAATAGAGCCAATAAAGTTAAATAATGTAAACCAGAAAGTGAAAAACAATTAAAAGATGATATTTAACCCAAATAAATATGATGGGGAAAAAAATCATAATTAAAAGGGTGTAAAACGGAATAATGAATGTGGATGAATGCGATATTTAGATGTAAAAGTTTAAACTAAAAATTATCATAAGTCGCAAAATAGATAAAATAAAAAACGCGTGAAAACGGTTATAGAAGAATTGCGCTCACAAACTTTGTATAAATACACGGTATCTATTAGACAGTCTAAGCTCGGCGTAATAATGAATTAAAGTCTTTTCGCAATGCGACATTGTGCTTACCATCATCCATCATCACGGAACAAAAACCGTTTCTCAGCCATCCAAATTTGTAAGTGGACATAACACATTGACTTTGTTCAATATGCGGTGTCTCTTGGGGTCATCCTACCTGTATGGCTGAAACGAATTGTACAGTTTGGATAAAAATAATGTGGCTTTGATACTTCCATCATGGCCCCATGAAGTTTTACGTCCGCCTTAACCCGCACCATTTTTTGACTCCCGCGAATTTTCTTCCGCAAAAAAAGAGATATAAAGAAACAATCCTTTACCAATTCTCAGGCTACCCAAACTATCACATCCATTTTCTCACAAGCATCAACAAGAACCATTACATCCTTTAAAATATAACCCCTCCACTCTCAACTCAAGAAAACTTCCAAACCACCATCCACATGAACACTCAAGATCACAAGCTCACAAAAGCAATTCATAAATTCGACCGCGCCCACCAAAAACTCGCGGAATGCATACAAGCTGGAATACCTGTAACGCGATGCGCTGAGAGGAGGATGGAGAGGAAGACGAGGAGGGTTGTGAAAGCGGAGGAACGGGTGTTGGCGAGAGGTGGTGTGATTGTTGCTGTGGAGGCGTCACCGCCGGCTTATGATGATGTTGTGGGGAATAAGTGATTCATGATATTATATATATTTTTTTACTGTTTTTAATTCATCTCATGTTTTTTTTCTTCGATATTTTGCTGTAAATATGTTTCATAACATCTCATATGTTTTATTTTCGGTTTGGTTTTTTCCCTCTGAACCTACAATAAATTCTATTGATAAGAACTTCTACTAATGATTTTAAAACAATATCAACACTTCGAAATACCTCATATATTTCTCAATTCTATGACTTCATAAACTACACATCTACGCATGCAAACCGACGCAATAAAAAAATAAAGCAAATCTGAATACGCCCAAAAAAAATATATGTATGTAAAACATCAAACATCATAAACATGATGACCGAGATCTGGGGCAAAAAAAAACATGGGGTGGAGAAAAAAAAATATAAAGACATAACAGTATAATTGGCGATGACCGAGAAGCGTGAAAAAAAAAAGATATAAATGATGTAAAAAAACAAAAAACAAAACATGAAATCGGTGCAAAAAATATGACCAAAAAAAGATTCGATAGCCGGTAACAATTCAACGACAAGCATATAAACCGAGAAAAGATGCCAAAAACAATTAGCTAAAAAAGGAAGAAAGAATAGAAAACTTGAGGAAACCTCTACAAAATAGTACAACACATATTCCTCTTCTTCCCCTCCGGCACATGATTCACCTCAAAAGCCCCCAACTTCCCCATCTCCAAATCCCCATCCCCCCTCTGCATAATATGAGCCCTATCATCCTCAACCTGATACCCAAACGACGGCGCATGACTCTCGGATACGCACTCAACTGCTGCGCCTGTCCCGCCGTCCCCGGTTGCATCAACCCCAAACTCCCCGTCTCCATCTCCCCCGCATCAATCCTCTGCAACCCTCTCTCAAACGTCCCCGTCAAATCCGTCTCCCCTCTCCCAAAATGCGACAACGTCGGAGACGCCTCCGCCGACGACGCAGCCTGCGAATTCTTCGTCTCATGCTTCCTGCTGAACGAAAACGTCCGCAACATCAACGATGGAGCCTGCGCAGGTGATGATGGCGGGTACGTTGGTGTGGCTGCATTCACAACAGGACTTCGAGGCGCAATAGGGCCCGTCCCAAACCCTTGCGTGACAATGTTTCGGAAAAACACACCAGCTTTGGATGGGTGTCGACTGGGATCGTCATCCGCTTGTGGGGTTGTAGGTGTGGGTGGTGAATCCTCCGCTTCCATGGCTTGATTACGCAGAGCAGTGCGAGCGGCGACAGACGTTTCCATGGCACGTCGAATCCATTCTTTCCCAACAGCCACGTCATCTCGATGTGTGCCCAACCCATTAACAAGACACTCTCCATACATCCTCATCGCAAACGGTACACCGGCTTTAGCGGCCGTGAAAGATGATACATGGCTTGATCAAGGTCTCGTCGTAAATTACCTCCCCCTCCAACAACAAAAACCCAAGCGCGGCTTCAGCACGGTAAGATCCTTTGAAGGCAGCACGAGAGTACCATCGCGCTGCACGGAGAGGTTGATGGCGATAGGGGAGCCTGTGAGAAGAACAGGGTCGATACGGAACCAATCGATTTTAGACGGATCAGTGGGTGGTCCTGTGAGGATATTTTTGAGCGACCTGTTGCTCTTTCGAGATCGAACACGCTTGATCGTCGTGTTGATCTTTTGAATAAGCGTTGTAGGGGTTGTAGGGGTTGTTGGAGACACTGGATTGTTGGTAAGAGTGGGAGTGGAAGGCGGTGAAGCTTCCACCGGTGAAATAGGATTACTTTCAGGATGAGGCGAAACAGGGCTAACCGCATCCATCTCCATTCTCATCCTCATCCCAACATCCTCATCCTCCATCTGTGGTGAATCATCCTCCCCATCCTCCTTCTTCTCCTCATCCGCACCTTCCAACATCACCCTCCGCATAGAGTCGACCAATCCCCTCCGCCGCTTCCGCCGGTCCATTCCCAGATCGACTCCAAGCTCGATGATACCATCCCATCGCTTGCGCACGATCAGGACGTCCACCCACTGCAGGATGTCCTTCAACAAGCCACGCCGCAAGTCGAACCGCACATCCATGATCACCGTCATAAGCACCACGTCGGAACCACCCCGCATAAGTATCATACTTGGCAATCAATGGGTTCTCACTCCCCGTCTCCACAACCTCCTCTTCCTCATCACTCTCCTCATCCTCATCCTCATCCTCATCCTCATCCTTCCCATACTTCCCAGCCTCTCCGCAGCTCTCACCATCGCCCGTTCCCTCGCCGCAAGCGACGCAAAATGCACCCCCATCCATTGCATCGCATTCGCAAACCTCAACGTCGAAGTCACAGGATCCATAAACCTTTCAGCAGGTTCAAACCCAGCATCCGCCAACCCCATCATCCCTTCAACCCCCTTCCTCCATCTCTGCGCAGCAAGGTGATCGACAGCCTCAGAATAAATCACATGCGGTTTCATCTCCAACATGGAACTCAAATACGTCTTGGCTCCTTGATGACCCCTCGCTGCCGCCCTTCGCAACCACAGCGCAGCAAGCAAACAAATCCCTTCGTATGACTCGTTTCGACGCAACTTCATCAGGAAGGTTCGCCCATCGTGCATCAAGTTCCTCAGGTGTGAGGTTCTGCTCTCCATCATCATCCGCGACTTCAAGGTCTCGAACAATCACGCTCCCACCGTCATCGTCGAGTGCTAGGGAGGGGCGGGTGATGTCACCGTCGAGGAGGGAGATGGATGCAGAGCCTTCAGCGTAGAGACGACCAATGCCTTCAGCGGCGTCGGCGAGGACTTGGGGGGTTGTGAGGTGGGGGTTGGCGTGGGCGGCGTGGTACCATTTCATGGCGAGACCGAGGTTGGGGTGACCGCCATCTGTGCCTTTGCCGCGGGCGAGGAAGGAGCCGAGGGCAAGGGCGGCAGCGGGTACCCGCCGTGAGCACCGATAGCGTACCTTTGTAGAGTAAGAAAAGTGCAAATGAGTTTTTATGTTTGGGTTAAATAAAGCAGAGTAAAAGAAAAAAAATAACATAAAAACAAAGGGTGTAGAAAGGATTAGGTTATAAAGGATTAGGTACAAAAAAACAACGGAATCAGGGAGGAAAAGGCCAAAAAAAAAACTCTGAGCGCCGAACATAAATGGAAACTCACCAAGTCAGCGCCACATCTTCCTCCCCTCTAACCTCCTCAAAATGTTTCCCCAAATGAAAACACCCCGTCGGATTCTTAAACTTACTCCTCACCGGATCCATAAACTCCAAAGCTCTCTCATCCCCACCTCTCGCCAAAACCTCCATAGCATCAATCCCCTTCTTCCACCCTCCCCAATTCAAATTTCTCACCGCCTCCGCAAACTTCTTCCTCGCAGCCCGTTCCTCCTCCGTCAAACTCTCCCACGCCGTCCCCGTCCCCGTCGTTAGGATCGACGCCGCGTCGGAGAAAGTGCGGACAAGGGTCGCTCGGAACTTGAGGGTGCCCGATTGCGTTGGGGTGGTCGCGCGCGGAGGTGTCCCGGTGAGCGTGTTGGTATGATTTGATCCAGTGGTGGGACGTCGACCAAGCGTGGAACCAGGGGTGGGGCTAGGGTATCGGAACGCTTCGTCGTCATCGTCTTCTTGAGCGGGTTCCAAGGTTTCAGGAGTCCCGTGAGTGTGGTGTCAGGGGTGACGTCAGAGTTCACGGGTCTATCAATAGTGGCGGCTGCGGCGGCTGCTGCGACGACGGCGTTGGCGGCAGCGGTGGCGGCGATGGAGCGAAGTTCGGAGCCTTTTCTGGAACGGTTTCGAACGAGGGTGACGGAGGCTGGGGTGGCGATACCTGTGGAGGTGAGCGATGGAGCGTCGGATGCTTTTCTGGATCGAGTGGTTTGGAGGGTCGGGTAGGAAGGGTCGTCGGGGTTCCTGGTCTTGTGAGTGAAGAAAAGGATGGAGCGTGTTCGCTGGATTGACTGTGACTGCGATTTTTTGTACCAAACCGTGTGAGGGTGCCCATCATGCCGCCTCCTGTGGAACCAGTGGTGGTGCGACGACCGAGGGTTTGGTGTTGCTGGTGTTCCAACCTTGCGGCAAGGGTTCTTGCGAGAGTGGATGTGGCGATGGCGGGTTGATTCATGACCTGCTTGACGGAGGGAGGCGGGACACGAGTAAGGGTGGCGTAACCTGTGAAAGCCGGGGTAGGGGTTGATGCTCCGGTCCGTCCAGAGGCGGCGTCGTCGGAAATGGCTGTGGAGTCGTTAGCGCTGGTATCTTCATCCATGTCCTCCTCTTCGACGATGATGATGTCGTCGTCCTCGTCCATCGCATCTTCAACTTGGGTTTGTTCTTCTTCTTCTTCGGCTTCACCGACAGGAGATAGAAGCATGGAGAGAGCAGAGGCCGTGCTAGTTTCTGCGGGAGTCGTGTCCACAGAAGGTGTTTCTAACAAAAACAAAAAATTAAGAAAACAGTCAATAATGAACGTTACTTATGGAAAGAAGGGATCATAACTCACCCCTCTTGCCAGAGAGAATATCTTCGGCATTCATTGTTGAAATGGGAGCATTCTCATCGATAGGAGGAATATCGTCAGGAAGCCTTACAGGATAGCTAAGCCTGCCAGATCTAATTCTAGGAGGTGGAACGGGTACACCTCCCGCCATAACCGAAAGCCTTTTGGACAACCTCTTTGAAGCTTTAGGATCTGCCATCATGACCGACATTCTAGAAATCCTGCGAGCAGCCGCAGCCGACGACGCGGCGGTCGGCGAAAGAGGTCTAGGTGGCATCTCATCCTCATCCTCGTCCTTAAGGGGGATTCTGTCTACGATGGTGGATTCTTCGTTTGAGGGGAACAGGAGGGATGAGAGACTTGATTCTAGATCATTTTCGATAATTGGCTCGATGGCCGGGAGAACAAGACTTGATGCAGATGATGAGGCGACTGTGGCAGAGGAGATGGGACGGGCAGAGCCAATTGTTGTCCCTGCATCAGGAACAGCTAGTGTTCCTGAAAGCGAGGAAGAGGAGGTTGGTTTTGACATCCATGTTCCAGTTCGACGTCCAGACGACTTTCCATCCTGCACAGAGCCAGAGGAGGAAAGGTTGGAGGAAGTAGAAGCCGAAGACATCCTTGACCATACGGAACTGAATCCACTCTTTCTCTGTTTGACGGATTTGGTAGACTCGACATCATCCTTTTTCTTCATTGACGTTGGCTGATCAAAAGAATCGTCCTTGAGAGCAACTTGGTGCTTTGGAGGCAAGTTGAGAGCAGGTGGTGGTGGGAGTGAAGACCAGTCATCATCAAAGGAATCACCGATGGCATCCAGGGAAGAGAAATCAAACATGGGTGAGTCGTTGATCTCTCGAAGAGACACCATGATCGACTTGCGCTTATCCTTGTCCATCCTGGACATGCGTTTGCTCTTTCTGTTGGCACTCTGAGCCATCTCGGTGTCCTTTGTGGACTCCATTAGGACGTCCATGATTCTACTTTATCCCTCCAACGAATACTCTCTACAACTTAATCTATAATTAACAAGGTTGAAGTTCCTGACGCAACGTCTAGGCTGTTTTCCTTTGATGGTAGATGAATGAATGAAGGGTGGAAGCAAGAGCGGGTGCGTCCGTCTTGAGGATAGCCCAACGTAAGCGTCGTCTATGGTGTGAGAAAGGTGGTGTCGTAGTATAGAATTGGTCTCTTTGAATATCAAAAAAGCTGAAACAATTATCTACTGCAAGTATTTTTATTACTATATGTGAGTGGGCTTTGGATTTAATTATAAAATATTTAAATAATTGATTGATTAATTACTCAATTATATACTTTGCGGCAAGGCTTGTGTTTGTATTTGTGTGACAAGGAGAAGAAAAAGAAAAACTGAAGAAACAAATTCATGGTGATGGTCGATGGATGATGAGTGATGGATGAAATAAATATTTGAATAAATTAATATTAATAATTAGAATTTGAATAATTAATAACACTATGAGAATAAAGGTGATACAGAGGTCAATTTTATACCCATCACTTTGTTGAAAAAATACCTCTTCAACACTACTACATCAATGACCGTTGTCCGTCTTCTCTTACCGCTCCTCCTCACTCTCCTCGCAACATCAACCCTCGCAGCACCCCTTCATCCAAACCGTCGATGGGCCGTCGAACTCGAGAACGATGCCGCTGAAATCGTCGTGGACAAGCGAGAAATCCAGGAAAAGGCTTTTCCAAAGTTAAGATGGGGTCATGCAGCTGTCGGCCATGATGGAGGGTTGGAGGAGAGAAGTGCGGAGGATTCGTTCCCGAAAGACTTGGATTGGGGAAAGGATGGAAAGTTTGTGGTTTCGGAGGAGGAGGGGGAGAGTTTGTGATGTTGGAATGGTGGTCATCTTCATTTGCTTTTTTTTATGTCTAAAGTATGAAAGGTTCTTGGGATGATAGTAAAGTGGAGGGTCTTTGATTTTCTGTTGGGGTTTCTCAATCGCTATGTTATTTTTTTATATCTCTTTGCATCAAGTATATATACACATTCCGCCCTTTTTTCGCCTTGCTTTTCTGCATGGTCTCCGACAACCGTTGGGACGACACCGTTTATTAGAATTACAGCCATCATTCAAATTTAAAAGTAATTCGATCTCATCACATACAACATTTTCACTGCATAGAGATAAAGAATCTTTGGATAAGCAAGCGGGGACTGCTGTATTTAGATTCGTCTCGGCAAACAAAGTAAAAAAAACATTTCTTCTTTCTCTCATCTCCGTTTTATTTAAGGAAAACTTTGACCGGCAAAGTTGACAGAAAAGATACATAAACAACAGTGGGATAGAGAGAGGAATACAACAATAGGGTTATTTATAAACAAGACGGGCGTAAAATCTTGGAATGAGGCCTTTTTAAAAAAGGGTCTTTTTTTTTTCAAATGCAGCGAGCAATGAGGCCGGTAAGATGGTGAGCCAGGAGAAAAGTGGCTAGTGTCTTGCTTTGCGTGAGACGCAAAATTGCGTTTAGCGATAAAGTTGAAGAGGTTGAAAGCTGTTCTTGACGAAACTGGTTTAAGTGTGGCTGTTTGCCGACGAGTGAGCTTGCTAGTGTTGTAATTCGTAATGCTGAAGAAGAAGAAAATATGCGCTTATTCCAAGCCCGTCCCAATCTCATGGTAAGGTGGAGGTGGAGCATCCTCTTCAAACTCATCATCGAACGCCACCCCATACACGCTAGACGATAAAGGCGCATAAGGGACAACGTATTCTTTCCCTTTTCGTTGACTTCTTTTCCGGACTTAGGGCATCGTCGAAACGAAAACTTGCGACAATGGGGGACGTCCATGACGGCGGGAGGTTTTGGGCTTCTTGGGCTTTGGAGAGGTGGTAATCGACTTTAATGTCGGCGCGGCAGTGGAAGTGGGTGATAGATCTCATGGTTGGTGCTGGGGGGGTTGATGTGGTGAAAGCTGCTGGGGGGGGGGGGATTAACTCCTTGGTTCTCGTTCAGGTGCTATCGACCTTTTTACACAATTTGTCATGCGGAGGTGGAGCTTTGTTGCGAGTGCGCATTGGTCAGAATGTTCGGCGAAACTTTGACAAAAAAAGCCAATGCGGAAAATCAAAAAGTTTTTTGCACGATGACGATTTGATCAAGGTTTTGATGTCACGACTCATCGGCCATCGTCGTTAGGCCTGTCGCCCGAGCCTTCGGATACGGATAATGCCCAAATCCGACATCTGTATCCGACTTTTTTAGAAATCCGTTATCCGAAGCCGACACATCGGATATCACGTGATTTTAAAATCACATGTTTTCGTCCAATCACATCATCTCCGACAGTCCCATCAATAATTTGACCTATGAAGATGAGGTTAAATTAAGAGTGCATAACTGAATAAACCACATGAATAAACAGACCAATCAATTAGGGGAGCGACTAATTCCCCGAGCCTGTGCTCCACGGTAAAGACAGAGTCTAAAAAAAAAACGAAAAGGTTATGACAGACAGCGGCATGGCTCTACCAAGAGTCATTTAGAGTCTGAGTTGAACACTTACCTAAATGAGCCGACGGAGGATTTAGAGTGTGATATATTGAACTATTGGTTCACTCGCCGCTCACGCTTTCGTCACCTCTCTGAGCTGGCACGTGTCATCCTAGGTATTTCGGCAACAAGTGTTCCTTCAGAACGGGTTTTTTCGTTGGGAAGAAAAATCTTGCATTACGAGCGTTCATGTTTGAGGGAATCCATGGTCGAGATATTGCTCACCTTGAGGGAATGGGTTTTGGTTTATGGCAAAATAATTTTTGAGTAAATAAATATTTTGAAGTTCATATATTCAATCTTATATATATTATTATTATTATTTTAATATAATTATTAATTATAGTATCCGACGGATAACGGATAACCGACCCTCCAAATCCGACATCCGTATCCGACCTGTTATCCGCAGATGGCATCTGCGGGTGTCGGATGTCGGGAGACAGGCCTAATCGTCGTGCGGTGTTTTTTGACTTTTCTTATTACGCTTTCCCCATGACAAATGAGGGCACGATGACGATTTGGTTTACAAGAAAAAAACGTGTCCGATTGGATTAAATCAAAGCATTTCATTCATGGGCAATAACACCTCACCACCTCACACCTCACACACATATATAAATCATCTATATACTATAAATGAATGATGTTTATGACAGACAACTAATCATTCATACGTACTCATCAATAAATATTATAAGTATTTAGTATTAGTCACTTTACAGTTTTATTACCGTCATTAGAATACTTTTTTTTTGAGACTATAAAGGACACAGTATTTACGAGATAGATGCCACTCGATAACCCTTCCTCTTCTTCTCTCCATGGAGCTAATAGACGACGCTTTGAGAACTCCATCTGCTGTCAATATCTTTCTCAACCTTCTCCCTTTATTCTCAGTTGTTTAGAAAGTGAGTGCTCATTGAATACTTACCAGAAAACTGTAGGATAAAAAGTTTAATGTGTCCATCTTACATTATTGTAACATACAGTGAAATATCATTAATCGAAGTGTTGATGTCGCCTAGGATCGATCAAAGCGTTCACGATTTGACTCCTGTAAACTCTGCATCCGTCAAAAGTCCCTTTTAAAGAAAAACATATTGTTCGAAAGTAAAACACTAGTTGATTAGCTCCGTTGGGAAGACTCTGAGAACATGGTTGCTTTACCGCATAGAAAGCAGATGGTGAGAATGGAAATAGATGGCCGATGCCGTGATTGTATCTCTAATGGATTTTTGTTTGAAAAAACGAGTGTGAAAACAAAAAGGTGCGGGAGGAGCAGGAGTTACGGTTCTTGACCATTCGTTTGACCGAACGTGAAGGCTGGGGGACGTCAAAGCGATTGGTTTTTCTCTTCGGACGAGATGAGCCGATTTAGCCAGACAGAAATCAACATATGAGGGTTACAGCTCAAGAGCATGCCAAACACGCCAAACCATATCAAATAAATTAATGCAACACTGTAGAATATAAAGAAGGAATAAAGGGATGAGCAGTATAATATAGTCGACACAAACACAAGGTAATAATCATCCAGAAACGTTAAATGTCTCTCTACTCCCCTCGCATCCATGAACGTCTGTAACGCCTTCCAGTCGACCGATGATTAAAAGCTATCAATAAACGTCTCCGTCGGCCTCGCATACCACACCAAGCATCAGGCTGTATCATCTCTATGGTATATGCAGGGATGCCCAATGTACACCATTCGCCATACGGTGAGATGAAAAAAGCGCTTGTAGACTTTGATGATGGTGTGAAATATGGGGTTTGGGAACAACGGATCGGGGATACCGTAATTATTCATTGGGTACAGGGTTTCAACGTCCCGTAAGAGACCGTTGGCGGTATGTAACATGGATAAAAGCCATTTTGCATTTTTATTTTAGTTATGGTTTTATTCAATTTGATACCGCACAGAACACAAGGGTCTAAATGAATAAAATTAACCAAAATAGGACAATTCCAAGACTCATTTACTAATTGACATTTTTTTTGTGCTTTGAGCCACTGACAGCTTTCAGCGTGCAGCCAATTGCTTGACTAAAAACCCTTTTCTGTGAAGGTCATTCCCGTGTTTCTCTCTCTCATTCTCGTTGTGCCTCTTTTCCCGATTTTCCTACATATACCCTCCCCCATCCCTTCCATTCCTCTCAAACACTTTATCCTTCAATATGGCTCGTCTCATCGCATCTGTCATCTTTGCTGTTCTCATGGTCCTTAGCATCAGGTGAGTCCACTCATCATCACCCTCCATCACCCTTTCTGATCATCTTCAGTGCTTCCGCCAATCCTGTGGAACTTCATAAACGCGGCGGCAAGACCAACCCGAACGACTGTCTTGGATGTTTTGAGAACGGTGTCTGCTATGATCCTTGCTTCACTGGATCGCGGTAGATATCTTCATTTGGGGAGTCATGTTGCGTCAAGAGGAGGGGTATCACTCTGAAATCAACACACCTTATAAGAGTCGATCCTTTGCTCGTTTCTGGGTTTATTTCAAGAATATCAGCATTGTCGATGTTTTTTCGCCGTTACCTTTCCCCAAATGTTGGTTATGGCCCTGATTCTGCAAATAAAAATACCTCATATCTTTCTTTCACTTAGGCAATACTTCGCTGAGATTTTTATATAGGTCATTATCCTTTATGGAGTGGGATGGACTGCCTCTCGCGCTTAAATTGATCCCTCGGCATTATCCTGAAAAGACTTTAGGCTTTGAGTTTTGGGTGGAATATAGTTTGAGCTAGGAGGCTCTCGGTTCGACGGAGGTTTGTACAGATGGATCGCTGAAGACGGGGTGTTGAATTTTGCTACAAGCCCTCTTTTTTCCAGCAACATTTTGATATAGCCGAGAATCAATAGAAGCTTTTACTTGAGTTCATCCGCGACTCGTAGCGTGAGTATTGCGGCTAACTCCATTTTTCTTTCGCATTCAAACATTACATCAACGTCGTGACGGATAAGCCAAAAAATTCGTTAGCGAATGTGAAAAAGAAGAACCACAAAGGGATAACCGTAAAGACTTCTAACAACTTTGCGCGCATATTTTGCGCTGATAAAGCCAGTCTCACTTATATGTGATTAAGTGACGTAAGTGAATTTATAAGAGCTTTGCAACTTCTTTGGCGGTGATACTGTGTGGAGGGGTGGGTCATCGCATCAAGCAAAGGACAGAAGACAGTGGCGGATTCAACTCGAAAATTATCGCTCTTCACTGCTTGACGTTACAAGTGTTGTGGTTTAGGAGCTCACTTGCAGAGATGGATGGATATCGAGCAACTGAGCAACTGAAACCGACCATCTTGTGGTGCGACAACCTTGGCGCGGTTAGGAAGACTCAAGAAGGGGCAAAGAGACAAAAGACGCGTCACGTGGATGTAAAGTATATGTTCGTTTGGGATAATGTGAATAGTGGAAGTTTGGCACCTTGAAACAGCGGAGATGATTGCGAATACAGTCACTAGGAGAGTGCAAACACCGATATTTAAAGCTCAGTGACGCGGTTTGAGCTTGAAAAAGGGGAGGTTTGACGTATGTGTACTTATTTTATAGTTCCTGAAAATTCATATAGATGAGTGTACACGGGATACTCATGGAAATGTTTTTAGAGTGTAAAAATGAAAGTGAACTTTATACCATTCTTTCAGGTCCAGCCTCGCCTCGATAGAGTCTCTTCGAAAACCTGCCACATGCCACTACCCTTGTTCGACTTTTTGCTGTCGCCGTTTCTTTGACCTCTTTGACCGTCTGTTTTCGTACTTGACTCTGTTATCTTACCCCCTTAAATGTCGAATAAAGTATCCGTAACTCCTCCCCAATTTGTATACACAGCTAAATCTTAATTGCCTTGCATCTATGATATGTTTATAATAGTAATGATGTCGCTCTCAAGTCCTCTCTCCGCATCATCTATTCAATGCTATCGCGTCTTTCCACAGCTCATGGCGACCCTTCTCTTTTATCTCCTTTCAAATAAATGTTTTCCTCAGGAACGTCATAGGACTCCTCCTACTTTAGGTTATTGTTCTTATGGAAAAAAAAAGCATACCACGTTTAAGGAAGAATTCTCTTGGGGTGTATAATTCAGTATTTTATGTGTGACGGTGAGGCTAACCTTGTGTTATCAGATATAAATTTTGATGAGCACAAACTAAAAGGACCGTTACCTTAACACAAGACTTGGCCGTACGCGCCAATCATAATAAATAATGAATTACATTACAATCAGAGAAAATTTTAACTTATTAAGACTTGGCCCCATGTGTATAATTTTATTAACTTGCTCGTTTCCACGAGATCGTAAGAAAGACATCCCAAGGGCATATATAAATATGAATCAGCGCATTCTCCTTTTTGCGAACATCCCTCTTCTCATATTGCAAGATGTCACGTCTCTTTGTAACTCTCGCTCTTGCCGTCATCATGGTCCTCAGCACTGGGTAAGTCATCTGCATCTTTCTCACCGTAACTGCTTCGGCCTCTACATCATCACTCATCCATATCCGCCTTTTGCTCTGTGATAGCGTCTCTGCCGCACCTGGAGGTGGACAAACAAACCAAGGATGTAATGACCCATGATTTGCCATCAGCAGCAGCCTTAAAGGCGATATACCTGTGCTCCACGTTACATCCATATCTCAGTAGGTACTTAGTTTACCGAGTTTTAAGTCTTACAAACTCAATAAGTAGTATAGCGGAGGACCACTTCGATGAAATTACTGGAGTCTCGGCTTTTTTAACTTGTGGTGGAAACACTTTTCCTGTTATGACGGTTCTGTCTACTATTTTTGGCCCATAAAATAAAATGCCTTATATCATTACCAACCTATTTCTTCTCCAGCATTCTGGGTCTTCATGATCATGCATCATTGATGGTTTTCATATTGTTAGAAGCACTAAAACTCCAGTGGGAATCAATTATGCTGTGGCCGGCATTATATAAAATGTGTCCTTTCTTTAGCTTCATGAAATACCGTGTAAGTAGGTGGAATACTTGATAAATCGCAATAAATACTACTGAGGTCTTCAATAATATTCGGGTTTTCTGGATTAACCGCAATTCGCCTTAGCTTGACTGTAAACGCATGCTATGGCCAACGGTAAATTCTTAAACAGTACGTTTGCAAAAAATATCTATGTGAACAACTTCCATACATTTAACACCGCTTTCATTCGTAGCATTGCATTCTTGATATCCAATAGCATCCCCAACGTCATCATATAATATCCATTGCGATCCAAAGTCTACACAAAGACGGCAAGCTTCCTCGACGGCTAAAAAAAATGCATACCCTTTAAAAAAATAGCGTGGGGGTTCAGGGTGCTTGCTTTAAGGACGGCCACTGCAAGGGCTTATGAAAACTGGCGGAGCGCACCTTTTGGAGCTCTTAGTGATGAACTTTATGGTCGTCACCCGAAACCGTAAAAAAATTATCCGCAGATACATGAATCGAATTCGGGCTAGGACACTATACGGATATCTGATAATACCCGACATCTTTTGTATTAAAAACTCTGCCATTTTGTTGGAACTGAAGGCGATGTTGGGCAATTGCTGGTGAGTTGTGGGTCTTGTACTTTTGTTGTATGGTGATTTGCATGTATTTTCTATAGAAATGTATACATAGAAAACAGAGTTGGATGAGGCGCAACGCGGTTTTAATTGATAAAAGTATCAATTATAGCATCCGAAAGTCGGCAGTAGGATAGGATGGGTGATTTGGGTTTACATATCAGATATGCTCAATATTCGGCGTTGATTAGTCGGGAGGCCTAGTAATGATTGATGAACACGAGAAATCGGAGAAAACGATAACAAAACGTGAAAGAAAAAACACCCCATTCTCTTGATGCCCGCGAGGCACTTTATTTTGTGTAGTTTTCTCTTAAACCTCTTACTAAAACCAAATTATGTGTGTAGTTATACTTTTTTAAAATGTTATTAGTTGGTGCCTTGGTGGTGCGTTCGTGGTTTTCCTCCCAAGAATATTCTTTTAAATGATGACTCTGCGCATGTATTATTTACTTATTTGTATGTTAATTTTATTGTTACGGAGCATTCCACCTAACTATTGTCAAACTGATTAAGAACTGTCTCTCCTTTCATATGTATTTATTTTGCCTCTGTGATTGTCACCCAATAAAGTATCTGCTACCCCCGACCCCCATCCTGATCCACGTTTATTTTTAAAGTTCCCGTCGCCTCAGCCCTGGCGATAAAGATGAAGATGCCTTACCCTGAGGTAGTAGGTAGGGCCCTTAGCCCATTATTGCTCTATTAATATAATTATTGGGTTAATAAGCAAGCCCATGACATGACATAACGCCTGGGCCCAAAATTTTGACTTGTCGCATGTGTTTCACAAATGTTTCCAAGAAAGACATGTGGGAGGCGTGTCTTTTTGGCTATACATTTTGTATGATGTTAATCTGGGAAGGTAGGTTAATAATCATAAAGGGTTTGATTTTGTTTCGTTTTTTGTTTGTTTGTTTATTGTTTTTTTTTTTTTTTTGGTTGTGAGGGCCATTATTACTATTACTACATGATTTACTACTCGGGACATTCGACTTTTTAGCTGTAACGAGGTTTCGATATTAAAAAAGGTACGCATTAAAACTTTGAATAACTCTTACACATAACCCGCTGGAAAGTGCGTTTGCGACATATAACTATTACAGTGATATCGTATATTGGAGGTTTGGACAGTTACATATGTTAATGTAGAAAGTGGTATTCATAACTTAATAAGTGATGGGGACAGACCTCGCCTTTTTATATTAATTGAATTTAATTTTAACCATTATGAGATTTTTTATCTTCTTGGCTGATTTAATAACATTTTTTGCATTATATGAAACGGATGGCTGAGGGGGTCATCTAGCGTTTCTATTGTTCTCTTTACGTATTAATAATATAAATCTATGACGGCGGCATTAAAGTTTGAACATTAAAAAGGTGAACGTGATGTTTTATCTCGAAGGCGTGGTATATCTATATACTGCAAACGTACTATATTGCATACAGTAAGGTATTTAGTTTTATGCGCAAATTTATGATTAGCCAAAGGCTGCGTATGTATCCAACGACAAGGGATTTTTTAAGACTTTCTGGACGGAGCGTTAACACTCCTCCTGCTTTGGTTTAGTAACGGTTTCAACCACCAAACGGTTTTTACAAAGAACAAGTTGAATGAGCGAATAATAATAATAATGAAATTAATAAAATAATGAAACAAATTAATTTAATATGAAATAATTATGATATTGAGGACTATTGGCCCGAACGGGCTCCTTCCCCCTCGGTCGTCCTCTCTCCTTCCCAAGTCTCAGCCCCCCCTTTGTTTTAATAATAATGATAATAAATTAATAAAATTAAAAAAATAATTGAAAAAGACAAGACAAAATAAATAATAAATAAATTAAAAATAGAAAACAAATAAATAAAAAAAACAATCTCATTTCTATTATTCTTCTTATTATTATTTTAATTTAATTATTTATTATTAAATAATAAAAAGATCTGTCTTTTCATTTTCTATTAATTAATAAATTAATAATAATAAATAACTTTAATAATTAATAAATTAATAATAATAAATAACTTTAAAAGTCTTTTAAACTGTCTTAACCATCCATCCATTAACTATTTCACCTGTCTGTAGTCTGTTCGTTACGTTACTTTATTAGTTAGTTTGGCCATCCATCATCCCATCCATCCATCCATCCACCCACATCCCATACATACCACATTTCACCCCCCCTTCTTTTTCATGTTTTACGTCCTGAAGTTTTACATGCAATAACAATTAATATTCACATAATAATTATAACATTAAGTTCGGAAAAAGAAGAGGTTGAAGTGTGCAGTACGTAGCCGTTGTTTGAGTTAGGAGACCACCAACACCACACTCAATCAATACAACTACGCTACGCTATACTATACTGCACTACACCACACTATACACTACTAGACAAAAATACAAGACGAACCCACTACTAGATCATTAGCCTGCATACACCTTCTCTACGGAACAATACTTCTCTGATCAAGCCCATCAAATGCTATCAAGAGGAGCAACAACCCATTCCTACGGTCAACCTCTTCAACATCATCATCCTCGCCATCATCTCCGTCATTAACAGCATCTACAGCCGCAGCAGCATCAACAGCAACAGCATCAGCCCCCGTAAACCGCAAAAAGTCATTCAAGAACTTTCTTAAACGATCCTCGGCACCGAATCCTCAAAACCAACAGACTTTGCTCCCCGTCAATTCTACATCATTGACTCCCACAATGAAGACGACCAGCTTCAACCCCTCCTTCATCCACCCATCTTCATCACCTTCTCCCTCTTTAACAATGTCAGACTCACCCACACCTCGCTCCTCTATTTCACGGCATCACCCACCTTCAGCACCTCCAACATCCACATCTCTCCCATACTCACCTCCAGACGATCCAAATCGCCCCCCCCGCCGCTCCATCGAAACACTATCCCAAACGATCCTCCGTCTCTCCTCCTCATCCCGCCAGTACGAAGAACCTGCAAGACATCCATGGACGATCCAAGGGCTTCCCGATCGCACCTCATGGCAAATCTTTCTCCACAACAACCGCTGCCCGCTTTCCCGAATTTGGTGAGAGCAAGTCGTTTGTGCGTTGAGTGTGGCCTCAAGTGTCTCGAGCGTTGCTGCGAGTGTGGCAAGTGTACCATTGCCAACATCTAGGCGTGGGATGGGGGGGATTGTATAATGCGGGTGGTGGGGGAATAAACCCGTTGCGCCCGTAAGAGGGGCCTCCAGGGCTGCAAGAGTAATTTTAGTAAAGGAAGGGAGTAGTGGCATGTCGGCGATGCCTTTAGGAGGAGGTGAGATAACATAATCCTTTTATTATTTCATTTTATTTTTTTTGTGCTTTTGATTATACTTTTCAGAGTGCAGAAAACAGATGAATTTCCATTTCTATCCGTTTTCTGTACTTTTTACTTCTTTTTCCATATATGGCGGTCGCTCTTTCTTTTAAGATTTTTGTTTTCATTATACTTTAGAACGTATTTTTCTAAACTTTTTATAGCATACCCAACAGCACCGTCAACACCCACGACACCAACCACACCTCCCATTTCAAGATCATTGGATTATGCACCCGCATCCCCCATCTCCCTCCCACCTCAAACCTCTTCTGACACGGGCATCACCATGGTCATGGGCGTTACCCTCAACTCAACCCCAACCGTCACACCCTTCCCTCCTAATAACTCAACCTACCAAACCCCATTGGTAGGCGGCGACGAACCTGTCCTTCCTCCCCCACTCCAACCCCCATCCCGCACCTCCTCCTTCGCCTCCCGCACAACAACCCGCTCCACAAACCGCTCCGCCCGTTCCGCCCGCTCAGCCCGCTCCATCTCCTCCTCCCGCGACACCTCCCAAACCCTCAACACATCCTCCCCAGACGCCGTAGCAACCCTCGCGGCACTCGTTCAACAACAACAACAAATCCTCATGATGTCTCAACCCGACACCCGATCGCTTCGTACCAATTCCACACGGACCGTTGTCGGTGAACACGTTACCGATCTCATGGAATCGTTTACGTGGCTCATGCAGGACCCGAAACGGATTGAGGAGCTTGCGAACAATGAGGGGGGGGCACCACCACCGTCAGCACCACCAGCGTTGTCCAGGGCGGCGTCTGTGGCGTCTGTTGCGAATAGTGGAAACAGGTCGCATCTTTTAAGGGAGATGGTTGCAGCGCAAAGAGGGGATTGGGAGGGTGTACAACGGAATCTGAGTGTGTTGTCGAGACGTACAACGGGTATTTCGTCTGTACGCGGAGAAATGGGGGATGATGAGGTTGAGGAGATTAAGAGGAACTAGAAGAAGAAGAAGCTCCTAATGATATTGTAGTTGACGATGAAGAGATTCTCGCATTATTAGCAGCATCCGCGTCCAACGCTACGCATGATGATTTGCTCGCGATCCTGGAAGCCGCTGAGCATGAGGAGATTTTAGCGGCGATTGAAGCGAGTCGAGCTGATGGACAGGAGGAGTATGTGGAAGATTTTGCTGGGGATTTGGAAGAACTAATTGGGGATGAGGATGTTGGTGAAGGGGAGATGGTTATAAGGGAGGAGGACATTCCGGCGTTTCCGCCACCGTCGTATGAGGAGATTGGGGAGACGGAGGGAGGGGAGGTTAGATTAGAGTGCCGAGTATTCTAAAAGAGGCGGTGCAGGCGCGAATGGGGTTGCTATTGATGAGGAGTGGTTGGCGGCGGTTGTGGAGGCTGGGGCTATGGAAGGGGATGTTGATTTGAATGGTGTTGAGTTTGGGGGGCTTTCAATGATGAGGATCATAATGAAGATGATTTCCATGACGGTGGAGATCATCATTACGCTGATTTCAATGGTGTGGAGGACCATGAGGGTGATGCAGAGTACCGTGATGGTGCTTTTAACGATGATGAGTACCGTGAGGGTGATGTCCATGGTGGAGAGTACCGTGAGGGTAACTTGGACGGTGGTGAGCATCATGAAAATGATGTCAACGCTGGAGAGTACTACGAGGGTAACTTGAACGGTGGAGAGCATCATGAAAATGATGTCAACGCTGGAGAGTACCGTGACGGTGATTTCAATAACGGAGAGTACCGTGACGGTGATTTCAACAATGGAGAGTACCGTGACGGTGATTTCAACAATGGAGAGTACCGTGACGGTGATTTCAATACTGGAGAGTACCGTGGTGAAGACTTGCGTGGAGGATCTCCCCATGAGAGCTTTACAAACGAGAATTCCATACTGAAGACTTCAACGATAGAGCTTTCGACTACGACCAAGCGAGAGACTATAACAACGACGACGAGTCCTACGAACGCGGTCGAACTCCCTCCCCCGCTCCTTCTGTTGCCTACCCCGCCTCAATCATGAGCAGCTACACCCATGACCCCGCCTACCCCTCCTCCATCATCAGCGGCTACCGCGACTCTATCCATTCCGATCTCGGTCTCTCCCGCTCCCACACCGCACTCAGCCGCTCCGCCACCGTTGCCTCCCGCACCACCGTCCGTTCCCTAAGGGTATGGAAGAAGAAATCGACGACCACCCCATCCCCGACTTTGATCATGAAGTCGAGGAAATCATTGTCGACGATGCCCCTGACACGCGCCGAAAAATCAACATTGAACCTATCCCCAACCGTCGACCATTACAACCAGCACATCCAACCGCAGCCGCTGCTCCAACCCCTTTAATGATGAACATTGCCTCAACCGCAAGATCACCACGCCATATCCCTACCGCCATTCAACCTCTACCACGACCCCAACACACCGTGCATCAACCCCATCAACCCTTCTCCAACGCTCAACCAAACGCATCTTGAAAACTAGAATCGAGAAACCCGTGCCAGCCTTAAAACATCCTCCACCAGCCGCTCCATTACCCCCTGTCCCGGTTCCGACGGAACCCACCCCAAACATAGCATTGCATCGATCGAAATCGATGGGGATGGAACCGTTTGAAAATGAGGACGGATTTGCAAAGATCCGCGTCATCTTCGGCGGGGTTGGTGCCTGTTGTCCCGTTAACCGCTGCTTTGGGAGCTCCGAAAGGCGCGGTGGGAGCATCACCGTTAGGGTCGCCGTTGATGAACCCGATGGGTCCGAATATGGCGCCGGTAGGATCACCGTTGATGAATCCCATAGGTTCTTTGTCAACGGTTGGATCACCGTTGATGAATCCAATGGGATCTTCATCAGCGCCGTTAGGGTCACCGTTGATGAATCCAATGGGTTTTCATCAGCGCCGTTAGGGTCACCGTTGATGAATCCAATGGGTCCTTTATCAGCGCCGCTTGGGTCACCGTTGATGAGCCCGATTGGTAGCTCCTTGGGTCCGCTTTCGGCGCCAGTGAGTCCGATGGCGGATTTAGAGATGGAGGATCGGAGACGGAGTGGGGTTCCTGGGAGTGGGAGAGCTGGGGTTAGGGTTGCGATGAGAAGTGTTGTGAGTCAGGTGAAGGCTTCTGTTGTGCCTGAGGTTGTGGATATGAGGGGATCGGCGTATGTGAGGGAATGAAAAGCCTCACCGCGTCTCATTTTTCTAAAGAATTTTTTTTTGTTGTTTATCGCGTTCTGTTTTTTTTCAATGTGTTGCTCTTTTTTTTTATTTTGTTTTTTTTTGGAACCAAGTTTGGTGTTTTGTTTTTTGTTTATGGGAATGTTTTCCACGCCCCTGATTAATGGTTTCCTTTTTCGTACAAGTTTTGTTTCTTGTTGTTTCGTTTTGGCTTTTTAGTTGTTTCTTGCTTTTGACGACATATGTCTACCCCTGTTTTTGTGTTTGTTCAATAGATCTTTATCTCGCCTCATTTTTAAATTTCGTTACAAAAGTTCATCTTTGCGTTGTCAATCACTTTGTCGAGCGTTATTTGTCTTTGCAGATATTTCTTGTTTCGTTTCCAGATTTCCTCAGCTTCTTGTTCCGTTTCCAAATTCCCTCAGCTTATTGTTCCGTTTCCAAATTCCCTCAGCTTCTTGTTTCGTTTCCAAATTCCCTCAGCGTCAAGGTCTTTTTGGTGGTTCTGCAAAAGACGCGTTCATTCTTCAACCCTCTTCACCTTTTGAGACGCCGTTCATTCTTTGCAACCGTCTTTCACCTTTGAACAGCAAACGCCAAGACCCATCAAAGACTTTTCTATCATCACTTGATCCGACATGAAAAAAATAAGACATGCCCAAAAAAAAAAAAAGACACTTGAATGAACTTGACAATCTGGTGAAAAAAGCCAGGAAAATGGAGGACGATGGTTTCACTCTCGTCAAGAAGCGGAACTCCACGGATTTCATCAACGGCTGTAAAGCGAAAAACAGAAGCATCCAGTGTTCAGTTATAATGAGAGGAACGAAGACGTGAAGGATGACGATGGAGTTGGGAAGATTGTTGAGGAGGTGAAGGAGAGAATGTGAGATGTTGTGAGAATGGCGTTGATGTTTTATAGGGTTGAGATGCATCAAACGTCGTTTTTGAATGATGTTGTAGGTATGCGGGGTGTTGGGGTTTTCTCTGGTTTTTCTGATGTGTTTAGAACGGTTTGTGGGATGGGATGGGGGTTTGTTTGAAGTGTATCGCGTATGGGTTGGGATCGTTTGAGACGTCAAAGATTGCGAGGACGCAGTTAGCGTTGTTGATGGTGTTGAAAGAAAAGCTAAAGGTTTTTTCTCGTTTTTTTTTTTTATCGCGTCCTTTTTTTTTTAACCGGGTTTTTTTGGAGATTGAAACCATTGAGACGTTTGATCCTGTCTACACTGCGGTTGATGAGGGCGTGTTGGTGTGGTTTGGGGTGATGGTTGGAAAGAAGAATGAGGTGAGTGGGGGATTGGTTTTTTTTTGAAGTCGTTGATGAAGGTTAGATGGGATTTCGACATGTGGATGAACGGACGTTTTTTTATATGCCGCATTGTGGGAAGAGGCTTTATGAGAATGTGGTTGCGGCGAATTGGGGGACGTTGGAGAGGATATTCATTGTCGGAAATAGCTTTGAGGCGTATCAGATGATGTGAGTCCCGTTTATTAGTTGTTTAGGTGCGCTTTACATGATTTTAATGTTATTTAAATGAACCAGGCCACAAAAAGCCGATCGATCACCGTTGTTACAAACTATATCCTTTTTTTAACGTTGTTTATATGGTTTTTCTAAGGCTTTTTTTTGTTTTGGTTTATGATATGTTTGTTATTGGGTCGAGGGAGTGATCCTTAACTCTAATTTTACTGTCAGCCCTTCACGACTGAAATCCCATTCCCCACCACGTTTCCGGATCGCACTGTGTTTAATAACACGAGTTTACATGTGTTCAGGGTGGATGAGGTTGGGAAGGAAGTTTGGGAGATGAAGGTTGGGAGGGTGGAGGGAGACGATGAGGTTGTGTGAGAGGTGGATGGCCGTTGATGATTGATGCGGAAATGGAATGGGGTAGCGTCAAATAGGTGGGTTCTGTGAGGTGGATCTTTTGATGGAGTTTCGTCAGGGCTGTTGTGAGAGGTAGATGGTTGAGGGATTTTTTGTTGTGGATGATGGGAGAGAATGTGACGGTTTTTGTCGGAGGAATGTTGTTGGGAGGTTTTGGAAGGGTGGTGTTGGAGAAGATAGAGGCGGGACGGTTTTTTAGGGACGTGTATATTACTATTTTAATATTATTTATAGACGGTTTAAGAGATTATTTGACTGGCTTTTTGTTCAACATGTACAATTTGGATTGATGGAGGATGTATCTCTTTTTTGTCGGATGCGATGTAGGGATACCTCTAAATGAACATGAATATGATCCTTTACTATGATAATACCATCAAGAAGACAAAAGGTGAGGTGCCCTCAATCACGATATGTGCGCTTAACGAAAACGAAATATGTCAATAACGCTGCATGATATCCTTCCGCAAAAGCCAAAAACCCCCTTTGTGCCATAAAAGAGGTGAGGGGAGAAGAGAATATGCGCCTAACTCAATCCATATTGAAAAACTTTGAGGCATTCGGTTGACTCATGTGAAGAGGAGGGTGGTAACAGTTTAAAGACGCGATGTATTATGAAATAATCTTATTTTTTTCTGAAGGGATTCGCTTGGAATGTGTAGAGGGTGGTTTGGTGCCATCACTAGTAAATTAAGAGAACCTCACTATATACTACCGATACGAACAAATCCCACCTCTGACAATATTCCCGCTGTTTCGAACAATACCCAGGACCAGCATCACGCACCTTGGTGTATGAGAAATATCTCAAGATTATCAGATTGCGGCTGGCTTTGACCTTTTTTTTTTTCTGTTTGGATGATTAAGAACCGATGGGAGATGCTCTTCTTTTCCTGAACTGTATAAAAGAAGAATGTTGAAAGATGAAAGCCATCTCTTAGCAGCCATTGTTGCGGGTTTGTATGCAAAACATGAGCTGCGGTGCCATTATTTGGATACATACACTCGACGGTTGATCATGTCTTTTACTGAAGGTGAAACGCCTGTGTGGAAGTATTAGAGGAGTACCTAGAGAGTTAGTCTCGAATCCAGTACTCCTTGGTGGTCTCAAATACAGATGTTTTACAACTCTGGTATTTGCCTCAAACTCTGATTTTCTGCGATATTTCTTGTATTCTACGAAAATTCTAAAAATCTCTCTTTTTCTATATTTCTTGAATGTTACACGATTCGAAATGCTCAAAATTTCGTTTTCAGTCGACCTCCTACGGAGTCTGGGACGAGGTCAATTATAAAAAGTGCTCTCTAATTAAATCGACTTTTTCATAACTCATCAACCAGGCATCCTACACTGGCTCCCGATACAGATCTGGAATCAGCGCAACCTCAGCGTTCAGATGGTATGCGTTTCAGCGATTTCTATCGGGCCGTTTTTTTTTGATGCTTGGACGAGGATCTAACCATCACTGTTCACCACTTTAAGTAGCCTCCGAAGAAGAAAACGAATCATAAGGTACTGGTAAACATGTGGTAAGGTTCCAAAAGGGCTACATATGATGTAGCTGGAAGTCCTGCTGGCGAGTGCATCAATGATGTGAGACCGAATGTTGATAACCATCTTTTGATCTGGTCAGTATTGAGGTATGATGGGTGGTACTCTAGTCCATGGTCAACTATGCAAGGAACCTCATTTATTACAACATATGGTAACGTTGGACGGCTCTTAAAAAGATCCCACACTGTTTAAAAAAAGTATTCGGGTATGCCCTCAAACCGTCACTACTGGCATCCAGCGACCCCAGCGCAGCTCCACTTAGTTTGTGGATGTCATAGATCCAAATAAATAAAAGATGGATTCTTTAGGCGGTTTGAATACTTTTTATTCTAGCTTATAATCATATCAGGTTTGTTGGTCGCCCATTAACCCGTTGAAGTCAGAAACATGATCAGCCATTAAGCTTACATAAGGAGACACTACAACTACCTCATTTCCGCCGCTGATAACTAAACCGACACGCAAAATTAGGGTGAAAGCCCATGTTGTACCCGACCCCATTGCTTGAATGCATAGACTAGTATCCTGACCGCCTAAAACTGAGTAAACAACATTCGTTTGGAACCCCCGTGAAACACAGCCCAGTATTTGAAGGCTAAAAACATATCACATCAGCCATTCGTGAGTAAAGGTGGTATTCTAGGTGGTATTCTGGGTCCCTCCAAATGATGGTTAGATCCTCGTCCAAGCATCAAAAAAAAACGGCCCGATAGAAATCGCTGAAACGCATACCATATGAACGCTGAGGTCGCGCTGATTCCAAATCTGTATCGGGAGCCAGTGTAGGATGCCTGGTTGATGAGTTATGAAAAAAGTCCGGTTTAATTAGAGAGCACTTTTTATAATTGACCTCGTCCCAGACCCTCTACGAGGAAAACCGAATTGGGAAATTCAGGAATTTTGCTGATCGTGTAACATCAGAAAACAAAAGATCCTAGAATATTTACAAGATCGGTTTATTGAAAAATTCAAGTTCCTCAGTGGAGGGTCTGGATCCGAGACTACTAGAGAGTTGAGCCATGAATGTGATTGAGTGTTGGGTGGTGTATCACACGGCTTATCATCAACTGGTTTTGAATAAATGTTTGTCAAGTTTTCACTACACAGTGGTTTCAAGTAGACGTCACCCCAATGTAAATAAATAAATAAAGAAAATAAATAAATAAATAATTCAAAAGGCTTGTCAATTCATTCTTTTATTTTATTTATTAATATTAGAGTTTTATTTATTTTTATTAAAGTTTTAAGGATCAAATTTTACATGTGCAAAAGTAATATAAAGTAATATTTACATACGTTTGACAATTGCTTCTACAGAGCTTCTAGAAGTATTTATTTTTATTATTTATTTTTACTATTTATTTTTATTATTTACTTTAAGTGATTATCATTGGAGGAACCAGCCACTTGCTTGCTCAGGCACCTAATAATAATAATAATATTTAATAATAATAATAACAATAATACTCTTATTTTATTTATTCCTTGTCCTTACTTCCTTCCTCTCCTTCCTCCTCCTCCTTCGCCACTCTAATTCATTAATTGAATCCACTCATCATCATTCCATTTTTATAACTCCAAGTCTTTTGTCTTTTGGGCAGAGGGAAAAAAAGGTGTATAAATAGATTCAACTTTCCCTTCCACTCCCCCTTCTCTTTCTTCATCACTACACATCCACAACACCCTTCTTTCCCTCTCTTCACACCACACACACAACCCCTCAGCAAACATGCAGCAACAGCCCCAAGTCGTCATGGCAGTCAACGCCGCCGAGATGTGCGCCGCCGGTGGTGTCCACTCCATCCAGGATGAGTTCACCTGCTGCGGTATCGCCATGGCCATCATCTTCTTCCCTGTTTGGTCTCGTCTGCTGCTTCTTGAGTAAGTTTCTTCTGTCCCAATTCCATTAGACTTTTTGCTCCTAGCCATCTCTCCCACCCATACCATACCATACCATGCATGCATCCAAACATCATTTCTAACCACACCAATTCCTCTCTCTATCAGTGCGCTCAAAGTCTTGCGTCAAGTGCGGTACCAAGTTCTAAAACCCCTAATTGACGCTCTGCTCAATACGTCTATCATCCACGCCACAAAAACAACATCACCACCATTCATTCCCCACAAGCAATCAATCGTTATACATTCCTCACCTTCCGTTCATACCGGAATCAAGTTTCCCAACCCCAACTTCTATCTTTTTATCATTTCTATCCTTGTTCTGCCTTTATTGAAGTGTGTGCGATGATTTATTGCATCCATCACTCAAATAAACTGTAATTCACATCTGAACATTCTCATGAGCTACTTGAATACCAATACATAACGGATCAAGCAGTAATCCACTCGTCTCCATCGGTTATCTCAGTATATGAACAGACACCCTTTAACCTTTCTTTTTTTGAATCATCAATCTCAACCACGACCAACACAGCGCAAGTGTCTACCCACTCTTTCTGTTTTTCTTACTCCATTCCTCATTCCATTAATAGAATATATTGTCATTTAATAACTTTGGGATTCCAAAAGAAACTTCTCTTCCTTCCAGAAGATCACCAGCCTCTCCGCTTTGTGCAACATACGCCGTTCACCTTCCATTTTTTATTTTTGGCAAGGGCCACCAGGGCTGGTAAAAACCGGATTTTTTTTTTCGGAGAAAATCAGGTTTGGGTTTTATTCGATTAAAACCGTAAAAAACCCGATTTAAATACTCGTGTAACAATATATATGCATAAAGTATAAACCACGTAAAGTAGGAACTTTTTTACTACAACAACTATGACATCCTAATATAATTGGCTAATTTCCTTCAATGCTCAACGGTTACTGCACCTAAGTATAAACAAAAAATCCCCCAATAGAAAAAAATATTCGGATAATATATATATCCGTAATAAACCTGATTTGGAGGTTTTTTCAAAATTCAGGTTTTTTAAAAAAACCGAATAAAACCGGACCGATTTAAACCTTGCTCTGCCAACCCTGAGGGCCACACCGCTCATCTCGTTTTGGCCCAGGTTTCTCGGGTTACTTATATATTATTAGGCTGATGCGCTGTCTAATAGTCACGGAAACCCCTTAAAGGAAAAAATAAGGGGAAGGGGTGAGTGAGAGTCACCCTTCTTTTTTTAAAAAAAAAAAAAAAGGATACGACCCCCTTTATCCATATGAGTGAATGAAACAGGAATGGATTATCGTTCTATCCATAGAGTTATCCGTCATGTTTGAAAACAGGAAGATTTACTACGAAAACCATCAGTTATATTTCATGAAAATGCATATAGGATGTTTGTTGAATCGTTGTTTGTTGAATCGTTGTAGTTGTTTATTGAATCGTTGTAGTTATTTATTGAGTCGTTGTGGTTTTATTCGTTTCGACGCCGATAGTATGTAAGTTTTATAGTTCATGGCGTTTCAAAACACGAAAGAAGTTTGGGCCACCATGAATCAAGGATGCGAGGCGAGTTCATTTCTACAAAACATATGGAGTAAAGTACATATTAGATAAGTGGTAACATCCTTTTAAAAAAGACGTGTAAAGTAACAGTATTGAACAAAAGAGGTGAATAATCATAAAAAGTCTTTTCAGGCACGTCTAGGATCTCGTCAAGACACTAGTCCTGATACCAACTTCATTTTAATAATGAAAACCCACTGTCCTTGTGTAAACGTAACCGTCACCTGTCCGCGTTTCATTAAACTCTCTATTTCATCCACCTCCCTCGTGGTGACATGGACACGATGACATCAATGACGTACCTATATGTGGCATCACGCCGGTGAACAACGTTATAGTTGCGACTCTTCATAGTGCCACGCTCTCCATCACGATCTTCACCAACCTCTGGCTTTCATAGAAAAAATATCACATTTTTGGAATAATCTTGAGTTTGACACATGGTATCCTTACCTCTCCGCTCTTTCCCACCAAACACCACGCATCGTTAACATGCATGTCGACCGCGTCAAACCCATCCCCACTTTCAACCAATATAAATTGATCCACCGCCACTTTACTCAACGACCCCATCCTCATCATCAGCGCGTTTGAAAAGACGAACTCACCATCTCATCCAACGAATCCATTTACCAAAAATAAAACTGAAACCCTCAACTTACTGTACAAAACCCCAGCATCTCTTAACCTCGACAAGGCAATCGACCTCGACCTATCCCAACACCTCCACCTTTTCCCAAAACCGTCTCCCCATTCGTCTCCTTTAAATCGCATCCTCACTCTGAAGCAACTTTCAGAGTTTGTGTGGGCGACAGGGGATCGACAATGGGGCGATTCGTGGTGGGATGTCGGGAAAGAGAGTGACGTTTTCTTTTCTTTGTCTCTGTTTTTTTCTTTTTTCTTTTGTAAAGTGTAGATTGTAAACAGATACACGCTGATGAATCCAAACCCGCTGTCTCTGTCACTTTCTATTTTCTTTTTCTGTAAAGTGGTTCATGAGGATTCAGACACATTCTCGCTGTTGAATGCAATCCCTCCGTTCTCCACTACCGTTTTATTCGATATCTTCTCTCCTTGTCTTGTCTGTTACCGCGTTCTATACCGGTGCTGCAAATTGCAAAAAAGTAGATGTAGGCAACACCGCCCGTCGACGTTTTCTAAAATATTCCAGCTTTGCCATGTCTGCTTAACGGAAAGAATCTTTGCATGAACGGAGGAACAGATGTAGCGTTGCGGTGGTGTAGCAAAGATATTTGTGCCATTACAATACAATAAACACACGCGTTTAATTAAGCTCACGCACCTTTTGTTTTTGTGAAGAAGAAAAGCACCCTTCCGGGTCTCAATGAATGGACAAAAAAGGGTCAACAGCAAGGCTACATTTTCCACAATAAGAAAAACGAAACCCAAAACAAAATAAAGTATGTCATCCTTTATCGCGAAAAGTTCAAACGAAAACAAAAGAACGATCCCATTACTATTTTGTAGAATCGTTACGTGTGAGGAACAGGTGTGTGCGTTGAGTATAGATTTTGCGCGATTGCGATAAACGCGTTTGCGTAAGCACACGCACTTTTCTTTTGTGGAAAGAAGAAAAGACCGCTCGGCGTCTAAATGAATGGACAAAAAAGGGTCAACAGCAAGGCTTTTTTTCCACAAAAGGAAAAACGAAACCCCAAAACAAAATAAAGTATGTCATCCTTTATCGCGGAAAGTTCAAACGAAAACAAAAGAACGATCCCATTATTATTTTGTAGAATCGTCACGTGTGAGGAACAGGTGTGTGCGTTGAGTATAGATTTTGCGCGATTGCGATAAACGCGTTTGCGTAAGCACACTCACTTTTCTTTTGTGGAAAGAAGAAAAGACCACTCGGCGTCTCAATGAATGGACAAAAAAGGGTCAACAGCAAGGCTATATTTTCCACATAAGAAAAACGAAACCCAAAACAAAACACAGTATGTCATCCTTTATCGCGAAAAGTTCAAACGAAAACAAAAGAACGATCCCATTACTATTTTGTAGAATCGTTACGTGTGAGGAACAGGTGTGTGCGTTGAGTATAGATTTTGCGCGATTGCGATAAACGCGTTTGCGTAAGCACACGCACTTTTTGTGGAAAGACGAAAAATCCCTCAATGAATGAATGGACAGAAAAAAGGACAACAGCAAAGCTATATTTTCCACATGATATAGAAACAACAAAAGCAACCCAAAACAAAGTATACAATCCTTTATCGCGAAAAGTTCAACGAAAACAAAAGGAAGATCCCATCACCCAACAAAAAAGATCGAGTCGGGAAATAAGAAGAAAAAAACTTGCTGAAAAAGAGTAGGAATGGATAGATGTAAAACGTGACTGAAAAAAGAGCAGATAGAGCATACAGGATGAATTGAAATGATATAGAAATGAATAAAATGATCAAGCGCCAAGCGTGGGGATATCGCTGCACAGTTGTGAGGTGAAAACAACATTGATCTAATCAAAGAACAATAAATGAAATCACAGAACACTTAAAAGCGCATTCGCATCCCCCTCAACTTCCAACTAACTTAAAGCTTATTGAATTTATACACCAACGCCGCCCCCACGATCGCAGGAATCCCAAACACCCAAGACCCAACGCAAAGAGCAAATCCATTGCTATAAGCAGGATCGAAATCGGTATCTTGCTTGGATGGAAACGGGTCCTGAACCCGACTGCCATGAACATGGACATGAATTGGAGGACGGTGAAAAGGGTGATGAAGACGAGGGTGGAGAGGGCGTAGAGACGGGCTTGAATTGTACGGCGTTGGATGAAAAAGAGGGCGGTGGTGATCGCTCCCAATGCACCGAAAAGAACAGCTTGAGTGATGGTTAGAGGAGGTCTTTTTTAAGATGGTTGAAGACACTTACACATCAACAATGTGACCCTTCCACCATAAAAGTAGCTACACGCCTCGGACTTCACTGTTTCAGTACCACAGATGATGGATGAAGTGACGGGTGCGCAGTAATCATTCTCGCATTTTGTAAACTTGAAGAACCCCATTGCCTAAAAGAAACAAGTCAACACCACTGGAATCGTGGCAAGATGAAACTTACAGGCTCTCACGAGAGGAGACGATCCTGAACCAGTAACTGCTGGCTGTTGCTACGATACCGAGAATGAGGGAGATGAGAAAGCTGGTGGCGGGGTTGGGGTTAGAGAAGGGAGGGATGGAAGGATGTGTTCTTACAAGACCGGAGTGCCGTAGGTGAGTAAAGGCTTTGCTTTTTCCAACTTGTAACCCATCTTGAAGGTATGTGTGCGTGCGTGTGTGCTGAGAGTAGAGTAGATTCAAGTAGATGTCGATACGGACGGATGCTGGATGACGGGATGGATGGATTATGGAGTTGATGGAGTAAACGATGGATGAGTTTAGCTTGACGAAAGTAAAGTTCCAAACTGCCGCACGATGACCTCTTTGTGTCACTAACCCTAACCCTTTATTATTTATTTTATTTTCTCTTATTAAATATTAAATAAAATCTAAATTGCTCGTCTTCTCCCAAAAACTCAAGCATAAACAAGGTTTGGCTTTATTATCATGAGTCCTTTTAACAAAGAATGTCGTTGAGTACACTTTGCTATCGAATCCTCACAAAAAATACGAAAAACCATTTTCCGTTGTAATGGAAACATTAAATTTATGTATGTGTTTAATGAAATGCACAGTAAAAGAAAGAAGAAAAAAAAATGAAAATAGGTTCTTTCGCGTTTGTTGGAAAACTGAAGAAGCCCCCCAAAAAAAAAAGCATTAAACCATAGCACGTCAATATAGCCCTCCTGCAAAAGCAAGTAGAAAAAGTATAAAAGGAAAACGTGTCCTCCCATCTGCCATCAACGGCAGATCAAGGGAAAACCTCCTAAACGCAAACCAAGAAAAAATAAACAAAACGACCAAATCAATATCAGGATACATTATTGGATCGAAAAGACACCCCAAAAGTAATTATAAACTCTCGATCAATCCAAGATCCAAACATCACGCCGCCACAGCCGTAGGAGCCACGAGCCTCGTCTTCAGATGCGCGACCGAAGCTTCACCCGTCTCCCCAACCAATTTCGCGAATTCAGAGGTTTCCCCTTTAGCCATGAGGAGGTTGTAAGGGGTATCGAATTCAACGACTTGGCCTTGGTTCAAGACAAGGATACGGTCGGATTCGATAATAGTGTTCAAACGGTGAGCAATCTACAAAAAAAGAGGCCATTAGTCCATCAGTCTAATATGAGAACGGTTTTGAGTGCAGCCATGACTGAAAAACGAAAACAACAACAACACTCACAGTCAAAGTCGTCGCATCCTTAAACTCTTCCTTAATCGTCTTTTGAATCAACTCATCCGTCTCCACATCCACACTCGCCGTACACTCGTCCAAAACAAGCACCTTGGGTCTCTGCAAACAAGCTCTCGCAAGACACACCAACTGCCGTTGTCCAACCGACACATTCTCCCCATTCTCCACAAACCCAGCCTCCAACTTCCCCTCCATGTTCGCCACAGCCTCCTTCATCCCACACCGTTCAAGCGCCCCCCAAATCTCATCGTCGCCGTACACACCGTTCGGGTCAAGGTTGGTCCTGACGCTCCCACTAAACAACACAGGGTCTTGCGGGATGATGGCGATCCGGGACCGGAGGGTTGGGAGGGAAAGCGTCTTCGTGTCGATATCGTCTATATGGATCGTGCCGTCCGCGAGGGGGACCATACGGAAAAGGGCTTGGGTGAGACTGGATTTACCGGATCCTGTGCGTCCGACCACACCGATTTTCTCACCGGGGAAGATGGTGAGGTTGATGCCTTTGAGGACGAGAGGGAGGTCGGGTTGGTAACGCATTTGAACGTTAGTGAAACGGATGGCGCCAGAGTGGGGCCATTCGGTGGGTGGCGCGGGTTTCGGTGTTTTAGGATCTTCCTCGCGTTCAAGTTTTGTGTATTCCACGAGACGTTCTACCAAAAATATAAAAAAAAAAAATTAGAAACAAAAAACAAATCCCAATCGCAAACATGTGAAAGGTTTAGGAAAAACTGAGAATATATCTCCGATACATTCAAAGCCAGCAAAACTCACCGATTGCATTCAACTGCACCTCCACTTCCACAGCTTGGAAGATGGCCATATTCAACAAACTCGTCGTCTGCAACAAATACGATAACGCCAATCCAATCTGACTGGGATCAGTGGATCCCCTCACCGCAGCCGCATACATGGCCACAGAGAACACAAACACGTTTCCAATGGTCTCCAATCGGAGTTGAATCCATCGTTGACCAGTGTATAGGAGGTAGAGCGGGGATGAGTTGAGGTCAATGAGACGTTCGGTGCGTTCAATAAACCTAAGCATGTATGTTAGAATGTTCTAGCAGTCATAATATAAAACCTCATGCAAGATACATACCTCTTTTGCTCTCCATAGGCTCTGATAGTTGACATTCCGTTCATACTCTCCTGAATATGCGCATAGAGGGGACTCCTTGACACACTCTCAATCCTCTTCACCTCTCTCGAAGTACTTCGATATACCATCTGCACGAAATAATACAACCCAGAAGCGGGATCAACACGGCCGCAAAGATACCACGAGTGAAATAAGAGACGAGTCCAAACGCGGCGAAAAGTTGGAGGAGAGAGTAGAAAAAGAGTCTAGGAGGGTGTGGGTTAGTGACTGTAGGAGGAGGGATAAGAAAAGGGGAGAGGCGGACGGGAGAATTACCGGAAAGCGTCGTAAATGTTGTTGTCGGCATAGTCGACGTCACGACGAGACGGTTGACGATACGACCGAGAGGGGTTTGATCTGCAGAGATAATGTTAGGGATACACGGGAAAACGAATGTCGTAGTTTACCAAAGAATCCGACTGGGGACGCAACAGCACGTTCCAAAACCATTTCATGGAGTCTCTTTGCCGCATAGATACCGCCGACGGCAAACATCACAGAGTAGATAAGCAAAGCAAGAGCCTACATCCACAAAAGTCAGTCTCATTATCTAAATAAAAGAAGGGGGAAAAAGCATTTACCTGACCCAACCCCAACGCAGCATACGTCCCCATATACAAATCTCTCGACAATCCGGGATAAGCATTCTGCGTCCAACTGACCAACCACAAATCATTCGCCAACCTCGTCACCTGAGTAAAAAGCAACGCAACAACCGTCATCCCCACAAACCACCCTGTCCCAAAATTCCTCACATAAGCCACAAACACCGAATTCTGAATCTTGCCACTCGTCTTATCCTCCGATTTAATCTGCACGTGTCTCGGTTTCTTATCCTCCTCGAGTTCCTTCACAGGTACAACTTCAGCTGTCTCCTGTTTCGTGTCTTGCGCATGGTCGTCAACGCTACCACCCCCGGCGTGCGTGTTCATCATGCGGAAGAGTTCTTTGTTGGAGGACATGAGTTGCGCGTAGGTGCCTTGTTCGGCGATTTCGCCGTCTTTCATGAGGACAATCCAGTCGCAGCGGGGGAGGAGGTGGAGGTGGTGGGTGACGAGGAGACGGGTGCGAGGGGCGAGGAGGCCGAGGATACCACGTTCGAAGATGGTGCGACCGACGTTCGCGTCAACGGCAGAGAGAGGGTCTACAAACGTATATTTAAAACATTATACATAGAAGAGTGAAGGGGGAGCGAAGCAAACCTACCATCTAGCAATGCAATGTCACAATCAGTGTACATAAGTCTTGCAAGACTTACTCTCTGTTCTGACCACCTATACAAATAAATCAATAAATCAACGCCTAAAGCTTGGCAGCTAACAACATGAAAGGAGAAAACCTCACCAGACAAGTTAATTCCACGTTCACCAATCTCAGAAAGATCTCCATCAGGAAGCACCTTGAATCAGGGTCCAGACAACAAGCTTCCACAACAGCCTTGTATCGGGACCGGATCAAAGGGCCGACCGAACAAAATGTTGTCTTTGACAGTGGCGTTGACTATCCATGCCTGCCCAGGAAAAGAATTTAACATTCCAGAATATGGCGCATTTATAAAAAGTGGTCTTACCTGTTGAGTGGAGTAACCCACAGACCCACAGAAGGTAACGGAACCTCTGTTACACTTCATCTCACCGATCATGGCAGAGATGAGCGAAGACTTTCCACTCCCGACGGCCCCAACGATAGCCGTCAAACCACCTCTCGGCGCCCTAACACAGAATGATAAGCCCACATCTTCAAATACCAAACGCGCAAAGAAAAACTCACTTCAATTCAATATTCCTCAAAGTCGGCTTAACAGAATCGCCGATATGCTGACCTCCTCTCCATCCACTCTTCTTTGTCTTTGCAGTCTCCTGAGACCTTTCCTTTCACTCGACGCTGACTTCTCACCTTCTTCTCCCGTCAACCCTTCATCCCCTTCCTCCACAACCTCCCACATAAACTCTCATCCTGAATCTTAACTCCCTCTTTAGCACTTGTATCCACCCCCGGCACAAACTCCACCTCAGGCGCGTCAACACCTCCTGCAACCTCCTAACGCCACAACAGCATCCCCAACGTCGCAACCATCACCGGCATCCAATGACGGGTTGACGGAGTTGGTTAAAGAGCGCGAGGGCAGAGAAAATAAGGGCTGGGTCAAGGGTGGAGCTGGAGGTAACGCGTAGACGAGGAAGGTACAGCAGCGAGATGGCGGGGATGGCGAAGCCGAGCGATGGATGACGGAGCGGATGTAGGCGGCGTCACGGACAAAAGCGGCTCGGTGGTACGGTAAGAGGCGATGCGGGAAAGAACGTGGGTTCCCAGGCAAAGGTATTTGATGATACGGATGCCTTGGAGAATTTCCCGAGGTGAGCTGAGCCAGCAGTTTTTTAGTACGATAAGAAGACAATTGAGTGAAGGGAAAAGGAAGTAGAACGCTTACCTTCATTCTCGAATCCGCCACAACTGCAGTCTTTTTCCTCAACTGCATCAACCGTCTAATCATCATAGCCTGAATGGGCAAAAACATAACCAGACTCCAACTCCAGCAAGTCCGGGCCATCCAATGATTCTCAGCATCAACCCCACAGTTAAAAGAACCAAGCTGGAAACGTCCACACAAAATTGACTTGTGAGAACGCCATTTCGATACGACCAAGATCGGTGGAGACGAGGTTGAGCATAGTGCCAGAGGGAATTTGGAACGACCGAGACCAGAGAGACGGAGGGATTTGCGGTAGAGGGCGGCAGTAAGTTGACCTTTAATGCAACGCCGAATGCGCAGGAGACTTGCATGACGTAAGCTATCGAATGTACCATTTTAGAATGGATAGTTTCGTTGAGAATACAATTAACATATGGTAGAAACGTCAACTTAAAAAACGAAAGCATGAAGAAATAGTTCCTGCAGTAGACGAAGAGTAAAGAACTTACCGTTAATTACACTGGCAGTAAAAGTCAATCCCATAAATCACAAGCATAAGCAAACCAATCCAAGCCTCGGGTGCGGGCTTCTCAGCCGTCGCATTGACAGTCTGCACCAAAAACCGAATCAAGCCTTGCACAGCAACGCCGTGGACGCCCATCATCGCATCAGCACACATCTTCAAAATCCCCACGGAATAACTTGCCCGCATGCATCTTCATTGTGACTCTATACAAATTCTTGTCGTCATCCCATCGGGGATGCTGCTCCACTTTTCCTCAAAAGTGTCCGCCATGGGTTTAGCTTGCGGTGGGAGAGAATGGGGTAAAGATCTGCAGCCTCTAAAGGGTTCTTCCAGCCTTTTTCAGGAGGGGATCGAGCCATAGGTTGAGTAAGCGAGAGAACACGAGCGGTTTTTCGGGAGATGGGGAGTGGAGGATAGTTTTTTGCATCAGGGTCATTCAAGTCATCAATGTCGCCGTTAGGACGGTGGGGTTTTTCGTCAAGGAGGTCGTCGTCGAGAGGTGTTTTTGAGGGGTTGGAAGAAACGAGAAAGTCTCGAGTTTCTTCAGTGACGGTTGCAGCATCGTCTTTGGAATCTTTTGTATCAGGGTAGTCGAGCTTGCCTTGGTCTCTAGTGGAGTCGACCATGACGATGGATAAGGTGTGCTGTCCAGGAAGATGCAGTGTTAGATAGATGGGGATGCTGAGTGTGCTTTAGGTGCAGATAAAATACACTAGATGCGTTGCTTGCAGAAAGTATATTACGTTCAAACGGCTTGAGCAGATAAACAGACATACCTTTTTTTATAGAAAACCTCAACGGCACCGGGATCAAATAGCAGTTTAATGAGACCGTTTATTTACGTTAGCGCTGTTTATTTATTGTGAGGATTTATACGAAAAAGGAACTTGGAAGAAGGAAAACTGTCTCTCGGGAGTTTGAAGAGCATCCGGATGCCATTTCATGATGATATCCATGTGGTACAGACAACTCCTGTCCACTGGGTCGGACAGAATGTGGTGATGAGGTAAAAATTTTGTTTATAATTTATCAATAGAGTTTTAGTTTGAGAAATAGGTATTTAAATGATGTAAAAAAAATAAATTAATATTTATTTAATTGGAAATAGGATCGGTTACCAGTATGTGATAGTGTTTCTGTTACTAAATATTTATTTATTACGGATGGATATCAAACCATATAAATATAAATAAAAGATTCTCACTACATCCACACACTTTACGCAGCAAAATCTTTACCCTGTGTAGAGCTTACTAGGCCTGCAGTCGGATAATAATGGTCGGCACAGCATATTGGATTTAAACAGTACTAGTCCCCTTTACCATGGTTGTTCAGTAACAGCTGATAACATCCAAGAGAGACGTTACCAACAGTCGTATGCACTCTGCCCATAGGTACTTGTATCTCATTTTGAAGTAAGGGATGCGGATTCCTTGCATGAGACCAGAGTAATAAACTATACGGCGAATAATGGTTCATCAATCACACCTACACGTTAAGTATCTGTACACTGCTGATTATTTACGGCACAATAAAATAATTCTAAAGTGTTGCATAATAAACCCTCTCTCAGTCTTGCTCACTCACATGTCCGTCGGCTGAACGCACCCAATTATAATTCAACCGAACTAATTAATTTAATTTTGGACTCTGAGGGTGTATTGCTTGAATATTTATATCTTGATAAAGCGATCCTTCTTCCAGACCTATCCATCCATCCTTCTTCCTCACTGCAATTCACACCTCCATACCCCATAGTCATATCCAATCCTTCCTTACCACACACAGCCATGGCCACCATCTCTACACCCATCACCAAGCTTCTGGGCATCAAGCACCCAGTCATCCTTGCCGGCATGAACGTGGCCGCTGGTCCAGAGGTAAACTTAATGTCATCTCAATACCTAATGTTCCTGACCTAACCAACTGGATTTTCTTTCCACCAGCTCGCTGCCGCAGTCACTAACGCAGGTGGTCTCGGTGTTATCGGTGGAGTTGGATACACTCCTGAGGTGCTTCGCGAGCAGATTGCCGAGATCAAGGTGAGGAAACTTAAACTGATTCGCACTGTCCTCTAGTGTAAACCTAACGCAATACCATTATAGTCTCACTTGAAGGACAAGAATGCGCCATTCGGTGTCGATCTTCTCCTCCCTCAAGTCGGTGAAGGCGCTCGTAAGACCAACTATGACTAGTAAGTTGTATTTTTTTAATCTCCTTTAAAATAGTAGCGAGTATGTCCTTATTTTCAGGAGAATAACTCGCGTAGCGGGTTATGGCAGTTGAATATCTTTGGAATCTGTTTTTCTGGAAATGAACATTGCCTTAAGGCACGTCAAAGGATTGTGATGTTTTTTCAGGATTCGACTTAAGACCTACTTGAGATCAGGACACGTTTTTTGACAGGGCGAGCACTTTAACCCGTCTCGCTTTGTTGGACCACCGCTCTAGTTCCTACCTACAAAAATGCTTTTAGCTCACGACTTTTTAATTTTATAGCACTGGCGGCAAGCTTCCCGAGTTGATCGACATCATTATTTCCGAAAAGGCAAAGCTCTTTGTGTCAGCTGTGGGTGTACCCCCTCGTTGGGCTGTCGACAAGCTCCACGCTGCCGGTATTCCAGTGATGAACATGAGTACGTGTCTTTTCATCTTTGCTGTCATTGTCATCATCCTTTGGCTAACTCAGAGAATCAGTCGGCGCCCCCAAGCACGTCCCCAAGGCCATCGCCGCCGGTGTCGACATCATCTGCGCCCAAGGTGGTGAAGGTGGTGGTCACACTGGTGACGTCCCCACCTCTGTCCTTATCCCCAAGGTCGTTGATCTCGTCAAGGGTCACAAATCCCCTCTCAACGGTCAACCCGTCCTTGTTGTTGCGGCTGGTGGTATCTTTGATGGACGTGGACTTGCTATGGCGCTTTGTTATGGTGCGCAGGCAGCTTGGGTTGGTACAAGGTTTATTTGCGCAAAGGAGGCGGGTGCGCCAAAGTACCACCAGAATGCGGTTGTTGGAGCTGGGTACCATGACACCATTAGGACCATCATCTTTACCGGTCGTCCCATGCGTGTGTTGAAGACTGACGTAAGGATGTTTTGTCTTGTTTCTTTTCAAAAAATTGTATTGTTTTTCTAACACGCTCTTGTTTTTGCGTAAACAGTACATCAAGGATTGGGAAGAGAACCGTCCTCTTGAGATTAAGAAGCTCACCCAATCTGGCAAGATCCCTTGGTACGTTGAGATGGAGGAGAAGACTGACGACGATGATTTCCTCATGAACTCTCGTCCACTTCTCATGGGTTCAGTCGCTGGTGCCATTCAAGACGTGAAGCCTGCCAAGGATATTATTGAGGAGATGGTTGCTGGTGCCGTTGCAGCGCTTAAGGAGAACACTGCCAAGATCACCGTTGCAAAGCTTTGAGTCGTGTTATACTCGATCCCTTCTCTCATTATGTTGTTGAGTTGTTATGCACTTTTTCGTTCAGTCTGTGGCGCGTTGGATTCTTTGTCCTTCACCGTTTGACCTCTTTTTTTTTGAGTTTGTTTTCTTTTTCTTTTTTGCATGATGGCATGGATCTGCTAAACAGTGAAATAAAAAAATACCGAAAGCCTCGTACAGACGAATCTCCTGTTTTAATCACGAAATGATTTTTTTGTTTTTTGTTTTTAAACGGAGGCACCCTCCCTTCACCACCCCTTCATCCCAGATCTCTCCCCCTTCAACTGATAATCCATTTGGTCATTTCATCAGTCCAGCCTCATCCCACTCCACCCTCTTCCTTTCTCAGTACTCATCGTCCTTCACAGCCAGCCGAATATACCAACGTAAAGTGTTTCATTTTCATCTCCTCCAAAAGGTTGTGGTGCTTCCTTCAAATTTGTAACTTTATACACCAACAAAATTCGGACAACTTTAACCATATGGCGACTTCGCCATACACGTATCCCTTTCAACGTATGAACACAATTTACCTCCTCATCCAAGGCTCACCCCGCGCGACTCATAAAAAGGACATGCAAGACCTTTCATCAAAACATCATACCAACAAACAACAATCATGCTCTTCACAACACTCCTTCTCCTAACATCCATCACCCTCGTCACCTCCCACGGTCACATGACAACCCCCAACACGTCTAGAAGAAAACGACGCATCCACCGATTACACACTCGCTCGGTCCCCAACGTTCTCCCATGTCAAGGTCTCCCCTTTTCTGCGGGTCCGTGACAACGGTCTCGGGATCATTTAACGTGGAGTACGTGTTGACTGCACCGCATCGTGGAGGGTGTATTGTGTTTGTGTCGAGAGATGGGGAGAGGACTTGGGAGGAGGTTGGGAAAGATGAGAGGTGTGGGTTGGGGAATGGGGGGTTATTCCTGTTGTGTTGCCGTCGGGAAGTTATGATGCCGTCTTGAGGTGGCATTATATTACGGATAACTTTACAGGGGAGTTGTATAATAACTGGTAAGTCTTATTTTTTTCGTGATCCCTTTCCCACCTCCATCCGACCTTTTGATGACGTGAAAGTTGACTCTTTTTCTTTCTTTTCTTAGTGCCAACATCAAAGTCGTCAATGGGGATGCGCAAACCCCGCCTCAACCCCCCAAAAGCAACCCGAACAACCTCCTCAAAAGCAACCCAATGAAACGAACAACCTCCTCAACAACTCCTCAACCCCCCAACAACCTCCTCAACTCCCCCTCCTCAACTCCCCCAACAACCCGAACAACCCCAACAACCCCCCAACAACCCCCACCTCCCCCTCCTCCCCTGCACATCCCCAGGCACCTACCGCTGTTCAACCCCAACAACCTACCAAATCTGCCACAACCTGTTCTACACGGCCCCACTCCCTGTGGTCCCATTTCAAGTGCGTCAACAACCCCCTTAACCCATGTGTCATGGATGACACGGAATGCACACATGGCGATCGGACTTGTGAAGGTGATGACGCGTTCAAGGTTTGTGGGCTGGGAGGTGGAGTGATGTGATGAAATGTGGAGCGGGGTTTAAGTGTGTCAAGGGGGTTGTGAAGGGGTTGCGAGGAGATAGAGAAATGTTTTTGTTGGATGGTTGATACCGGTTTGGGTTTGTTTGTACATTGTAAATATATGCGGACTCTACGTCGTTTTTTTAAATAAGAATTTATGCGTGTTTTAAACAACATGAATCCTTTCACTACACGACCCCACCCCATTTCAAGTGCGTCAACAACCCCTTAAACCCTTGTCATGGATGACACGGAATGCACACATGGCGACCGGACTTGTGAAGGTGATGACGCGTTCAAGGTTTGTGGGGCTGGGAGTGGAGTGATGTGATGAAATGTGGAGCTGGGTTTAAGTGTGTCAAGGGGGTTGTGAAGGGGTTGCGAGGAGATGAAATATGTTTTTGTTGGATGGTTGATACCGGTTTGGGTTTTATGTACATTGTATATATGCGAACTCTACGTCGTTTTTTTACATAAGAATTTATTCGGTGCGCGTTTTAAACAACATGAATCCTTTCACTACACGACCCACCCCATTTCAAGTGCGTCAACAACCCCTTAAACCCATGTGTCATGGATGACACGGAATGCACACATGGCGACCGGACTTGTGAAGGTGATGACGCATTCAAGGTTTGTGGGGCTGGGAGGTGGAGTGATGTGATGAACTGTGGAGCGGGGTTTAAGTGTGTCAAGGGGGGCTGTGAGGGGGTTGCGAGGAGATGAGAAATGTTTTTGTTGGATGGTTGGTACCGGTTTGGGTTTTATGTACATTGTATATATGCGGACTCTACGTCGTTTTTTACATAAGAATTTATGCGCGTTTTAAATAACATAAATCCTTTCACTACACGGCCCCACTTTCCCCTGTGGTCCCCCATTTCAAATTCGTCTAACCCATGTGTCATGGATGACACGGAATGCACACATGGCGACCGGACTTGTGAAGGTGATGACGCGTTCAAGGTTTGTGGGGCTGGGAGGTGGAGTGATGTGATGAAATGTGGAGCGGGGTTCAAGTGTGTCAAGGGGGGTTGTGAAGGGGTTGCGAGGAGATGAGAAATGTTTTTGTTGGATGGTTGATACCGGTTTGGGTTTAATGTACATTGTATATATGCGGACTCTACGTCGATTTTTACATAAGAATTTGTGCGTGTTTTACATAACATGAATCCTTTCACGCCCCACTTTCCCCTGTGGTCCAAATTTCAAGTGCGTCTAGACCCATGTATCATGGATGACACGGAATGCACACATGGCGACCGGACTTGTGAAGGTGATGACGCGTTCAAGGTTTGTGGGGCTGGGAGGTGGAGTGATGTGATGAAATGTGGAGCGGGGTTTAAGTGTGTCAAGGGGGGTTGTGAAGGGGTTGCGAGGAGATGAGAAATGTTTTTGTTGGATGGTTAATACCTGTTTGGGTTTGTTTGTACATTGTATATATGCGAACTCTACGTCGTTTTTTTTAAATAAGAATTTATGCGTGTTTTAAACAACATGAATCCTTTCACTACACGACCCCACCCCATTTCAAGTGCGTCAACAACCCCTTAAACCCTTGCGTCATGGATGACACGGAATGCACACATGGCGACCGGACTTGTGAAGGTGTTGACGCGTTCAAGGTTTGTGGGGCTGGGAGGTGGAGTGATGTGATGAAATGTGGTGCGGGGTTTAAGTGTGTCAAGGGGGGTTGTGAGGGGGTTGCAAGGAGATGAGAAATGGTTTTGTTGGATGGTTGATACCGGTTTTGGTTTGTTTGTACATTGTATATATGCGGACTCTACGTCGTTTTTTACATAAGAATTTATGCGTGTTTTAAATAACATAAATCCTTTCACTACACGACCCCACCCCATTTCAAGTGCGTCAACAACCCCCTTAACCCATGTGTCATGGATGACACGGAATGCACACATGGTGACCGGATTTGTGAAGGTGATGACACGTTCAAGGTTTGTGGGGCTGGGAGGTGGAGTGACACCCCGTTTGCCTTAAACCAACTGTGTGACACGGGGTAGGTTTTTGAAAATCTTGCCGTGCTTCACGGGGGGGGTTTTTGGGTCCCCATAAGTCTTTTGAAATAGACTGGAGGTTGGGCCGGGGTCAAGTGGGGGGCAGGCCGGGGACTCTGGGCTGGGTTGTCACCCACGAAGCCTCTATAACTCCGTAGATTCGGTCCAGCCCAGCGGTCTGGGTCAACCCCTACCACAAACTAATTCACATGTTGCCAGAACCAAGCATCGGTTAATAAATCATTAAAGTGCTTCAATTGTTTTTCACCGCCCGCCTCCGCCGACGCCGTCGTGACTCCCCGTCATGATGGGGCTATCTTTTCATATTATTTATTCTTCTTTATTTTTTATTTAGCACATTTATACCAGTATGTTCTAAGGTGATATTCTTTTGTTTGAGATAAACGTTCTTGAAGAATTTCTTACTAAAGATATAACACTGGACGCATCTAGTAGGATCATCAACGCCTCAGTTGGATGAGTTGAAGAAAGACTAGTCGGCATAGTTTTTTTAGGACGTGGTGGATGTGGCTGGATTTGATGCTGCGATGGGGGTTGCGTAATGGTTGACGTCTTAGGAACGCGGGTTTACAAAATAAATTTACTTTGTGTTGGGAAAAAAAAAATATGTTCAACCCCAACCATGAGACCCCAACACACCGTCGCCAGTTTACGAATGAAGTTCCGGCCAACCTCAATCAAGGAGCACCCGTCGTTAGCTTCTATGCAAACGCTCAGCTGCTGACACCCGCCAACTCCATAGGCTCACCAGCTCTCTACTCCGCTCCGCCCGCTGGAGACCTCCAATCTCTGCAATCCATCACACCTACCAGCCTACCATTCATGTATACCTCCGCTGGTTCATACATGTCATCAGTACCAGCAACGCGTAGAGCTTCGTCAGAGTACCTGTTCAATCCCCCGGGGCTGTCATCCAACGAGACTCCGTACTTATCAACAACATCGTCAGGTATGAACAATCCATCCTACCCTTAACTCATCCATTGTGCCATCACAGAGCATACGTATATTCAAGGCAATATTCCTTACGGAGGAGTTCACTTCAACGTAAACCCCTCCATGCCGACCTCACATGTTCGTCCTCCATCGTACCAACCTCCATCATTCCAACCCGCATCATCCCCAATCCCCAACTCAAACCCGAGATTTTTTCCCTCATCAAACCCCTCTCAACAACTTCCACTCACACTGCAAAGTATGCCTACGGCAAGAGCTATTGTGCCTTCCTCGCAACCATACCCTCAGATGCAAGAAGTTCGTCCGATTCTCGATGCATCGGCAGTGACTGGAGATGATGAAGAGACTTCTGGAAGTAGACAGGTGTGATGGCGTATTGATTTTCTCTTTTCTAACCCTTCTAACCATGGCAGGCTCGTAGCGTGTTTACAAAAGAGCAAAGGGATATCCTAGAGGATCTTATGCGAAAAAAGCGACTGACAAATGGAACCGAACACCGAACTTTGCGGCATCAACTTTCAACGGAGTATGGCAGGAGTGAGGCTCAGATCAAAGTATACAGCACGTTTTTTCCGCTTATAACTGTTTCTAATAGGGGTTTATTAAACGCTATCTCGAGAAAATGCAGAGGGCTGAGGAGGTTTCGCAGCAACTTCCACTGTCGGTGAGAAAACACAAACATTTCAATTAATATTCTGATCTTTAAAAGTCACGTCAGGTCAATGTTGAGACCGCTCTAATGCCGCCCCTCGTCACATCACAGGTAGGTGTTTTTGGGGTTCCATTGTATTTTCTTTTTTATTTTTTAAAGGCTGGCACACTTAAATTATAATCGGATTTCTTTAGGGTTCTGCTTCAACATCCGGTTCCGTTGCTGCACGCGCGAAAATAGGCGTCAAGATGTAAGTGGTCATCAACAGGAGAAGACGATACGAAAATAACAATACCTGCAGTATCAAGCGACGAAAGGGATACAATTCCTCACGTATTCAGCAAAGTTCGCAGTGCAGTCATACAAAGGTGAGTAGCTGATATTCTGATTAATTTTAATTATCCGTGCAGCAATATGAGTACTTTCTTTTAACAGAGTTTCGCCGAATGGAAGACGCTGAGCTCAGATGGCAATAGCCACGACGGATATTCAAGATTATACGTGAAGAATGGAAGGGGCTTCAGAGACGAGAAGATGGATGAAGTTGAAGCCATGGCCTACAACGAGCATTTAGAAATGGCGTTTCTCTAACGCCAAGGGAAGTACTGAGGCCAGAAAACGCATTTAACGGAACTTCAAGCTTGATTAGAAGGGTGGTATGGACCAGTTACAATTGTTTCAGCTCTAATATTTATTTACAGCGTATTATGGAATCGATATTTTAGTACAGCCTTGGATCCTGGGGATGGGTCACTTCAAAGGTTCATATTCTTAGCAATAGTGAGCTTGATTTTTCTTTTTTTTTTATTAATTAATTGTAACATTTTAGGCCCAGTTGCGCGGAAGGTGTTGAGTCACATAAGGAAAACGGTTGAACTCGAAGATACGTGGGATGCTGAGAGTTTCTTATCAGATCAGTGAAGCTTCGAAGGTGCTCAAGGTTAAATATTGCTACAAGGTCAGCGAATTTGAAGGACAATCTTGTGAAAAAGAGTAAGTTTTTGTTTTTCTTTCTTTGAGATAAGTGCTTTCATGCTTAACAAGTAGATTGACTTCCTACCCTTTTTTGTTTGTTTTTTTATTTCATTCAGTTAATGAAGCATACGAGAAGGCTGGACACCGTCGAAGGCTCGAGCAGCTTCCAAAGAAGGACATTGTTTCTGGTGACGCATTTTTCAGTCATAATATGACTCCTCCGGTAATGCTATCGTTCAAGCGCAAGAGGTGGAGTGCTGTAGACTTGGATGTTTTGGAGGGCCACCCTTTCGCCTTTACTATTCCCGTTAATGCGGTTATCCCAGCTACCTCAGAACCTCTGGAAGCGGACGTAGGTAATGAAGATGGAATGGAAGAATTGGACCAGTTGGGCGAAGATAGCTAAATTTCTGATTTCGCTTTTAATTCCTGTTTTATTTTCTGTTTCGGTTCCCCTTTTTGCCTCTTCACATTTACTTAAAAATATGTCGTTGATGATTAATGTTTTTTTGGGAATAAAAATGGGTTTCAGTGACCTTTAAAATATTACATATTTCAACTTAACTGTTTTTTTTCCTATTGCTGTTTTGGTTTAAATAGAAAAAGTCTGTCGTTCCTTGAAACTATTGACTTCAAAAAAAATTAAATCCTGGTTTTTTTATTAATCCAAAATATCTACGAAAAACGCGTTTTTTTATATGTTTTTTAGTTAATCCAAAATATCTCAAATAATGAGTTTTTTTAGTGTTTTTCGTTAGTCTAAAATATCTACGAAAAAAGTGTTTTTTTATTTTTCTTTTAGTTTATCTAAAATATCTTCGAAAAACGCGTTTTTTTATTTTTTTTTAGTTCATCAAAAATATCTACGAAAAACGCGTTTTTTTTAACTTTTTAGTTAGTATAAACTATCCACGAAAAACGCGTTTTTTAAATGGTTTTTAGTTAATATATGAAAAAAAATGAAAAAAAAAGGAACTTCAAAAAAAAAACCAAACAAATATTGGACTCGGCCAATCACAGAAGAGACCAAATCGGCTTGGCTTCCGAACGGAATGCTTTTGATGCGGAAAAATGCATGTAGTCAGTAAAGTACTTTTTAACAAAGGTTTATTATATTTTCTAAAGTCTTAATCATTATCCTTTTGCTTATTTTGTAGAGTTCTGGGGCCCTTACATAAGGAAGTATCACTTTATTATATAAAATTGCTTATGTTAGCAGGGCTCCGAAAGTTGTTTTGTTAAGTTGGGTATGTTGCAGGTATTTTTTACCACCAGCTGGAAGAAAAAGTAAATTGTAAGTATTCAGTCGTATTTGAGCTAATGATTTAAGTTATTAGGCAACATAGTTTTCGAAATATGAACGGTTGATTATTGAACATTTATACAAAGAGTAAAACTAGATGTCAATGTAAATGCTTTAAGATTATTTGTAGCTCTCTTAATAACAATACGTTTTTATTTTCTCTAAGGTCTACTTCTTCACCACATTTCGTTAAGATTTTACGGTGCATTCGTAAGTTTTGGCGGTAGTGCTGCAGTTAGACTGAAATACAAGTATAGTTTATCACAGGCATACATGTATAGTAACTGCAAAAAACATTTCACACAAATGCAAATTACAGTTTTCGGACGCGTGAATGGTAAGGATTCTATTTGACTTAATTTGTTTTTCTTCAGTGCTGACCGCTACTGCGTGAACTGAGATGACGGTGTTGTTTTCGAGAAGTCTCAACATGACGATGACTTTCTTAAAATTGGTCGCCTTTATGCTATTGTTGATTTTATATGATATAAGAACGTATTCTATTTTATATTTGAACTATTTGGAATACGAAACATTGCTTGGACCAACAATATCGCAGTTTTTATGCTTTTCTCATACATTACTATTAATATGACTATGTAAAAGCTTGCTCAATTCAGTTTAATAACCATCTAATATGATTCTAACAATAAAAGGTTATATATATTGAAAGTTTAAGTGTGCGTTAATCATTTCTTTACTTCCGTAAAATGGCAAAGTGTGCTTAACTAAGATAAATATTTGGGAAATTTGACGAAACCTTGTTATCTTCACGAATATATTCATTATATTAGTGTTATAGAAACAATATTACACCATTTTACGTCTCTGAAGTAGTTTTACCTCGTAGATTACATATTTGCTTACGTTGAACCCGAGACCCATAAAATATTTTAATTATGAAAATATTAGAATTAATATAATTATAAACTCTTTATTATTCTCGTCCTCCAGAAATAGCTCGTTGACTAAGCGGGGTGGCATTTCTCGCCATAGGTACAGCTCTTGGCGCTGCAGAGAGGTTTTCCTGAAGTTGGCGTCATCAAATTAGAACAGCAAAAAAAAAAAACAGCACACCTACCTCAGCCATTGGAAAAGTATGCAGATCCTTCAACAACCCGTATCCCAATATCAGCCTCCGACGCATGATCACGACGTAGATAATGCGAATTTAAACCATCATTCAATAAATTCTCAAATACCTCGGAAACCTCTCTATATATCTGTGTGTCGTAATCCTTTCGTTTTGACAAAACAGATTTTGCGGCGGTGGCGGCCTTGTCCTCAAAGCGATGCTTCTCGCGTTCCACCATAGACAGCAACGAATCCCAAAACTCCAGCTTTTCCAGAAAAAACAAGAAGCAATTCTGAAAATCGTTCAGAAGATAGGACGCATCTTCGTAGCATCGCCAGTACTCAATGACAAGCCATCGGTGAAATTGAGCGGTATCACTCGATGTACCCCTTGAGATGAGGTATGTCCCGTTCTTCTGCTTGGTAAAAATCGTTTTCGTGACCTTAAGCTCAAGCTCATCGTAAATCTTGCCCCATGTCAAAATATCCGACGCTGGCACACCCATCTCATTTGCCAGCGCGACGGCATCGCGTGAAACCTATCGTTGCTTCTTTCCATGCCCACCACTGGCGTGCTTCTTGATGCCTTTCAGGGGGACTATTGCGAACCCATCATTATCGCAAGGCTCCTGCCATACATCGAAGTCGGATGGGAGCGCCGCGGTTACTGAAGATTTATCATACTCTTGATACGCATTGAGGAGGTCTGTAAGGTGCCGTCGATGATTTCGGAGGAATTTTTTGAGTCGGGTGGTTTCCACAGTGCCTATATAAGATATGTTTTAGTTAAATATCTCACAAAAGTCAAATAAATAAAAATACCCGCAATGACTGTACCTGGCGCAGCCCATATGCTTTGTTCCGCATGCTTTATTGCGCTTGCTTCCTTATCAATGTTTAGCCGAAGAGATTTTTTTTGACTTCTTTCCCTCAGGCTTGTGCTTTTCATGGACCAAAAATCGTGTTTGGCGGTTGAGTTCAACGTACTCTGCGTAGGTGCCAACATTCAGGCTACTGGTGTACGGATGAAGCGCTTTCAGCTTTGCGATGACGTTCTTCATGCGCGTGTCCAAAAATTTTGGCAGTCCCCGTACCTATTTTTTTAAAAAACATTGTGTTAAGAGTGAGTACGGTGAGTACGTAAAAACAACTACGAACCTTTTTAATGCCATCATTCTCCAAAAGGAAGCCAATGCTGAAATGCCGGTTACCTGCTGTTTGTACTTGAGTTACGCCAATAGGCTTGGCCATACGGGAAAACGTGCGCTCCACTCCTTCCCCATCCAGGCTTCCAACACCGGGAAGAACACGAGAGGCAAACTTGCATTGACATAGCTTATCGTGGGCGTGAGCGTGCATAGCAGGAAGGAAGGCCAAGTCTGGTAGCTTCTTGTTTCGTTTTTTGGCGTAAGCGATGTACTTGCAAGCAATGTCGTAACAAAGGCCGATCTTGTTGTTCGGAAATTGCTTCTGCAGGCTTGCAACGACGGTGTCTGCGTACTTGAGGCCTTCCCCTTTTCTATATCTTAAATAATGTTAGTTAATCTGATAAATTAGTGAATATAATTACCTATTATGTGATGTGAAACCTCATGACGGCATAATGATACAAAAATGCCAGATTGGTCCAACTTCTTTCCGGTGCGATCCTGGTATGTTTGTTCTTCTTCACCTGCCCTAAATCGCGATGTGCATGGGGCCTCGTCTCGTGAGGCTGATCTAGGAGCCTCGTCTGCAATAGGCATGGTCCAAAATGACGTTGCGAGCGGTGAAGTGCCAAAGTTGCCCCCACCTCCGGATTGAACATTAACTTTTTTTGCAGAAAAGTAGCCGTCAACCGTCTCATTGAAAGGATGTAGAAGAAAAAAATTAAAAGAAATAAAGATTTAAGGATTAACGCGACGAGTTTTGAAAGAAGATCATTTATTAATTGATTATAAAGGGAATGTGGAACGAAGCGGAACCAATAGCACCTACCCGTATAACGACACCTAATGTTTCCTGAGAAGATCCAGTGCATGGGCAAACAGTTCTTCCATACCCATGCTGCTCTATGACTTCTCGTAGGAGGCGTCCATGCCAGACGAGGTGGTAGATTTCGGAAAACTGATACATCGCTTCGAGAAACTTCGGGTATAGTTCTGACCTGTACTCGTTAGGATCAGAATATACACTAGTGAACATCGTTTCGCAGATTGCTTGGTGGCTCATGCCAGCGCAGCGCTGTCGTATCGCTCTTTCTAGTGATTGAACTCCAACCCTTTGTCTTTCGACTTTTCGATTAATAAAGATGAAGTTTTCAAGACGGTGAAAGTAGGAAGATCATTAAAAAAAACTTACCGGGAGATAATGGCGAGCATGGCATGTAGCCATTTTGCATCATTAAGATAGCCAGAGAGTGACCCTCACAGTGAAAGGCGGATACTTGTGTTGGTTTGCGAAATCCGTCAGAATAAAATAAAATCTTGAAGCTCGCCTCCACCGCATTATCGCATCCACAGTTAATAAAAGACTGCTTGACATCCATCCGGTCCTCAGAAACATGGTGCGGAAGATATGCATGGAGAAGGGGATAGCGAAGACCTTCGAAGTGACGTAAAAATGCCTTTTTCCTGTCTATTCGGACTTGCTTCTCGAGATTGTGGATATCAGACCTCTGAACACTATTTTCGAAGTAGATCCATGCATACGTCCATCCATCCTCGTTGTCATCCCCATTTTCATCATTGCCTTGATAGATAGAGGAGTCTTCATCCTCAATAGGAATGGTTGGAGCATTTGTAGTGGTGGTATTTGGAATCGGACGCGACGGAGCTGGGTCATCCTCATGGTTTACAGGTGGAAGGGAGCCGTGTTCCTGCTGCCGCCGTTGTCGAGCTACTGATTGCGTTGCCTGTGGCGTTGGGGTGCCGACGACTTCTATGGACCGCAGAACCGCTCGATTGTGGTCTCTCAACATGCGCCGATTGCGGATAAGCTCGTCTTGGCTCAATCGCACTCTAGGTACTTCAACCCCATCCACATATAGTTTCACTCGATGTCTGGACTTTGCAACCCGGGTTGTTTTGGCGGTTAGAGGATCCCTCATGACGGAGTCGTCAGACGACGGCGTCGGCGGAGGCGGGCGGTGAAAAACAAATGAAGCAATTTAATGATTTATTATATGTAAATAAAATTATTTTCAATATCATAAACAACCGAATGCTTCGTTCTGGCAACATGTGAATTAGTTTGTGGTAGGGGTTGACCCAGACCGCTGGGCTGGACCGAATCTACGGAGTTATAGAGGCTTCGTGGGTGACAACCCAGCCCAGAGTCCCCGGCCTGCCCCCCACTTGACCCCGGCCCAACCTCCAGTCTATTTCAAAAGACTTATGGGGACCCAAAAACCCCCCCGTGAAGCACGGCAAGATTTTCAAAAACCTACCCCGTGTCACACAGTTGGTTTAAGGCAAACGGGGTGTGGAGTGATGTGATGAAATGTGGAGCGGGGTTTAAGTGTGTCAAGGGGGGTTGTGAGGGGGTTGCTTTTTGTTGGATGGTTGATGCCGGTTTGGGTTTAATGTACATTGTATATATATGCGAACTCCACATGACTTTTAAACAGGAAATCAAACCGCCGTTAACAAAAAAAAAAAAAAGTGTTCCAGTTTCTTATTCAGCAGAAAGTCATATTACGTAAAAAAAGTCCACCACAAATTTCGCACATTCACCACATTTCATCATAACATGTTAAAAAAAAAAGTGTCATAAAATCGACATACCAAACACAAAAAATATCTCTCCAACACAAAAAAAGGGGGAGAGTGTGCGAAAAAAAGAGAGAGCAGGGGAATTACACGGTACAAAAAAGGGGGTGTGGAAAGGTAAAAAAGGGGGGAATATAATATCATCAACTCCTCACAGGCTTCACCGCTCCACCCTCCTCCTCCACCACCGTCGTCTCTGCCGACACATCCGCCGACACAGGCGCAGCAGCAGCAGCAGCAGCAGCAGCAGCAACCTCCCCCCGTTTCTCCTCCTCCTCCTCCTCCGGTTTCGCAAACCACACCACAGTAGCAATACCAATGACAGCAGACGCCGCAGCGCCAATCAGTCCGCCCATCCCTTTCCAGTCATCCAGGTCGGGATTTCACCAGGTCCACGCGGGTAGCCTTGAAGGTCGAGCCCGACTTTGCCGAGCGCGTTACCAGAGGATGGAATGTTTTGGGCGGCACAGTGACGTTGGAAGGTGGGTTCCATGGTGATGTTGGTGAGTTTGTTGGGGGCTTCAATGAGGGTGATGACGAGACCGGCTTCCACTGTGAAGGGAGGGTTAGAGATGTGGAATGGGAAAGGCGAGTTTCGGGAGATGAAAAAGAATGTTTAAACTTACAGTGCCATTCAATGTGACAGTGGAAAAGCCAGACACCAGGGTTATCCGCCTTGAACCTCAACACCGCGTACCCTCCACCCGGAATAACAACAACATCACGACGCATAGGGAACTCAGGCGCCGACACATTGTTAGCATCGTAAGGGTGGTCTCCGTTCAAGTCGACAATCTGGAAAACGTGACCGTGGAGATGGACTATAAAAAATATAGAAAAAGGAGTTGGGGTCGTTAGGAATATGGGATGGATCCAGTGAGAGGAGAGAAAGGAGATGAATGGGAAAACTTACAAGGATGAGCTCCAGCATCAGTGTTGTCCACGACAAGCTCAACAACCTCGTTATGGTCCAACACGTGAGGCATAGCATTCTTTCCATACACCTCAGGTTAGAGTTGAAGGAATCACCAACAGTAAGAGCAGTGAAAAGAGTAGGAACTCTGGGCTTGATGTAAGGGATGTTGTTAAAGGTTCCATAGTTGACACCATCATCAAGCACCAAAAAGTTGACCGTGAGCTTGATTTGACGGGTGGCTTCGAAACGCTTAAGAGGGACGAGCGGACAAGGGCAGTGTCTTCGGCGGCCATGTCGGGGGTGGACTCTGCGGCAAAGGTTTCGGCGGCGGCCTTCCCGTCAGCGGCGTAGGTGACGAGACCGGTCACGGCTGAATGACAAAAAAGGAGGAATGGGGAGATAAGTCATGTGCTATGGATAGAGGTGAAGGGAGGTTATGATGGTACGTACTGGAGTCAAGACCGTCGGGGACTTGGTCAAACATGTCCTCATCCATGTCTCCGTGGATCTGGTAGTTAACGTCGGTGCCGTTATTGCTGGCGCGGGCCTTGACGAGGAGAGAGTAACGCTGAGCAGCTGCGACCATGATGGAGGGAGCGGTGAAGGGCTCGGTATCAATCTACAAAGAGAAAACATAAAAATGTCAACATCTCTATCAAAAATAACACTGCCGAATCACAAAAATGACTTACACCATCGACCTCGATAATCTGCATGTCGTGTCCGTCAATGTAGAACTTAAACATGGCAAAGGCGGCCATAGAGATGACACGGATACGGTAGACCTTGCCAGCCTCGAATTGGAAAATGGGGTTTTTGGACTCGTTCATGAGGGCGGATTCTAATCAAAATTGGTGAGTAAGATGATAATGATTCCGGACTGAGAACGAAATGCAAATAGTGACTTACTGGGACGGGCTCGGCACCGGTGGGGTTGAATGGGCTCATAAACTGTTGAAGAAGGGGGTGGTGCTCATCGTGGTACCAGTCTGAATATATATAAAAAACACGCGAGTCAGTTTTAAATAGTCTAACGTTGATGGTCAAGGTGGGTGTAGCCTTAGCCTTACCAGTAAGGGTGATGGTGTACTCTTTGTCGTATTTTTGAGGAGCATTGTTGGGCTCGTTAGGTCCCTGGACGATAAGAGGGGCACGGAGACCGTCCACGTATTGACCTCTGTTGTGCCCGTGAATCCAGTAGGTACCCCACTGCTTGATAGGGATGACGTATTGGAAAGTTTCTCCGGGAGGAATGGGGCTGATAAAAGGAGATGTAAACGTAAGGATGGAGTGTGGAAAGCAAAGTTTTGTATGTTATGAGGAGGTAAAGGACTCTCACCATTGGGTAACCATGGAGGGACCATCGTACTGCACGGTACCGTTTTGGAAGAGACCGTGACAGTGGAGGGAGGTTCCAAAGTCAATGTTGTTGACCTGTATAAATGGAGAGGGGTAAAGGTGATAAAATGTGAGAAAAGAGAACGAGTGATGATGTTTCAAAGAAACTCTTTGTCTTAATGGGTGGCCCATTGACCGAGGGAGTGTAGAAAGAGATACTCACGACGTTGATGACAAGGGTATCGTTGTACCTGACGTTGATGGGTTCGACACTGAGGTTGATATGAAAAGCAAAAAAGAGAGATTACATCGTCAGTTGGAAAAGCCATCAAAAGTATGCTCAACAAGCGAGAATCGAAATAAGAGTACATACGGCCACTTGTTGTTGACACCGATGGCTCTCCTGGTTTTTAAACCATCGGGGTTGACATTGACGTAGGTGATGTTCCAGTTGTAGGTGACAGTGGCAGCATCGACGCCAGTGACGGAGATGAGACTTGAACCGAGCAGAGATGAGCCCGCGAGTAAGAGTTGTAAGCTCACAGAGAGCTTTGTGAAGAGGGTCATGATGTTGATGATGATGGTGTGTGTTGGATGTGGATGGATGGGAGTGTGTGTGTGTGTATGTATGAGATTGATTTCAGAGTGGTTTTTTCAAAGTTGTCGACGGTGACAAGAGAGCCCTTTGCTGCTGAGGAGGTCCTGTTTGTTTCTTCCTTTCTTTCTTTCTTTCTTTCTTGTTGATAATGAGAACAAGCTAGATGGAGTAAAGCAGTAATTAGCAATGTACTCGATGGAGACGGGAGCAAGTGTGTAAGATGGAGACGGGAGAGTAAAAAGATGATGCAGATAGTGGTATGGCGGTGAGTGAGTGAGAGAAGTTACGTAGAATGTAGGATGGAAGAAGAAAGTATTTACTTGCAGGGGAATCCACTCCACTACTCACCTCTCTCTGTCTCTTTTATGTAAGAATACAGATGCGTTAAGTAATAACAGACGTAGGTAAATGAATAACCTGTAAGTATTTATGTTATTTATGTGCAGGTAATAATGGGTTGATCCTTTTTATTTATTATTTATATTACTTATTTAATTAATAAAAGAAAAGAAAAAAAAAAAAAAAAAGAGTCATCCATCCATCACTGAAAACATAATAAATATAAAGAATGAATAAATATTTATAAGGAATGAATAATAAATATACAAATTGATAATAATAAACTCGGAATAACATAGGAATGGTCCAGCCAATCAATTCACTCACTCTGCTCATCCAAGAACAGAGAGAAAGGGAGAGTAACCTAATTCGGGTCACACAACCATAGTGTGATACAAACTCAAGCTTTCCAACTTCCGTTCTTGGTTTCTTTGATCCCGATTATTAAAAGTAATGAAAAGAGCAGTACCTGTGTAGGTATATATATAGAGAATAGAGGTAGGTATATATCATATGTACCTATGTATATAGGTAGGTAGATATGGTAACAGAGGTATGTAGGTATGTATTACAATCAGATAATTATTATTCATCATCATCTTTTTTATTTATATTTTATTCATCTACTATCTATTTATATATCTATCTATAGAGGTGATGATAGTGGGGGGTGGGTAATGATGCGCAACAAGGCCTCGGCTCCCTTCAATCCTAAACACTCGCATCGAGTCGCCAGCAACCCGATGCTCCATCTCCATCATCTCAAACCCATGATAATCCTTGGTCAACTCCCAGCTCACTTCTGAAATACACACGGCCGAAAGTGGTGTCAACTCTTGAATCTTTTCTGCAAAAAGAACTACCAAAAGAATAAAAGAAAAGAGGAACGTGTCAATAGTGGCCCCCCCATATGGGTTTGATGTAAAAAGGCAAGAAGGGTTCAATACCTGTGTCCCCTAACAGATCATATCTGAAATTCTTTTCACCGCCCATGATGGCTCCATACGCTGGACCCGTGTGCACCCCAATCCTCATGGCCAGTGTTTGATTCAACGCCGTCATCATGGGCGACGTGTTCAATTGATGCACCACAAACGCTTGCATCTGTAATGCCATGATACACACTGATATCGCTGCAATCTTGACATCCATGTCCTTTTTAGAGAGCGAGGACGAGGCCACATACGCGTCACCTAAACGAAAAAAAAAAAAATAGTTAAAAAAGGCTTTGAAGAAAACAGGGCGTGTATGTTATTTTTATAAGAAAGGAAATTTTACCAATTGTGGTGATTTTTTCAATATTGTACTCTTCAGTCAGACGGTCGAAATGCGTAAAGAGCGTGTTGAGCATCTGGAAAATACTCAAGGGTTCCATCGTGCTCGACATTGCCGTGAACCTATAAAAAAAACCATTCAACTCTTCACTCTTTACAAACAATAACAACAAGAACAATACCAAAAAACAAGCAAAAGATCTCACCCCGCAATATCCATATGCAGCACGGTGATACACCGAAACTCCTCATACACCATGGACGACGGATCCTCCAACAACTTCATCGTCACCCTCAACGGCAAAATCGTCGACAACACTCTCGAACTCTTTGTCATCTCATCCCTCACCATATCACTCTGCGTAATCAAAATCAAATCCAACAGATACTCTATCCGAATATTCGTCTCCCGGATACTAAACACCATGATCCACATCAACGACACCAACATCACCGCCAAAAACTCGCTCACAAAATCAATCACCAACAAAAACGCTTGTCCAACAACAAAATTCACAACACACAACCCCGTCACAGCGGAAAGCGCCAACCCCACCTTCCACCCAAACTCCATCCCATCCAACGATAAAGCATTCACCACAACAATCTGCGGAATCACCACCGTCGTCATCAATCGATACCAAATAAATAACTCCACCCCATCGTCACTAAAAACGTGATCCCCGTCAACGACGCGATCGACCAAAACACTAGAAAGCTTCGAACCCACGGGCCAGGTGATGCACCATTACTATCCAACAGATTTAACCCCGTAAACAAAATCTGCAACCCCGTCGCCGTAAACGTTATCCATATCACCTGCGCTTTACCCTCCCACGGGAGATTCTCAATCCCCAACGGTCGCTTTTCATCAACAGGACAACCCCCTCTCCCCGCGTCACACAAGATATCCTTGAAATCCATAAAATGCACATTAAACAACGCCATCCCCAACAAAATCAACTGACACAACACCCCACGACAAGCGCGTCCAAGATAAACCCTCCAAGTCGATCGATTATAATCCCTCCAAAACCGTCTCTCCAAACCCCGACTACTAAACTTCAACGCCCCATTCAACGAATTCCTCATAATCCTTAAATCATCCCCAACTCCCTCAGACGTGGCCGGAGCCCTCCGAAACCCTTTTGCTTCCATCAACGCCGACGTGCTCCATATCGCCTCATTCGGTACAACCACCACATCCTCTTTCTCATCAGGTTGCAACGCCCCCTCCTCGTCCAAGTCCAAGCACCACCCGTCGTCGATCCTCCACCCCGGCTCGTGTCTCCATCTTCTTCATCAAATGTTTCATGATGCGTTCACTGTCCATCGCAGCCTTCCGCTCCTCTTGCTCCTCCTCGGAATCCGTGTCCACAATAAACATGGACGTTTGAGCTGTCCACGTGTACCTGGCGCTTCCCGCGTCTGTGTCGTACTGTGATCGAGGGGGATCCGATGGTGTGCTGCTGTTTTGACGAAGATGGAGGTTGGACGGCATGCTTGTCGATTCTTCTAGTGACGGTGGGTCTTGTAATGGTGGGAGACGAGGGGGTGGGGGGGGGTTCCGAGGCTGTACCGTGTGATGCTGGGACGGTCGGGGTGAGACGAGGGGAGACTGTTGCGGGGATGGATGGAATTGAGGATGAGGGTGGAGGAAGGGTTGGAGAGGATTTCGCCTTCTTCGTTGAGGATGAGGTTTGAGGGACTTCTTTGAGTTGGGTGAGGTTTGTGGCGATGAATTCTGTGCCGCGGGGAAGGGCAAAGGAAGGGATGGAGACAGTGGGAGGGGCGTCGTTGAGAGTTGGTCTTGAAGTTTTTAATAGAAACAAAGTTGATAAAAAGATATTAGAATTTGTCGCCTAGCAACTTACTCGGGGGGGAAATAAAAACAAACATGTCCTCACCTCTTTACCCCCGTCCCCGTTTTTCTTTCAACCCCACCCATCCCCTCCACCACCGCCGCCCCAGACGCCATAATACTCTCAATCTCCATCCTCGGATCCGAATTCCCACTCCCCCGCCGTCCTCCGACCCCACACTCCCCACACTCTTCCATCTCACCGAATTCACCCCCAAAGTCGGCACAGTCGACGTCGCACGACTCCCCTGTCGAAACTCCATCGACCCCGAAAACGACAAGGGCAGGGTATCTGTTGACGCGAATCCCGGAGTGACGGGGAGAGTGACGTGAGGATGGTTTTATCGATCCGAGGTCGAGGTTTCAAGGTTCGTAAAAGAGTGGCGTGATCTTGTCGGACGCTTTTTAATGTGGATCGACGACGACGACGGTCATCGTGGGAGGTGATGCTGGCTTGGATGCTTGTTGTGTCAACGTCACGACGGGATTGGATGGAGTAGACTTTGATGGTGCCTTTTCCTTTTACCGTGTGTTCGCCTAGGCATGTCATTTCAAAACCTGGTTGGAAGCGTTAGATTGTTTTATGGGGAGTAGAAAAGGAGACGTAGGCGGCTTACTGTCTTGACAGAGTGCGTGGATTTGGGGTGTGACGATGATTTGACCACCTTTGGCGATGGAAAGCATGCGACTCGCTGTGTTGACAACGTCGCCGTATACCTCGTAACTGAATGTCTTTTTTCCAACGATTCCGGCAACAAGGGGTCCTGCAAAACATTGCTCGTCAACACCAATATTTCCATGGCAAAAAAAAAACATAAAGGGCGGGGGTGTGGAGCAAGCAAGCAAACATAAATGACAAACAAGGGGTGCTGGAAGACCATTGTCCGTCAACACCATTATTTCCAGTGGCAAAACAAAAAAAGAGCCGGGGTATGGGGAAGAACGCAACGCAAATTGAAATGATAAACAACAGACGGAGCAGATCAGAAGACTGTTTGTTTGTTTTTACCTATTTGAATCCCAAACCCCACATCCAACTTCACCGCCAACCTCCCCCCCTCTCCCTCCAAATCATACAAAATCGGATTCTCAAACAAACTTCTCAACGCCAAGCCATGTCCAGCATGACGTTCAAATGATCCGCCTTTGAAAGTCCCCCACAATCAGCACTTTACTATTTATAGTCTAAAAATAAATCAGAGTTAGGGATATATGAAAATGTAGGGTGGTTTTTTTACTTTGACTCGCTCTAGACCGTTGTACATGAGACGGATGGAATCCATTTGATGGAAGATGATGTTGAGGAGGGAGAGGGTTTCACGGGTGGAGCCGAGGGTGGAGGCGATTTCTTTGTAGTTTTTAAGGTCGGTGAACATGACGGAGGCTGGAGTTGGGGGAGACGATGATGGTTAAAAGATGTGAGCAGAATATGTTGAAGGGAAACGTGAAACGACATCAATAAATCTGCCCAAGAGTTTAAGGAAATTCTAAAGAATTTAAAAGGTGGCGATAACCATAAAGAAAAAAAATATAACGAAACGAAGAAGGAAAAATCACATTTGCAATGAATACATGAAAATAAAATAAACAAGAGTTGAAAAATAAACATAAAAAAAAAAAAACAACACTTGAACGCGAAAACAGGGCATCTTACCATTCTCCACTCTCTCCGCAATCAAATCAAAATTCCCCGTCCCCACTTCCTTCAACTTCCTCACAATCGTCCCCGGTAAAGTCAACGACAACAAATACTCTGTCTTCCGATTCTCCTCCTGAATCTCCTTCAACCTCGATCCAATAATCTGCGTCTTCAAAAACCTGATCCGTCGATCACGATCCCCAACAAAGATGAGATCCGAGACGAGGATGAGACATAGAACAAAGGGTGCAATGTATACTGCGGATTTGTATGGGTTACGGGTGGCGATGAGGTATGCCTTTACTGCGGCTGTGAGGAGAATAAAGAGGAGGTAGATGAGGTTTTCGAGAAAGGTGGAGGAGAGACCCGAGGTGAGACAGATGGAGAGGAGGGAGATGGTGCCGAGGGAGCCGAGGGAGACGTCAGGGTCGACTAAGAAGGTGAGATCGAATATGACGGTATCGACAAGGATGTAAAGCTATGTGGAAGAATGGTGAGTTTGTTATTTTTTCACGCCACGTTGGAAGGGAAGTGTGAAAAAGCGTTGAGATGTAAATAGGAATGTGAATGAGTTTTTGGAGTGTGGGATATTGGGGATGAGAAAGAAAAGAGGGTCGGGATTTTAAAATGACCTGACGACAATAACAAAATCAATCTTGATGATAAACTTTATAATGTAAAGGGTTCCGAGTAGCTTTTTGCAAGGGATAGAATTTGACAAAACAAGGATTGAACAGAGTCAAAATGGACATTTACCTCTATGACCGAGACAACTAACCGTGTGGCCCTATTTTTAACATATAAATACACCAGAATCCCCCCACTCTTATAAATCGTCAAACCCACCGCCACAACACTATGCACAAACCCCACACAATAAAACACCACAAACAAGGGCCTTTGAGAATTCCGAAACACATCCTTTGTATAATACAGGAAAAACAACAACGCCATTAACGCAAACACTCTAATCTGCACAATTCGGTTAGGGAGTATCATGGTTCGCAGGTAGAGTTCTTCAAGCCGGGATGACTTGAACCGAAGCGTGTGAAGATGGAGGTATCTCTTTAGGGTTTTATGATCCGTGTTGGCCAGGAGTCCATCGTTGGTGGCGAACGGGTTGCAGTCTTCGAATAAATCGGGTTCGCTGCTTCCTGGTTCATTGACGCCCGAGACATCGATCTCGGGGTCAATCAAACCGCTTCGAAAACGATCACGAGTATCGTTGGGTTTGAAAGCGGATGGTGGTGGGACTTCTGGTGGGGTGATGAGAACCGTTACAATATGATATAAACATCGATGGAGCCATGACGTCCATGTGGATGGTTTGGAGGAAGTGAGGACGGGTGAAGGTTCAAGTTCTTTGAGGACGTCTGTTGATGGGTTTTTTGGAACGTTCACCCCTGACGGAGAACGATCTGGAGACACCTTTCGAGCTAACAACCTCATGAACGCGGCCTCCAATGTCTTGATTGCATTGAAGCCCTTGCCTGTAAAGTCCCACGGCCGCTGATGGGATGCACAAAGTGGGCCTTGTTGAATTCGACTTTTTCAGGGTTGGGTGACGGATGATCTGGAGTCGAGGATCTAGCGATTTTCAGCTTTATTGGGGAGAAGGCGGGAAGGTTGTGGAGTGGTGGAGTAGTGAAGACGGCAAGGGGACATTTATCGTTTTAGGTGGAGATCTTGGGATGTAAATCCTGTTAGCCACGGGAGTAGTTTAAGTACCAAAACACTGGGATCGGACATTGATGTCTATACCTACCTATTGGCGGAGAGTTCTTTCACGTATATTGTCACATAACCAACACATGGGATGCAGACCTTGGGTGAACTTGTCAGCCATCATCACCCATTGGAATTGTCAAGATTGTGGGATGTGGCTTTTTTTTTTTTTTTTCGAAATCCAACTTTTCCTTTAAATCTGCAGACTCACTATTTTTCTTTTCTTCCAGGCAAGGACGTTTTCGCAAGTAAACCAGCCTGAGGTAAACATCATCTTTCACCCGTCACCCCGTCCACCGTTCATCCTTCCTCCAGCATTCCATATCGCAAACATGCATTCTTCGCTTCACCTTGATCCCCTACGAGCGGTGGTTTATGAAACTAACTTGATGAACTATCAGTAGTCGAGAATGCAGATTTTCGTGAAGACCCTCACGGGCAAGACCATCACCCTCGAGGTGGAGTCCTCTGACACCATCGAGAACGTCAAGGCCAAGATCCAGGACAAGGAGGGCATCCCCCGGACCAACAGCGTCTCATCTTTGCGGGCAAGCAGCTCGAGGATGGTCGCACTCTCTCTGACTACAACATCCAGAAGGAGTCGACTCTTCACCTCGTGCTCCGTCTTCGTGGTGGTGCCAAGAAGAGGTTCGTTCAATCTTGCGCCATTTGCTTTTACGTCGTTTTCTGATTTTTTTTCTTCTTCAAATATCGTGGTAACTCATCCCTTCGAACTCGACTCGCACCTCGCCGTTGCTTTCCTCATGCATTATAACTGTTTACCGCGGCAAACAGGAAGAAGAAGACCTACACCACCCCTAAGAAGGAAAGTGTTAACGCCAGCTCTTGTTTTTTTGCTGTTTTGTCATTTTTTTACCATTCCGGCTAACCTTTTTTTTTTTGGGTGTTCAGATCAAGCACAAGAGGAAGAAGGTCAAATTGGCGATCCTCAAGTACTACAAGGTCGACGACTCTGGCAAGATCACTCGTCTTCGTCGTGAGTGCCCCGCTGATGGATGTGGTGCTGGTGTCTTCATGGCCATGCACAAGGACCGTCAGTACTGCGGCAAGTGCGGCTTGACCTACATCTTCAAGAAGGATGCTTAAACGGCATCGTCATCAAATTTATATTGTTTGATTATTGAGCAATAAAATGTTTGATGCGTTGGCTATCGCGGTCTTGAACAAAAACGTGTTTTGTGATTGATTATGTAGTGTGCCTTTTCTGTCAAGTAAGGGTATAAAATTATGCTGGGCAACACCCGATGTTCTTCAACGTACACGTCCGCAATACTTATTACAACGTTTTCTTTGGAGTTTCGCGTGTGGCGAGACATGGACGACACAATTGTCCGAACACTGAGATTCAGGGTGCTGCATTTTTAAAAGAAAGATATTGGAAGGTGTTGGCGTGTGCCATTGCGAATCTTTGACTGGAAATAGTCGTTTAAGATGGGGTTTCGGAGTTTCGGCCGCGTACTTGTCACGTTTTGAGGTGTTGAGACCGTGGTATCCTTGTTTTGTGGGAATTGAGAGTGAGTTCGAGGTCTTGGAGATGAAAGGGAAAGAATGCTTAGGCGGAGATGAGGTGAAGCTTTTAACGTATTTAATGAGGTGGGGTGGAGTCCTGGTGAATGTGTTTGGTTAAATGCTGTAACAATGGAATCTGTATGTGAAGATGGCGGTTATATAGCCATTCCTGTGTCTGTCCAATATCCTATATACTACTACCTAGTACCTACTTATGCAGCCATGCTGTAAAGTTAGGGGGATAATTAATCCTTCTTCTTGAATCATTATTGTTAACCATGTTTTGTAAGGGTTATTTTCTGTTATTACGTCATGTGTATTTGCACTGCTGTAAAAGTTTTGGACGGGATGCTTGTGCTTGTACTACAACATCTACAAAAAAGGCTAAGAAGCCCCCTTTGTATTGACCATGATGACGCAGCGTGACCGTGAATAACAAAATTGTCATGACATCAGAATGTAAAACGTATTAAGGTCAAAGTTGCGCCTTTTTAACTTTTGTTCTTCAGAGTGTCTCATCAACAGGATGCGTAATGGAATGAATGAATGCATGAAAGAAAACGAGACGTTTATTATAATTAAATATGTAGAGAGTTAACTTGGCTAGTAGCGAGCGTACATGGGATGTCAGCACTTGCGGGGAGCAAAAAAATAAAGGCAAGAGGACGCAAGTACAGTCCTATAATTTAAAAGGCAACACCTCCAAATGCGATACTCCTCGCCCTCAAATCAGCAATGAGAGCCAAAGTCCTGGGGGTGGTAACAGGTCTAGGCTTCCATCCCAACTCAACGGGGTACCTCTCATTGATGAAGACAGAGTCCATCCAGTCAATACGAATGTTGCCGGTCTCGTCAGCGAGAGATTGGATGAGAATCGATGCCTCTCCGTATGCCGTGAACTGTTCACGCACACCGAAACGGAAGAGGGGTTGCGGGCTTTGGAGTCGCGTTCACGAGCGGCGCGGTAGCGGGCGAGTTCACCGACGGTGATGTACTTTTTGTCAGAGGAGTAGGACTTGAATTCGTTGTCTAAGAGAAGGTTGAAAGTCAGATTCTTGATTTATTGCGAAGTTGGAAAATGACTGATGGTTTGGTCAAACTTACAAAGGGTGGAGTTGAGAGCAATGTGATCACCAAGAGCCCTGTCGGAACGGCTGAGGGAAGCGTCGTGCTCAATAAATCCAGGGGCCTTATCGAGTAACTTGAGATCAGTGACCATTTCACCGTTAAGTTCGTAACCAGTGCCAACGGATTGAGTTGAGAAAAGGAGGGCGAGAGGAAAGTCGAGACCAAAGACATCAAAGGTAGCGTCCCTAATATTCTTCTCAGTCATAGCGGTACGGGGAAGGAATCCATCTGTAAAAGAGGAACACCATGTCAGAATAGGTAGCTTAAATAAAAGGAATATCAGGAGACTGACGGTTGGCCAAACTGTTGGTGAAGGGGCATGGCGACATGTTGTTCTTGTCGGTAGGCGTCCACTTTGAAAAGTCGGAAGGCTTGATGGCGCGACGCTCAACGGCAGGGGCGGAGCGGGCATCAAGAGCAAGGCTGGGGAAAGCAGAGACAGAGGCGATGACTCCAGCGAGGATGGTGATGAAAGAGATGGCAACCATTGTTTCTATGGTGTCTATAATATATGTAGATCTAGAGGCTTTGATGCAATTGAGGGTGATGAAAGTAATTGTTGGACGCGAGGAGTGGGTCTATTTATACCCTTTTTCTTCTTAAACAGTATTTTTTCTTTCTTTCTTTTTTCTTCTCTCAATGCACCGCCGTTTAACTCTTTCTTTCTTTTTTCGTGAAAACCAAACACGGCTGGAAATGTCAACAAAGAAACAATTATTGAGACAATTCTTTTTCTGACATCTGTAACGTCACTTTTTCCAAAAATAAATAAAAATAAAAAATGTCTTAGGTATTTCAACACCACGGTCACACCACCCGATCTCAATTCCGTCCGCCCCCTTTGGCCGAAAGGCTACAGAAAAAAAAAACCCTCCGATACGCGTTGTCGGACCGGCATGTAGGTCGTTTTTTCACGTTTTGTTAATTTTTTTCCCTCTGATTTTTGCTTTTTCTCGTGTTCATGAATCATCACCATCAGTTCCAAAATATGCGCTCTTCTTCAAGTTTTCATAAGCCCTTGTGGCGGCCATCCTTAAAAGAAGCACCCATTATTTCTTACGTCCCTGAATTCATCCGCAACCAGAGAGCATTAGGATGGCCGGATACCGTTTATTAAAAGATCGACGATCTTGTAATAATGGGATTATAATAAGCTCTCGGTAATAAAAAGTTACTGTTCTATAGGTTTCTTCTAACGACGCCAGGTTTACGTCACTGGAGGAGACGGTCGGAAAGTAATCATGACGTTGAGAATGGTTAGGGTACATACGACGCCTCAAGGGGTTTTTTTTTTATAAGGGTATGCTTTTTTTTAGCCGTCGGGTGTAATAGAAAGCTTGCCGTGTTTGTGTAGAATTGGGATCGCAATGGATATTATATGATGACGTTGGAGATGCTATTGTATATCAAGAAGGCGATGCTACCGCGAATGGAAGCGGTGGTAATTATATCTGTTGTCATCATAAATATTATTTGCTAAGCGTACTGTTTGAAGAATTGCCATTAGCTATAGCATGCGTTTACAGTCAAGCTAAGACGAATTGTGGTTAAACCAGAAAACGAAATTATTATAGAACACCTCAGTAGTATTTGTTGCCAGTCGCTATTTAGCAGATATTCAAGGTATTTGCTAAAAAAAAAGGATAAGATTTATTTAAAGTCGGCCACTGCACAATCATTTCCCGCTTAGTTATGATGCTTCGAAAAAATTTAAACCATCAATTACGAGAAGAATTAAACTGTTGGAGGACAATACCCTATATAAAAGATTTTATGGGCCAAAATATGGTAGAGATAACCGTCATAACAGGAAAAGTGGCGCACCACAGGTTTAAAAAAAAATGAGACTCCAGCACTTCCACCGGAGGGATGCTCCGCTATATAACATATTGAGTTGTGAGGCTTTATTTGATAAAGAAAGTATATACTGCGTTTTGAATGCGACTTGCAGTACAGGTGCATCGCCTCTAACAACAAAAGGGCTGGTCATGACGTTCTGTTAAAGCACGCTGTATAAAAGCTAATAAATTGATATAGATTACGGCGGGTAAGCGTCTCCAGACAGGGTAAGAAGACTTACCCTAAATGAGTTCTTTAGTTAAATTCTTTTCTTTTTCTTGGGTTTTCTTTTATTCGATAAATCAAGTAAACCTCAATCCATAATAAACATCATTCCTTTTAAACCCAACAATCACATTATCCATCACACCATGAAAATCTCCTTAAACAGATAAAAGAATCTCCTTTAACATAACAAGTAATACCCAAAACGTTGTGAACATAGAATAACGTGAACTACCCGAAACAAGAATGGATGAAAGGGCAGTCAGCCCAATAAAGAATGTCCCAAAAGAATATCCCACGACAGCGGGAAACCGTGACGGGAAGAAGAGAAAGGTCCATGGAAAAGCAATCAACTAAGAGAGATGAAAGCAAATATAACGACGCGTCAAAACAATGACGCGTCGCATATACGCGTGAAGAACAGTTGCTATACTTCAACACCACCCCTTCATCGCGCAATGACGCGTCGCATATACGCGTGAAGAACAGTTGCTATACTTCAACACCACCCCTTCATCGCGAGTTCTTAAAGGTAAGGAAGAAAAAAAAGGAAGAAAAACGAACACAGCAAAAAGAAAGGTTAAGGAGAACAAGAAACTTTGATCAAAGGGGTGAGGTTCTCTCCTATGCAGCGCTGCTAAATGGTTCTAAAGGATACCGTAGCCGTCGTGCAGTACCTCAAGATGTGCGCCAATGGCTTTGTGATCATGTCAGCAAGGTTATCGAGAGCAGAAATTCTGTCGAGGACTTATCGCAGCCGACTGACTTTTCACGGACAAGTGGAACTTGATGTCAATATGTTTAGTGCTTGATGGTGCTTCAGGTCCTTAGCGCTGCGCTGTTGTCAGTTAGGATTTTAGTGGGTCCGTTGCTAGTTGGATGAAGATAGCTCATGATTTGTCGCAACCATATGGCCTCTGCAGCCGTGGTTGATTGTCGAGTGTCAAGGTCTTTAGCCCAGTCTAGCCTACGCGTGAAAACGCGTTGCAGCATCACTCTAACTAGAGAGTGACAGGGTGAAGGCATCAAAAACTTAATGACTTCACTTAGTGTTCTTCCCGGTTATCTGAAGTGTACACTTAGCAACGCAGTTAAGGCTAATCTAAAGGGCTAAAGCAAATATACTCGACTTTGATATATATAAATAGGTGTAAACACCCACTAATAAAACGGGCAATTCTTTCTAAGAATTTTACTATTCTAACTATTATTTTAATTTTCTGTCAACAGTAAAGCTTGAGAATTTTTGCTGTTGTAATTTTTGGCAGAGTGAGTGAAATTCAAATCTAATACCCTACAAGCCCATATATTGCGTATTATGGGAGGGCTGAGGGGATTGGAAACACCCAACAGTGTGAGATTATTGGATAACCTCACCGAGAGGCATGAATGCGTTGCTTATATAGACGTCGTGCCCTTATTCTTATTTTGTTGTTCCCGTTCCATTCTTTTCCCTCTCTGGGTTTTTCATAGTTTTTCCCCATATATACGAGAGAGGTTTTTATAGAAGGAAGGGCGGTCGACGTGGTGTGCCAACTTATGACATGCTACCACGTTGGTCGAGATGCCTGTTGTTGTTATTTGATTCCCCTTTATGTATTGTTTTATTATTTGTAGAAAGTTGAATAGATTTACGTACACCTCTTTAGTCCTGGATTAAGCCCTCTGCACATTCAGGCCAGCCCTGGTGGGTTGTGCTTTCATCTTTCCCAATTTTATTCACTATCGTGTGTTGAGTTGTACTAGCGGGTGCTCTGGTTACTCCTGTGTAAATGATAAACACTTTTGGACGCGTCACAGAGGGTCAGCTTCTTATCTGCTTCATTTTCAGGCAGGACCACTTCATTGTTGTGTGGAATTTAATTGTTCACGCGTCTTGGACTAATCAATGACGAACGGCGTCTGCTGCTGGTGCAAGTGTTAACCCTACATCTCGGTTCATGATTTTCTTTTGACTAGACGTTTTGGCCTTTATAACATGAACTTGATATACCCCACAACGTTTTTGCATTTTAAAATCATTGTCTTCACATATATTTAGTGCCGCGACCCCAGTCAAACACAATAAAAAGAAAAACTTTCAGAAAGTAAAGATGTAATTAAAGAGGTAAATATATTACAAAATCATTATAAAGTTAACCCATCAAAAACACATGTCAAAGGAAAATAGATGTTGTCAGAGAGACTGCATTTCTGCAAGGTGAGCGCTGTGAACTCTTCTGGCCCAATATCCGAAAAGTTCAGAGAAAACAATAACCAGAACCACCAAAAGTGACCTGAGCCCACCAAAAAATAACAGGGTCTCAAGCTACACTCACCAAAAATACAACAAAAACCGATCTTTCTAACACCTGGGGGTCTTCACCTGCGGGAGTCTTGTTACTGAACCTGGGAGCAAGCCAAGAGGGTGCCAAGAGGCCGTTCTGAATGAGGTTGGGAGAGGATGCCAAAGTCTGTAGCAGCAAGGTACTTGGGATATAGCAGGGTAGCGAGTTCTGCAGTGTTTCCTGTTCAAACCGATGTTGCTGGCGACTTCCTTCAGGGTGGTAGAAAGAGAGAGATCTTGAGGTGCCTCACGAGATGACCAAGAGACAGAGGGATGGGAGGTAATTTGGGGACAGCAGAGTTAAAACGAGAGGTCTTTTTATTCTTCAGTCCAAAACTTCTGAGGACCTTCCACACAAAAACTGCCCCTTTTTATAGTCCATTTCCCTTCACAAAATTAAGTTACTATATACAATATGTCTTTCATCCTCCCTCCTCAGCCCTTTATCAAAGTTCTTGTTCTTTTTCTAAGTTGCAGCTTCATCATTGGTTCCTCGCGAGGGATAAGGGTGGCCAAGGTGACGCCGAGGGGAAGGGATGGGCTGGTGATATATTCTTTACCATATAGGGGAGGTCTGGTGGCAGTCTTGGGTCCCAGAAGAGGAAAGGCAGCATGGATGGACTATTCCATGACTACACAATCCAACCTAAAATATCCTGTCTTCTTAGCACACCTGTTGTCCTTCCAGGTGGGCGCTATTCAATTGGTCAATACTTAGACCCCTTGAATAACCTTGTATGCCTAAAATCCACCCATGGGATGATAGGCGCTTATCATTACCTTTTCCAGTAACTTGTGTGCTTCTTCCCTGGAGGGAAAAGTAAATTTAGCATGGTTTACTCCAGGATAGATGCCCTTCACGAAAATCCACATGGCAGGTGCTTTTTTTAATGTCAGGAACTTGTCGCGTCACGTCGCGCCAACATAAAACAGTGAGTTTTTGCATAAAATGAGGAAAATATGTGCTTTCCCTTCTTCACAGTTTATGAGGTCATCCTGTCATCAAAGAAGACCCAAAATTGGTATCAGGAAACTGTATCCTGTGTAGCATGTACTGGGACATGTGGCGGCTGAATTCGCCAAGTTAACGGCTTGGTTCAAAGCCCCAAAACCAGGTACTCTAAACCTCCGTGAGCTCTTTTTCATGACTTTCTGTGTTAAACTTGTCAGATTTATTTCTCAAAAATAAATAAATTTCATAATTGACTATCAGTGATTTTGCACGGAGTTCATATTTCTAAAGCCTTGATGTTGGCACTTTGCTGTGGTCCCTATACTCTGGTGTAACTGATAGACGCGTTCTGACACGTCAAGGAGATTCAGTTTCTTCTCCTCTTCATTCGCTGTCAAACAGTTTTCCTCTGAGTTGTTTGTTTACTCTTTTATGTTAATTTTAGTCTAAGTCTTTTGCCCTCTGGTTTATCCGCGCCTATATGCGGACGTGTCAAGTGAATAAAGCCTTATTCTCAACCTGTTTGGTTTGGTGTGATTATTGGTCTTTATTGACCGTGAACCATCATGAAGTTCACAGCGCTCTCTGCTACGGACTCCGTTTCAGCTCTGTTGCAGCATTCACATCCACCGTCACTTTGGTTCTTTGTGGTTTTGAATGGCGGTCGGCGAAAAATGGGGGATACTGCGCGTGATGGCAAACAAAAACAAAAGTAAAGAAAAAGTTAATAACACAATCAATGCGAAAAAAAAAACAACAACCTTCCGAGAGTAAAGCCATACAAGAAAAGATCAAAGTAAGAGAGCAAGTACCTTTGAACTCCCTGTTGTTCTACAAATGCCAAGTAAGTGATTCTTTATCGTTTCTTGGTAGCTGTCGAGAGGCACTGCCGTACCGCAATCACTGCAAGTCCATGAGTCGAGAAGCCCCTTGGTTCGACGAGACACTGTGAGGGATAGATAAAAAAAAAAAAAAAAGAGAGTGGTTAGAGACTAAGTTAACAAGAAGAGAAAGAGTAATTAAGGAGAGTCTGTGCAACATTCAGAAGGACCATGGTCTGAGTGTTACACACGCTATACCATCAGAGTCCCATGATCAGGTACTGATCAAGAGGCCCTCTGGCGGCAGGCGGCGAAAGAGGAGGTAGTAAAGAAGAGGAGGGGAAGAGGAGGAGTGCTGACCATAAAGAGTCGGGAACAAGGAGAGACTGATGTGATCGCCAGTGGGGGAAGAGGAGTGTTTCAGGCTCAACGAACCAACACTATCCTTTTTCCCAGGCAGTTGTCCCTAGGGATATCCTAGGCATCGTGAGATACCCAGGACACAAGGGTACAAGTGGTGTGAGAGCTTGCAAAAGATAGTGAGAGCCCAGAGGCACCATCACAACCCACTCTCCCCCACTTGCGAAACAACATCAGAGATTCTCAACGCTCCCAAAAAAAATTTGGATCGAAATTTCTAGTAGAAATGGATCGAAGGATTGAAAGTAATATTTATATAGTAGATTTTTTTTTTTCCTTTTTCTTGACAATACGTGTAAATGCTTTGGATGCGTGAAAGCCGAATAACACGGCGTGCCATTTAGCGCGTCGAAGTGACCTGATCACCAGCCGCGCACAGTAGAGTAATAGAAAAACCCCATTTATTTAAAATGTTGTAATGAAATGTCATCAACACGATAGTGACTAGAAGCAAACGATATCAAAGTGGTTAGAGCCAAATTGGCCGGCCGGCAAATTTTGTCTCCCACCCCTATTTTTTTTTTTTTTTGACTAGACATTTCTTCTTTTTACTAGACATTCTTTATTTTGACTAGACGTTCTTTTATTTTGACCATTACCCGTATTATCTTAAAGGTGAATGATTAAGTTATAAGTCATTATTGAATCATAGTCAACACGCGACCCGATCACCTGCCAAGCACTTTATTGTAATGAAAAACACCCCATTTTTAATGGAATCGACACGATAGTGATTAGAATGAAAGAAGCAAACAATATGAAAGTGATTAGAGCAAAATTGGCCGGCCGCCAATTTTATCTCCCCCCTATTTTTTTTTTTTTGACTAGACGTTTACTTTTTATTGTTTTGACTTCAGCTTATTTTCGTGTCGACTAGACATTTGATTCTCCAATACCATATTTTGCTGACCTCACGATCGGGCATAGCTGGTTACAAAGGAGAACTAAGCGACAAAGCAATCCGGTGCTCATAGCCCTTATTTGTTTCTAGTTACTTATCTCGTAGAAAAATTCATTTAGGTGCCAAGAGGTTATATTTACCTTTTTCTCTTTGTATTTATTAGATGTATGAGATTAATAATAATAATAATAATAATAATAATAATAATAATAATAATAATAATAATAATAATAATAATAATAATAATAATAATAATATAATATAATAATAATAATTAATTGTTACAAAATTTATTATCCTGCCCGTCCTATTGGACTAAGGTAGGCATTCTGATACACATATAAGGGCAAAAACATTCTGATAGGGCCCAAGACAAGAGTACATAGAAAGCAGACAAGGTTGAGGAAACGTTAACGAATGGTTTGGAACATGCAGGGAACAAGGCGGCACCATGAGTAATAACACAAAAGAAGAATCGATAAGGGAGGATGTAATTATAGGGGTCCCGGTTCTGGCTCTGCAAAGGTATCCGCCATGATGTTGCGGACCAGTCGGCGCGTCCTTGCGGAGATTGGCCGCATTTGGCCTGCTTCTGCGAACATCTGGGTGACTTCATCGTCCAGACCGTTATCACAGATATCCCAAAATGGCTGTTGGCCCAGACAGGCCCATCGGATCCTCTCCACTGATTCTACACACAGCCTAATTTGTCGTCGCGTTATTGCATCCCTCTGCACGTTGACCTCGTATCGTAGGGAGGCAATTGCGGTGTCCAAGAGCGTTTCTCCAAGTTCCACATTGGGGTCCGCGGCAGCAGGAAATAACCCCAAATAGTAAACCGTCCGCACCTGAGCATGCTACAACATGCTCGCGTGAGCACAGGGCCTCTCCGTCGCAATTGACGCACGGTTGATGGAATGCTACCCGGCCTAAGATCCAAACTAGCAGGGCGCGATACTGGGACCGTTGGAGCAGGGTACCTGAGTCGAGAAGCGGGTGGATGCGGCCACGTCGGAGGATTGGTAGTATACGACAGGTGCGGGACGGTGAGGAGGTTTGAAGAGCAGTTTGGGAAGTTAGGTGGAAGGAGTCGCGAATTTGTGTTGGAATGTATGGCGAGGGAGTTCGGGGCGGTGACGTCGAAGTTGTAGGCTGGGAGGGCAAGCGGGTGGAGGAGGAGGGGATTGAGATGTCGGCGAAGCGGGACCAAAGAGGGTTCGGATTGCGGCTCAAGAGCGACTGAAAGACAAGGGAGCCAGGACGATGGCCTTCAGTAAGGGATGCTCGATATATCCGGACCGCGAGGTTAGACTTATCCGTTGACTGGTGAAGGCGGTAGAAGAAGCCAGCGTTGAGAAGGTGATTCCGGGTAGTCATATTGGGGAGGTTGGTAATGAGATGAGGGAGGCAACACTGGTAGTGGCGGCAACTGTAAACATGATCCTAAGGCCCGAGTTCTGAACGCTTGTAGGGGCAGGATTTCCTCGCTCGTAAGTGGCCGCAGAGCCAGTCCCGTATTCGAATGCCGGTCGCGCAAAGGTCTTGTACATGTTGATGGATAGCGGAGCCCTCCATCCCCATGCATTCATACCTTGAGTACGGGGAAGTTAAGGATCATCTTGCCCTGCAGAATCCGTGGCGAGAAGGAATCTACTGCACAGAAACCGTTGCAGCGCATGATGACCCCAAGATACTTGGCCGACTCTGATGCATTAATAACTGTCCCTCCAAACTCTACTTGGCCTTCCCCAGCACAGACTAAAACCGACTTAGGTGGGGAAAAGACAATACCATGGAAGGACACCCCACAGAAAACAAAAATGGGCAAGAGATTGAAGGCCAGCAAGAGAGGAACTAAAGATAACCGTGTCATCGGCAAAGAGTAAGGAATTAAGACGCACACCCCCAAAAACGGAAAAGTGGAGCACCAGCGAGGAACGGAGGCCGATGGGAAGGGAGTTAATGTAAAAGTTGAATAGTAGTGGCGCCAGGACAGTGCCTTGAAGTAGTCCACGGAGAACAGGAATTAGAGGGGAAGATCGGCCGAGGACTAGGAGAGTAGCATAGTTGAAATCAAATAAGCCACCGTAGCATGGGGACCACAAAACTGGCGGGTCTCTTCAGCCATCTGTGGGGTGCATTATCCGGGGGGAATTCCGCAAAAAGAGACCAAAGGAGACGACGATCGACGGTGTCGTAGGCTGCTTTAATGTCCAGGTACAGAGCTTTGACCTCCGGAAACCGATTCAAGATCTCGTGCAGGTTGAATATCTGCTCCATGCAAGATCTGGATGAGCGAAAGCCACCCTGCGCAATATCGAGAACAGGACAACACGCCGTTCCACTACAGGTCTGAAGACTGCCTCAAAAACCTTACGAAGGACTGAGATGAGGGAAATAGGCCGGTAATTCGCGATATCCTGGTTGCTGCCCTTGTTCTTAAAAACAAGAGCGACATTGGTCAGGCACCAGGCATCTGGGACGCACATGTACGCCGTGATGAGCTTAAAGAGGCTCAGCACAGGTTTCACCACCGTATCGACATCTAGTGCAAGCATCTCCCCAAAGATACGTCTGCTCCTGTAGCTTTACCCTTTGCAAGGCGTGACAGCACGGTGCGAACAGAAGCTTCAGTAAGCCACTCGGCAGGGGCACCGATATGCGGGGGTGACGTGGTTAGTGCTGTCCAGGAACGCATTATCAGGGCTTTTGTTCCAGTAGGTGCAAGGCCGAATGTTGTGGCAAAGTGAGCAGCGTATTCAGGGAGCTTGGAGGGGTCCAAGCGCAGTTGAGCGGGTACGGCGGCTGTTCTGGCACGCGAGGATTTTGGCTGCTGTGGTCTGGTTGTGATTCAGAACATCTGCATAACGTCGAAGTTGCGAGTGCGATGCGCGAACGGCTGCGCGTATATCTTGTTTGCGTCAACCGAGACTTCCACATGAGTGCCTTTTCGGCTGATCAGCCATTAAAAAGTTACGCCTAGCCTCGGTGGCATAATCTTTAAGCGCGGTAAGATGGGGGTGTCCACCTTCTCCCGGGTAGAGCCGCCTTTGAAGTGGAATCTCCCACCTGCCGTCTCCGCCCCTCAAGGATCCATCCACTACCAAGGTTGACGCCTCGTTAATCACGTTCCCTCGATCTTCCCATGGAAGCTGAGCACCTTGAACCCGGTCTGCCTCTGCGAGTCGAAGTAATTCATCCAGCCGCCTGTTAACTTCCGCCTCCCGCTGCTGCAAAGCGTCTCGATATGGTGCTTGTCCCCTGGCTTACCAAGTTGCGAACATTGATACGGGAGAAAGAGCCTTAAAGCAGTCGTTAGGACGTTCACGGTGAATACCAGTAAGGAATGATCACTGCCCAGAGTCACATCCTCATGGATCACCAGTCCGTCCGAGAACCACTGCAGCCAGGTTTACCATGACGAAATCTGTGATACCCCGTCCATGACCACTATGTGTTGTCCACTTCCCTCTCGTTGGCTCAACTCTATGCCACCCTTCATCATCCAGCCACGTTGCCATCCAATGTCTCCGATTGGGATCAGCGCATACACCCCCGTCACCTGTCCGTGCCCCCATACGAGCATTGAAATCCCCCACAATCACTATGGTTCTCCTCTATGTTGCCGTTCCATCTCAGCACGAAAAAGGTTAAATTCTTCCAGCATCACCCTTGCACCCGCCAGATCACCCACCATTGGTGGTAAATATACCACAATCAGAATCACGGTCCCACCCTTACCGCGGCCCATCGCCCCCCAACATCCTGCCCCACCACTTGCGTTGTAGCCGCCTATCCCCCGCGAGCCATCCAAAGCACCCCTCTGTTCCTCGCCTCCCCGTCGCCACCCATGCGCCTGCGCTACGCGAACCGGCGCATGCCCGTTAACTACCACACCAGACATAGCACCAAGTCCCCTGGCGCCACCCATGTTTCTGCCAGTGCTATAAGGTCCAAATCCATATCTTTACACGTATCAACAACCATTGACGCTTTCCCACTCAGCCCTTGCACATTCAGAAAGCCCACCCGCAACCGTGTTTCATTCGCTGGTTGTACTAACATTCAGCCATGGTATTGTCCAACCCGGCTGCCTCTGGCGTTCGCTTGTTACTATTCAATCCAAAAACAGCCTCTTCCGCGTCAAACGTTGCTGTCCAGCTTTCAACACGGCATCACGGACCACATCCTCTGGGAAGTCCCGCAGAACTGCATCTTTCTTAACTGGACCAGAACGACGGAGGAGAATGCAAGCGATCGGCACAATGCTTGCGAGCATCACCTTCCAGGCGGCTTGTGTCAGCTTGCCCTTGAACCAGGTGAGCAGGAACGGCCAATGGGTTGAAGTCTGGGAGGAGAACACCCTTTCTCCTCAGCGCTGCAATGATGGTGTTCGTGTGCGCCGAGTCAACAAGTAGGTGTACAACTGATCCGCCGATAAAGCTCATGTCCAGGATTCCCGATGTAACACCTATAGCTCGAAGCGCTTCCCTGATCACTACATATCTCTGGCTTTTCAGGCTCGGTCCCCCAGCGTTACCTTTAAAATACACGTTGTCAATCCGTTCAACGGAGCTGCGGGGGAACGTACTACGGAAAACAACCCGACAAGCGTCGTCAGCGGTTGCGGTGCGGCGGGAAATGGAGCGGACGGCGCTGGCATAGCTAGCTGGGCCAATGCTTCTCTCAGCGGTCTGAGGAAACGTAGGCCTGGGGCAGGAGGAGTGTTGGGGTCTGCTCGGCGACGGCTGGACGGGAGCATGCCGGAGTCCTTGAGGGCGGCGATAACTTCAAGGATCAATATTTTGCGGGCATCCTGCGTAGTGGGGATTATCTCGCCGTCTTCCTGAGCTTTGGGAGCATGTGAGGACCGGAGCAGGGCGATTTCCTTGTCCTTGGCTGCGAGGTTGGCTTCAAGTCTTTGGATGGTTTCTGTCAAGGTTTTAACTTGCTCCACAAGGTTCACAAGGACAGCTTCAGTGGACATGACGTCGTCAATAGTGAGGGTGGGATGGGAGTGTTGGTAGTAATCTGAGTCACTGTGTTACGTGGGCGGTCGAATATAGGATATGGTGTGAGTTTGACGGAGGTTTTCTTCGTTGAAGCGGGTTGGATGAGAGGGATGAGCGGGCGGATGGTTGAGGAGCAAGAGGGCGAGGGGTTGCTGGGGTAGAGCGAGGCCGACCTGGTGTACCAGCAGTTATATGGCGAATAGAGCGTTCGTCCCGAGACAAGATAGGTAGGTGAGAGTGTGCGGTATTCAGCTGATCCCCTATGTCCTTGTAGTCAGAATCCGACTGGTTTTCCAGAAGCTTAACGAAACGGGTCGAGATACTACAGGGGTGCAACAAAGTTCCTTTGCACTGGACAGATGCACGGCGGACACCAGCGGAGGTAAGATCACCAGCCCTATAGAAGTTCCACTTAGCAGGTGCTTGTTTACAACTGAGCAGCGTAATCGACTCTTGTCAAGATTGGACCAGGTGATCCCTTCGAGTCCTGGTACTGTTGCCACCGAGGATCTGGCAATGTGGTGTTGGATTACTGGATCGTCTGGTGTAGGTGGCAGTGTGTGTGTATGATGGACGTTGCTGGAGGCTGGTCAAATTTTCAATCATAATAATAATGGTCACAAAATTTATTATCCTGCCCGTCCTATTGGACTAAGGTAGGCATTCGTAGTATATAGATTTAAGATTGGAACATTGGGCCAAAACATGCGAGAAAAAGTCAAAACCCATCAAGTGCAAGAATAGAAGAAGAAGCAAAGAGCGTACAGGGGAAAGAAAACAAGCAATCATGCATCTAAAGTGGGCCCAAGGCGGCTCCACAAATGTCCCCAACATAATTCTTCTAAGCAATCGACGCGTCCTAGGTGAAATCGGACGCGCTTGACCCGCCTCTACAATAGCTGCGCGACTTCTTCTTCGACTCCATTATCACATATGTCCCAGAGCGGCTGCTGTCCTCCACAAGCCCAACGTATAGGTTCGACGCCCTCGACGCAGAGACGGATCTGCCTTCTCGTGACCGCATCCCTTCCACGGCAATTTCGTAGCGTAATGATGCAATAGCTGTGTCCAATAACGTCTTGCCCAGGCCTTCATTAGAATCGGCCGCCGCCGGAAACAGGCCAAACAGTAAGCCGTCGACGCCAGCGCACCCCACTGCATGTGCACGAGAGCAGGGGGATTCCCCCTCACAATTGGCACACGGCTGGTGGTAAGCCACGCGTCCGAGGAGCCAGAGGACTAAGGCACGGTATTGAGATCGTTGGAGTAAGGTGCCGGATTGTAGGAGCGGATGGATGCGGCCGGCGGAGAATGGGTAAATACGTGCGGTTCTAGCAGTGGAGGTGGCTCGAAGGGCGGTCTGGGATGTGGTGTGGAAGGCGTCGAGTGTGCGGGCGGAATGCAGTTGGGGGATTGCGGAGAGCTGTTACGGAGAATTCGTCGGCAGGAAAACCAGTGGATGGAGGAGAAGTGGATGGAGAATAGGACGGAGAGTATGCCACAGTGGATTAGGGGCACGGCTGAGGATAGAGGAAAGACAAGGGACAAGGTCGACGCCCACCAGTGAGGGATTCTTGATAAATACGGACAGCTAGGTTAGAGCGTCAGTGGACTGATGAAGGCGAAAAAGAATCCTGCGTGAGAAGATAATTTCTTGCAGCCATGGTAGGGAGGTTGGTAAGGAGTGGAGTGAGGCCATACTAGTTGTTGAAGCCACGCTAAACATCATACGTAGCCCCGCGTTCTGGACCCGTTGAAGAGGCAAGATCTTGCAGGCGTGAACAGTCGAAGGCCAGTCCATATTCTAGGGATGAGCGCCAAAGTCTTGTACATGTTAATTGCAACGACGGTCGCCATCCTCACGCATTCATGCCCTGAGTCCGAAGATAACTGAGAACCCGCTTCCCCTGTAACGCGGGGTGAAGAGAGTCCACCGCTGAGAACCGTCGTGCCGCATAATCACCCCCAGGTACTTAGCAGACTCTGACGCGTGGAGAACGGTATCCCCAGCGTACCTGTCCTTCCCCTCACATACCAAGACCGACTTTGTCGGTGCAAACATGATCCCATACAAAACACCCCATGAAAAACAAAAGTGAGAAAGAAATTGGAGACCATCGAAAGAAGAACTAAAGATAACTGTATTGTCAGCGAATAATAACGAATTAAGACAAGAACCACCAAAACGAAAAAAGGAGCACCAACTAAAGAGCGGAGACCAACAGGAGGAATTAATATAGAAGTTAAAAGAAGCGGGGCCAAAACAGTCCCTTGGAGTAGGCCTCGGAGAACAGGAATAAGAGAGGAGGAGCAACCGTGGACTAGGAGAGTGGCAAAATTAAAATCAAACAGGCGTCTAAGTAACGGAACAACAAAATATCGAGTCTCTTCGACCATCTGTGGAGGCAGACCACCCGGCGGAAACTCCACAAAGGAGACCAGAGGAGCCAACAATCAACAGTATCGTAGGCGGCCTTGATATCCAGATATAGAGCCTTCACCGCCGGAACCGGGTAAGAATCTCGTGTAAGTTGAAGATCTGTTCCATACAAGATCTGTACGAACGAAATCCTCCTTGCGCAATATCTAAAACCGGAATGATCCTACTTCCACTTCGGGTCTAAAGACCGCCTCGAAGGCCTTCCGCAAATCAAGATGAGTGAGATGGGTGTAGTTGGCAATATCAAGGTTGCTGCTTTGTTTTTAAACACCAGGGCAACATTGGCCAGACACCAAGAATCCGCACACACATATAGGCCGTGATAGCTTAAAGAGGTCCAGGATAGATCACCACCGTCTCAATATCTAGGAGAGCCATTCAGCAAAAACGCCGTCGGCTCCTGTAGCCTTCCCTGGGCAAGGCGAGAGAGAACTGTAGTAACCGTTTCCTCAGTGAGCCAGCTGGCAAATCCCCAGGGCAACGAGCTGCGTGGGTCGGTATCCGCGAGGAACTGTGCATCAGCTATCTTTGTGCCTGTGGGTGCATGGCCGAACGTTGACGAAAAGTGTGTGGCATACTCGAGGGCGCAATGGGACACTTCTACGGGAGTTTTGGCATGAGATGATCTTGGTAGCTGTCTGCTGGTCCTGTTGAGGACGTCAGCGTACTTCCTGAAGCTACGGGTGCGATGCGACGGACTGCAGCGCGGAATCTTGTTGGCGTCAACCAAGAGAATCCCACATAAGACGTTTGTCGGCAGGGTCTGCAACCAGAAATTACGCCGGCTTCAGCAGCGTATTCTTTGAGAGCGGTAAGATGAGGGTATCCACCTTCTCACGAGGTGACCCCCCCTTAAATTGGAATCGACCGCCAGCCTCTTCTGCTGCTGCAAGTATCCACTCGGTGACCAGTGTGAAGCCTCATTGACAACCTGCCCGCGTTGCTCCCATGTAAAACATTGCCACGTAATCGTCCAGCTACTGCCTCTGTCATTAGCTCTGCCAGCCGATGCGTAACCACTGCTTTATTACTTTCAAGTGCCTCGCGATAGGGGTCTTACCGCGTTCCACTAACTCCGAACATCAATACGTGAGAACGGGGCTTTGAAGCAGCCGGTGGGAACGTTAACCGTGAAAAACCAGAAGAGTGGTCGCTGCCCAGCGTCATCTCTTCATGAACCACCAGTTCTGGTCCTAGAGCCACAGCCGCCAGGTTGACCATGACAAAGTCTGTAATCCCCTTCCCGTCCTGCTGTGTGTAGTCCATTTCCCTGCGTAGGTTCTACGCGATGCCACTCCTCATTATCAAGCCACCCTGTCATCCACTCCCTACGTACCGGTCCGCACACACACCTCCATCACCCCGTTCGTACTCCCATCCGCGCGTGAAGTCCCCACTATTACCACCGGTGTCCCAGGTACTTGCTGAGTAATCCCCTCCCTAAAAGTGTCAAACTCCTCTAACATCCGCCTGGCCGCCGCTAAATCCTCCACCATAGGAGGCAAGTATGCCACTACCAGGATCACAGCCCACCTTAACAGCAGCCCACCTTCCTCCCAAATCCTGCCCACAACCTGAGCCTGCACCCGCCTATCCGCCTTTGGTGCCATCCACAGCACCCCCCTATGTCCGTTCTCCCCGTCGCTACTCCCCTCGCCTGCGGGTTATATCCCATAGTACAAAACCGACGACTAGTAATAAAATTTCGTCGAATTTCAGATCATATACGTTCGCATACAAACGTGTACCATGGTATGACGGGAGATTTTCCTTGTAAAATGATGTTCGAGTAGTTGTTTTTGACCGCAGTATACCTGTGTATACCATGCTGTTGTGAAAATTATAGCTTTAATACAAATTGTCAATGGATTTTTTGAGCCCCAGGCCACCGTATACGGCTTGAAACTTAGTACCTAAAATTTGTCAAATCGTATCAAATGCAAATTGTCAACGAATTCATAAACGGTATACCACCGTATACAGCTTTAAACTTTGAACTATAGAATTGTCAATTCCGGAAAGATGACTACTTTTCATGAAATAATTTATGGTTAGGAAATACCACTGCGTACGGCCTCATACTTTAGCCTATAGAATTGTCAATTTTATAATCCTCCTTGTGCGTAGCGACGGCCGAGGAATGTTTTCGAAATTCCTCCAAGCTTTGCTCAAACGCTTCAGCATTGCCGCTTTCCAAAGAATTAATTAGACCATCTCGAGAAGAATTGACTTTTTCCATTGCGGCGGTGACCTCTTCATCATGATTTAGGTAAGCATCCATCTCTGATTGCAGTGATGCGCTTTTCTTGCTCCAATTCTAATTTTGCCTGCGGTAAGGACTCCAAACTCATCGTATCGCCGTTGCTCTGGACAAATGCAGCCACTGGTCTTAGGCCTAGGTCACGGAAGTCCACAGCTCAGAGTTTTGACGCCGTCGCTGGTTGCCTCGAGAGGGGACCGCATCACCCATAGGAGATCTCCAAAACTTTCTTTTCAAATTTTTTTAGCTCGGAGGATCGAGTTCAGGATTAAAACTCCAAGGTAATCGCACGGAAGCAGATTTTCCTCTATCTTTCTCTGCTAACCTCATTTTGGCCCTTTCTTCTAAGAGCCATTTGCGCGTCTCTCTCCATTCACCATCTTTCAACAAGATTAGCCTGATGCATAAGTGAAAAGAAAAAAGGAGACATGTAACTTACTAGGACCTCCCAACTTTTTGGCCTTCTTCTCTTGACAAAACGTCTTATCCTTCTGTGATTTTGTCGCATATCCCTTTTTCTTAAATATCTTGTCCTTTTCCTTTGAATCTAACATCATTTAAATTTAAAACGCCAATTGAATAAATGAATTAAAAGAACTCTATACTTACCAATATATGGAAGGAGCACGGAGGATGGAGGAAATTTTAGAGGCACGTACAGAAAAGGCGTCTCATCTTCCACATAGATTCTTCCCTCCCCAAAATTCACCGGTAATATAGAGCAAGCTGACGGCGGGAACACCAAATCAGATTTGGTACTAAAAGTGTATTCATGCTTGTCGTGCAGATTGACCTTTAATACTGTCTAGATGCCGAAACCGTTCATTTGCGGCTGGCCGAAAGCCCTTATCTGATGTGACTTTCCAACCGTGACGAGAATCGTAGTTGAATGAAATGTCTCGCGCAGGCAACGGGATGAAATGTTATAAGGCCTGTGGTTAGAAGGTTAGGTAGTTTTCGTATATAAACCACAATAAAATTGACAAGCGTATAGTGAATGAAAGAAGTATGCAAATATATTTTCGAAAGAAAGCGCCTAACCCTAAGTTTGACAAAATGTATTATCCCTGATCCGTTCCCCTTGCGGGGCCTAAGATGGGCATGATAGTGCAAAAATACAGGAAAAGTACATGAAAACATACAAAAAGCATAAAGTGAAATGAAGAGAGGAACAACGCGCCGCAATCACACCTCCAAGAGAGCGAATACATGGGAAACAAGAAATCATAAAGAGAACCACAGAAAGAACGTGTTAAAGAGAACGAGTGGGAAAGAGTAGAGACGGTGAAAAGAAACAAGAAATTGAGAGGAATAGAAAGGAAGGAAAAGAAGTTAGAAGCCTAGAGAGGCTCTTCAGGCGCCAGAACCCAAGTCTCCTCGATCGCCGCACGCGTGAGTTGTATCTCCTAGGGTGGAGGGGTCGGTTGTGTCCAGCTTCAGTAAGAATGCCTGTAGCACGTCGTCTCGTCGTATGTTCTCCCAAAAGGGTGCTGTCCCAAAACAGCACCACCTTATGCGCTCTATAGCCTCAATACAGAGACGAATCTGACGCGTGAGAGGTCCCGTCGCGTAGCATTTGGGCGTGAATTTCAGAGTGGCGATGAGAGCGTCTAGACGGTGGAACCATACGCATTAGGAAGGGAATGGGGAACCTCAGGGAAGGCGGCGGAGATCAAGATATCACCACCGGTGCAAGAGACGACGTGTTGACGCGTTCCAGGGGTCTCGCCGTCGCAGAGGATGCATGGTTGGTGGTATGCAACGCTTAGGAGAGTCCATGTGATCAGAGGCGCGAATTGATAGCGATGAAGTAGGGCATCCGACGCGATGAGAGGATGACGACGACCCCTGGGAAGCACTGGTAGTGTGAGAGCAACACGGGACCCTGAGACGCGGAGGTTGGTGAGGGAGGTGCGGTGGGCTTCCTTGAAAAACTCAGCGGGCAGACGTGCGGAGAGACGAGGGGGGAGACCGGCGACTGATTAATAGGAATAATATGAGAGGATTAAAAAGTAAGTTTGTAAAATAGGGAGAAACAAGAGCCATAGAGGGTTACGGTGACGATCAGTGGGACGTATAGAGCGAAGAACGAGGGAGCTATGGAAGGAGATTGGAGAGATTCGCGGTAAATGCGGGCTGAAAGGTTATTAGAGTCATTAAGTTGATGAAGGCGAATAAAGAAAAGCAGCGTTCAAGGTGTGAGTGCGCGAGGACATAGGTACAAGGTTGGTAAAGAAGGTGGAGAGCAGCAGTACTAGTGAAACGAGAAACAGAGAAAAGGGAGCGAAGAGCGTTGGTCTGGTGCGGCCTCAATGGGACCAAGTTCAGTAGGGGTAAGGGGGCGGAGGGCAAGGCCGTACTCTACTAAAGGGCGAATAAACATGCGGTAAAGAAAAATAGATAAAGAAGCGCGCCATCCCCATCCATTCAATCCTTTAAGGTACATGGGGGTCCCCACAGGGTTATCGATTTTTTTGTGTGACTTGACTTAATATGAAATGTAGCCCTTGTTGCTACGATCTCGAAACCCGGTTTAACCCTCAATCAAATTGTCAAAATTGAGCGACGTACAAGCGTCGGAAGTTTCAAATTTTCTTAAGTAATAATTAGTAGACTTGTCGCCGTCCTGCGGCAAGATCTAATGGTTATACGGCATTATGGTTGGAGGGTTATGCCATTTATACGGGCATTATGGTTGGAGGGTTATGCCATTTATCTATAGAGTAAACAATTTAAACATAAATAATATCATCTTCATATATTAAACTATCTTTCTCTACAAATGCTTTTATTGGTCACTAACATCACGCCAACACCTTTTTTCATAGAGGTATAATGCCGCATAGGGGGTTCGAACCCCTACTGAAGCAATAACTTAAACAGGATTGAGAAGGTGGTCATGCCGCAGACGACAGGAACTGAACAGTAGAGGGCTTAAACCTCTTCCTGCTCTCATAAGAGTGGTGAAGTAGTCGTCATGATGGGAAGGGAGGAAAAGGGTGACGGGAAGGGAGTAGGAGATGAAAGCAGTAAAGGAGTTTTGGTGATGGGAAGGGAGAGAGTAAGGTAGGGTGCCGCCGAGGAGTAGGATGGGAATGCTGGCCTTAAAACAATTAATAGAAAGTTGACTAATTGAAATGGGACCACTGGTCCCAAATCAATTAATGAAAAAATCAGTATTTAAATTGGGACCAGTGGTCCCAAATCAATTAATGAAAAAATCACTAATTAAATTGGGACAGTGGTCCCAAATCAATTAATGAAAAAATCACTAATTAAATTGGGACCCACCGGTCCCAAATCAATTAATGAAAAAATCACTAATTAAATTGGGACCACTGGTCCCAAATCAATTAATGAAAAAAACACTAATTAAATTGGGACCACTGGTCCCAAATCAATTAATGATAAAATCACTAATTAAATTGGGACCACTGGTCCCAAATCAATTAATGAAAAAATCACTAACTAAATTGGGACCACCCGTCCCAAATCAATTAATAAATAAATCACCAATTAAATGCGACCACAGCAGACAACTAACCCATAAAGCGCTGGGGTGAAGTGTAGAAAAAGCAAGTGAGAGGAATTGAACCCCTCAAAAAGCATGATAGTTTGTTGTGTAAAGTAAAGGAAATGTTGGAAACTACCCACCAAAATGCTGGAAGGGTGTGAAGAAGTCCAGCGGAAACAGTAAAGAGCATAAATAGTTAAAGGGATCAGGGAAGAAAAGTGTTAAGGACGGGGAGGGAGGGGAAGATTAATGATATAGATGGTACGGGTGATAAGTGAGATGGTATGAAAGAACATAAGAGAAAGAACATAAGAGAAGTGCAATAAACTGAGCGCATTGGAAAAATATAAGGGTGATCGCCATTAGCATCCTCAACATCCATTCATCATACCTAATTACCTCCTCCTGATCCTCATCAACCCATCATATCCATCATGTGTCCTGGTCTCAATGGATAATCACCATCAAGATCCATCCAGAGAGTGCATAGGTGTTTTAGGGATATCAATGAGTAGAGGGTAGAGGTTAGATAGGGTGGAATACGGGGAAGAAACAATGGTTGGTGCTTGTGTCTGCTACAAAGAGTGTTGATGGAGGGGTCGAGGGAAAGTGTTAGGCAACAGCATGAGATGGGACGGGCAACAGATTGGGAGGCAACCGCAATTATGGGGTGGCATCCTTTTGGCTGTTGTAGTGAAAAGTGAAAATCAACAAAAAAGAGGGGGAAGTGTGGCTGCTTATGTGAAATCCTAACATTGAGAAAAAATTTATTATTTTTCCAATTTCTTTGAAAATAATGAATTCTGATTGGTTAGATTTATTTTGATTTCCATTGTTTAGTTTAGACTCTATATATGGCTTGTTTTGCCGCCAAACCCTGAAAATCCATAGATAGTAAGATTAGACCACCCGAATCTGAAAATCTGCAACCCGAACCTGAAAATCTGCAAACCCCAACCTGAAAATCCGTAGAGAATGAGATTCCAACCCGAACCCGAGAACCCACAGGGTATCTAACCCGAACCTGAAAATCCGCGAGAGAATGAGATTAGAGAGCCTGTATAAAAGAAAGATGATTTATTGAATAAAATATAGTCTATGAGCCCTCCAA